>CM076579.1:259760287-260125000 GCA_034641835.2 Pinus albicaulis
AGAACACCTAATCCTCTATGGGTAGGTGTGGAATGCAAAAAGTCACAATGGAGTCCAAGTGACCTTGGAATATGAAACCAAGAGTCACACCATTGTACTATAAATGTACATCATGTATAATGGAAAAAATAAGAAAGCCTCACGCTTATCTTTCATTGTGTGTTGAGTCTCTTGTGTGTGTGTGTTCATATTCCTCATACACCATGTGTGTGCTTAACATGGTGTTTAACATGGTATCAGAGCGGGCGATTGCTGGCCCTGCTCCAATTTGAGTGAGCCATTTATTTTTATGGCCTGTGCATATCTGCAAAAATTCTTGACATTTTTGCAGCACTCAGAGTTTCTGCAGCAGGCATTTTTCCGCATTCGGAAATTGACTTTGAACAAGAGGAGCAGTGGTGTTGAAGAAGCACATCTGAAGGTTTTCTAAATTCTGATATTTTCTCTACATTTTCTACCTTTAATTCTGATTTTGAAGAGCTGCTGGAATACTGTTCAAAGTGGGGTTTTGAAGAAAAGTTTTTGGTTTTCAAGTAAAATTTTTGAGTTTTTCCATGGAAAGTTTCTGCAATCCTGAGTTTTTTACTGCTGGAAAATATTTTCTGCTGCTGGGCTATTGAAAATTTCTGGGTTTTATTGGCAATCTGCTGTTGCATTTCAGTACTTGAAATTCATACTATTGCCCTCATTTATGCAATTTGTACTAGCTGTTTTAAAGTCTTGAGTTTCAGATTTCTCTACTCTGCTGTTTTTTTTTTTTTTTTTTTTAATTAATAAAAAATAAAATAAAAAATATTTTCTGGGAAACTTGGCCCCTCGGCCCTCACGGCCTCCCTGTTCTCATTCCTCAACCCTACGCTACCCTCTTCCAAACTATACCACTCGGCCCCCAAACTATAGCACTCGGCCCCAAAACTATACTACAGTCCCTAACCTCTGCATCGAATGCACGCCTACCCTACCCGCTGCATAAACCCACTACACGACTCCACGGCTGCCCTCTCCACTAGCCTACAGCTGCTACACTCCTATCTTACGGCGGCCTCCCTTGAACGCTCGCCCTTCCCTTACAGCGACTTCACCACTCGGCTTCGAACTCCCCTCGGCGCCTCACCTCACACCTGCGCATAGTCCCTAACCCGACCCCCTCCCACGCGAGTTCCTACCCCCCCATACACTACCCTACGCCACTCCCCTACCCGCCATCCCCTCTCTGCAACTACCAATCGACCCTCGGTCTCTCTGCAATCACACGTCCCTCTGCCTTCCTTTCCCACGCGCCTCTGGCCAGCCCGTTCCCTCTTTGACCACGCCTCCCTCACTTTGCCACGGCCTCCCCTCACAATTCATCTTTTTAAATTTTTAAATTTTCTATTCCCTCCGCCCATTTTAACAAAATCCCCTCCATTCTTTTTCAATTTTTTAATTAATTAAGAAAAAAAAATCAAATCCCATAGTTTTTAAACTCCCCACTCTCCCACTCTTTTTAAATTCCCCCTCCCCTTTTAAATTCCCTCCCTTTTAATTAATCTTCCTCCTCCAGTTTTACTACAATTCCTTTTTCCCATTTTTTAATTAATCCCAATTAATTTATTTTTTAATTAATTTTTAATTAATTAAAAAAAAAAAAACAGCAGAGAGAGAAAGGAAAGAGAGAATATGAACAACAAAAAAAGAGAGAAAATGACATGTGAAGCAAATGGACAGTAAACATAGAAGAGAAAAGAGAAGATTTGACATTTTATGATTTGTGGCATTGATTTGAAGGGTGATTTTCTGAAGAATTTTACATGAGAAGACAAGTTTTCCATCATTGAAAACAGCTCTTTGAAGGAAAATTCAGCTGCCTTAAAGGCCTCTTGCACAAGTGTTTTCAACTGCACATTTACAAAATATTTTTGCAGAAATATTGTATTGAACTGACATTGATTTGCATCTTCATTCAAGACTTGAAGTGTATTTGAGTTGAAAAATTGTTGATTGCCCTCCATCATTTGAGGAGCAGATTTTGTACTTTGAGAATTTCTTTGAGTCATTTGTATTTGTTGTTGAATCATATTGTAAACGGGTGCATTTTCGGTTGAAGCCGACACCCTTTCATTTTTTAGCCTAGGTTGTTGAAATGGCTAAAATCAATGAGGCATTAGCGTTGTTGAGTAACCTCATTCATTCAAATGTTGATGATATGATAAAAATGAGCAAGCATGCTCTTTGTAATATTCAAAGTTGTTTGCAAGATGCACAAGAAAAGATTGAGTTTTTGCAGTTGGAATCTCAGCTCCAACAAGATGAACTTAAGCAAAAGAGTCACCATTCTGAACTTGTTTCTGTTCAGAAGATTGTGAAGGACTCTCATCAGAAGAAAGAAGATAAAGTTGCAGTTGATTCACATTCAGTTCCTTGCACTAGAGCAGATGTACATGTAGATGCAGCAGTTCAGCCTGCAGTTCTCAAGCCCATCATCAGACCTTGGGAAGAGCTTGTCCACAACAAGCACAGAACTGGTCTTGGATATGACAAGGATGTGACCTTTCATATTCCAGACTACACCAAGCCAATCATATTTCAGAGTGCTGGATTCCTGTATGACAGTTCACCTGCAGCTGTTCCAGATCCTGCTCCACAACTTCCACAACAGATTGTAACATGCCAACACTGTGATCGAGTTGGCCATATGAAAGATCACTGTTTTGATCTTCATCCATGCAAGCACTGTGGTCGGCACACCCATTCTTTAGATAGATGCTTCAGAAACAAGCCTCCTGCAAGAACAAAGATTCATCTTGGATGGATCGCTTTTTGGCAATGGGCATCAACAGCCAAGAAGATGTTTAAGTCGCATGTCAGAACATGTTCAAGAATATTGAGTAAACTTGCAGTTTAGTTTTCGCCATCATCTCACCTTGTCCATGACAGGGGGGAAAATGGTGGTCATGTACAAGCTTCGACGACAAATCAAGCGAGCCTGAGCCACAATCTCTCATTCCATATTCAGAGTTGTAGCCAGAGACATAGCAGTTCAAGCGAGCTTGAGCCACAATTCGTCATTCCAGATTCAGAGATGTAGCCAGTGACATGGATGCCCATGAACATACCTTCGGTTGGTGGACAACCTTAAACCATCATCTTTGGTTGGTGGATAACCTAAAACCACCACAGGGAGTAGACCTCCCTTCTTTTAGGTCGAAGGTCTCCCTTTCATATATGAGGAACACTTCCTCTAGCAGAAGCCTTCAGCTTCTTGCCAGCATTGGTTGAGTTCCAGGAAATGCTTCAAAGCATTCCAGAGTTGTTGGTAATCCTAAAACCATCACAGGTAGTAGACCTCCCTTATTTTAGGTTGAAGGTCTCCTTTTATATGAGGGACAATTCCTCTAGCAGAAGCTTTTAGCTTCTTGCCAGTTTTGGAAGAGTTCTGGGAACTGCAACAAGTTTTGTGTTCCAATGTTGGTGGTCATCCTTAAACCACCTCTTTTTTCCAACATTTCAGAGAGTTGATTCAGCCCAAGTGTTGCCATGCATACTTTGCAGATTTGTATTACAACTCTTTTCTTGGACTCACACATACCCCTTCGGATTAAGGGGGGATGTTGGAACACCTAATCCTCTATGGGTAGGTGTGGAATGCAAAAAGTCACAATGGAGTCCAAGTGATCTTGGAATATGAAACCAAGAGTCACACCATTGTACTATAAATGTACATCATGTATAATGGAAAAAATAAGAAAGCCTCACACTTATCTTTCATTGTGTGTTGAGTCTCTTGTGTGTGTGTGTTCATATTCTTCATACACCATGTGTGTGCTTAACATGGTGTTTAACACCTTAAGTGGCATTTATTGAAGCGTCCTTAAAATATTGCTTAAGGTTTCATACTAGAGTTTAATGAATCCTAGAACAAGAACTATGCATTATTGTTTAAAGTATTCTCAAAGCAACAAAAAGTATGATATATCAATAGACTGAATGATGAATTCAATGATATGTGTATAAAGTGTTAAAGGTACAAGTATGGTATATCTCGCTCTAATGAAAGGTGTGAAGCCATAAAATTATTGATCTAAGACAAAATGTTAAGCACTAATGTTTGTTGCCATAAACCTGCTCCTAGAATAAGGAGAAAAGTCACATGATTGAAGATAGCATATCTTGATGAAGCGAGCTTGTTGGATAGAAAATATCATAAAGCTAAGTCCCTTCTCAAGGTTAAAGATCAAATTCACTTACAGATCTGATATTATCCCTTCTCAAGGTTAAAGATCAAAGTCACTTACAGATCTAATACTGTCCCATCTCAACATATCAAAGGCATTGAAAGAACTTATTGATTGTCAAAAGTAGTTGATGACATATGTACTAGCCCCTTGCATTTACTAATGATATGGGTGCTTGGATTAAATTCGTGCATATGAATACTCAGTTTTGTCGCTACAATGAAAACGTAGAGTTATTTGATAATTATGAGTTTCATCATTCTAGGGTTTTGGTAGTTAAGTAAGAAATTATAGGGTTTATCAACCTTAGTATACAAAATGGTTTGAACAAGAAAGCCCCAGTATGTATGGATTAAACGTTTCCACTAAAATAAGAAACCCTAGGAAGGAATGACATCTTGATGATGATGTGGATCAAGCCGATAAAGTTGTTAATGGATACAAGAGGACTAAAGATCAAAAGGTAGTTGTCATTCTTCTCCAAAAATATCTTTTATCTCTCTTATTTGAGTATTATTAGTATTGTTGTTTACTAGTAGTTAGTCTCTTATCTTTGAATTCTTTGCTTGGTTGTATTTGTTCTTCCATGGCCTCTAAAAAGGGATTGTAGGTACATAATGGAGGCCTCCTAGAATTTGGTAGCAGATGGAAGAACAAAGACACGAGGACTCTCCCAGAAATAGGGATTTGTGATGAGAGATGTTGTACTATATGTGATATGGACCCAGAGGGAGCAGACAGATCAACAAGATGGAAGAATACCTTGATCTATGTCGTAATGAAGTCAATCGAACTTCCAAGACAAAGTATGACTAGCTAGCAAGAAGTACAAAGCAAAGACTACCTCAGTAAGAGGGAGAAGGATATTAACGAACCTTTTGTCAAGTAAACTTTGTTAAAATTTTATTATCTGCGTGACATTTTTTATTACATCAAATGGATGTAGAGGTCATATTATTTGATGAAAGAAGTGTAAGTGAGAGCTACCTCATGCTTATGAGGTATATGAAGAAGTATTATGCTTGTAAAGGAAGGCATTGTGCATAATCCTCTGGAATTAATGGATCAAGGTTGATCCTATATAATTTTCTCTATGAAGAAAGCAAGAGAGCTTGTGTCAGAGGGAGCTTCATTTATCGGAAGAATTTCTCTAGAGAAGTCCAGGCTTCACCAGGAACCCTTGCTTAGCTTCAGAGGGAGTTGACCTCATATGAAGGATCTTGACTAGATAGTTGATAGCACAAACGACAAAGGGAGAAAATCGTCATTACTATGACAATCTCTGTTTCAAGAAGAATACAAAGATAGGATGATGTATCAATAAAGGAAGCAGATCAAATTATGGTTGAGGTATAGCATATAGCTCAATGTGTGTTGAAGACTAAAGTACTAGCATGGTATGGATGCACAACCAGACATGGTTTGAGAGATGTATAGTTACAGGAATTCAAACTGGGCAAGGAGCGGTGAAAACAAAGGGATTTTATATATCACTTTTTATTGGGCTCCAAATCTTGTGGATGAGTAGGAAGCATATGCCTGCTCCACTCAAAGGTCGAGTATGTTGCAACGTGAAAGGCGAGCTATGAAGCAGTATGACTGCAGCTTGCAGTATTGGTTGATCAGATCAATGTGACAACACGATGACAGGTCAGGGCATATTGAGATCTAGTATCAATACATGTTACAGGAATAGAGCAGTAAGGCTCAAGTGCATCTCCATTGATGAGCAGAAGTTGATATCTTGACGAAGTCATGGTCCAAAGAGTTTGTATATCCGAGACAAGTTGGAGCTTGTGGACATTACCCCTCTTTTTGGGAGAGAGTATTGATTTGATGGCAACATGGATGGACATTCTCCTAATAGGGAGAATGATCTGAGAGGCTTAGAGTGCTCATCAAATAGGGTTGAGTGAGTGCCCCTCAATAAGGAGACTTGATTACTCACCATGAAGGATTCAGTAAGGTCTATACCCAATCACACACCAGGAAGAGTGTAGTGAGGTTTGTCAGCATCTCGACCTGATCACACACCAGGGAAGGGTGTAGTGAGGTCCTTCAGCAGCCAGACCCGATCACACACTAGGGAAGGGTGTAGTGAGGTCCTTCAACATCTAGACTTGATCACCAACCAAGAAGGGTTGAGTGAGGTCTTGGTCCAGAGTGCTCACTAGGAAGGGTTGAGTGAGGTCTTGGTCCAGAATGCTCACTAGGAAGGGTGAGTGGGTGCTTGTTAGTTGTGTATCTCAGCATTTTCTCCTAGAGAGAGGCCTACGGACTTGAGAACCAATTGGAAGAGTGAGTCTTGGATTTGAGGACCGATCACTAAGGAAGAGTGATTCCTAATATGTTGATGATAAGCCATGGGTTAGGTATCACGCCGGATATGGCCACTAGCGGATGTTGATGGTAGATGATGATGCTAATCATGATTATGTTGATGAAAAGATGATGGTGATAAGGAGAACCACTTTATAAGTAAGAGAGAGCATTGATGTGATGATAACAAGGGAATGGCTCGAAATGTTAGTAACGACAGGAGCACGGCCCGCGTTTTTGGTGAGATGGCATGAAGGACAAACATTCTAGAGAGAATGCTCGGCCTGGACACTCAATGGAGTGGGTGACCTTTCAGCATCATGGCCTAGGATGAGGCTTTGGATTTGGGACATGGGTTTCCATAGCGTTTGACCATGATTGATGGAACCTTGATCTAGTCCAAGTACCATGAGGTGAGGCACCCAACGAATCATGGTAACTAGTTGGGTAAGTACCATTGGTTAGGAGATAACCAAGGTTATGGTACCTGTTGATGATACTGATATAGGTCAAGGGTGTTGACCTAGATGATGATGCTGACCTTTCCTTAGAGAGATCATGTATAAAAAGAAAATTTGGAATAGTCATTACAAATACCTCCCTAGCTAAGAGGAAGTGTTGAATTTTTGTAGGTATGGTCGGTCTTCATAATATTATCATTTGTACTTGAATTATGTTTGTAAAAGAAAATTTATTTGAGGCATGTTCTTCACGCTTGCAAGAAAAGGAAAATATTTATTTTGTACTCGAAAAGAAAAATATTATAAGGTTCATCAAGAGTGGGAAAAATGAAATTTTTAATTTTCTAATTTGACACCACAAGTGACCAAGTCATCCCTCCAAGATCAAGTCGGCCTACCCAAGAGACAAATCACCCCTTTCGCATGGAAAAATCACTATAAATAGAGCCTATTTTCTCTCCTCCAAAGACACAATTTGGATCTCTTATTTGAGGCAAGAAAACTCATTGATCTAAGGCAAGAAGGAGACAAAAAACTTGTTGATCTGAGGCATGGAAGCTCACCTTCTAAGGCAGAGAACTGACACTTTGAAGCAGGAAAAAGTCTGAAGTCTGAGGCATTACATCTCTATGGAACCATACGGATCTAAGGCATATATATTATATGGTTTAGTGGCGATAGGAGGCATATGTGGTTCAATGTGAATCTAAGCCACATATCATTTGTGGTTCAGTGATGATATGAGGGCTGAGGCACATATCTTCTATGTTTCAGTACAGGTCTAAGGCACATATATCTTTGTGCCACAGTGTGAATTCTGAGGCAGAGTTGTTGGACGTTAGAAGACCTCGACAACTCTCTCCAATCCAACCTCTTGCCAAGGCCGAGGTCAATCCTACTCTGCTAATGCTGGGCTAGTGCTACTGAAATATTGATGGACTGTCGGTCCACAATCCATGGCCCACTGGAACATGCAACAACTCTCTCATCTAAGTGCTCCTGCCGAAATGTGCCTAGAACTAAGAATCATACTCCATCAATTGGGAACCAACTCATGATCTCCCGCGAATCTAACATATGGACACTTGTGCAAGGGATAAGTCTACTAAGCTGATAATGGTCCATGCTCAACTCCCAATGCTTTGCCTTGTCAACCAGCAGAATTGGTCTAAGAAATCTTGCCCCTGTCCCTATAATGGACAAAAGTGGGTAAGCTATGCTACAAGCCTGGTCTATATACCCCTAGAGAGGGCTGATGCCTGAAAATGTTGCGATTTTGTTGGCCGCCACTACCTTTGTTTGCACCTCATCAACAGGTGGACCCAAAGATGGATGCACTGTTATCTCCCTCGTCAGATAGGAAACTCTAAGCTCCTCCAGCCCACCAATCCTCTACAACACTGTCCTGCCATACTCTAGCACCTCCTAAGGACAAGTGCCTATAAATACTATCATCCTACTAGTCATCTGTCCATCTGTCTCCTCCTCATCAATGGCTGACCCCAAGGGTGGCCGCTCATCCTCCTCCATCACGAGCTCACTATGATCCTCTGGCTGGACCTCCACAAAAGGATCATCATGCATATTGTGCATATCCTCCTTCTCAGCTGACTCATGCTCCACCATATGCTGCGCATGCTGAATCATCACAGGTGACTCATCACCCTGAATATCTCCCCTAGAGTCCCTTGACTGCTCCCCATACACACCGGAATATAGAGTCGTCCTACTGTCAACGACTCCACATGATTGCTCATGCTCCCTAGAGGCATCCTCATATGACCCCATGGACTCCCCCGAAGAAGAGTCCTCATCCTGACATATAGAAGGAATGTCCTACCTCTGTTACCTCATTGACATCTCTCAACCATGAGTGATTAGGCCCGCAAGGTTCTTTGCACATGAGGCAAAGTCCCTTCCTCCTCGGCTCATTTTTGTTGCCTGATCCACCAAACTGGCACAACTCCTCCCTAGTTAACTGTCTCCTGAATATCCCAATGTTCTGCTCAACCAATCTCTCGACTAGCTCATAAGCAGTAGGTGAGACCATCTTCTCTCTCCTCCAAATGCTTAGCAATCTAGTCTACAACTCCCAGCAAATGGCATCACGACCCCTCATACATGATGACAGAATAGACTGCATGTGTGCTACGACTGTGTCAGGATGATGTTTCCTAATTCTGAAGAAGCATTGGAACATATGTAAGATCAAGTCATCACACTCGAGCTCAAACATGAGGTCATAAACTCTAACCAAGGCCATGACTTCTAGAATCTCTAACCTCTTCCTAAAGGTAGCGGCCTCACTGTGATCCAAATCCTGCAGGGTCTCCACTATAATGTTATCACTGGAAGGAGGTACAGGTGTGATCAACATCATGATACTACTAAGACATGAGGCAACTGGAAGTTTGACTCCCATACAAGGCTGCCTCAAATACTTAGGTTGAGATAAGGCAAGCATGGTTGGTTTTAGAGCCAAAATTAATCTCTCCCCATCTAAATGATCCACCTTGGAAAGGAGTGAATCAAGCTCTTATAGTTTGAGAATGGCCTTTGCGGTCACCCCCATGCATCACAAATATGTCCCAAGTTTGAAGATTGAAGAGCTCTCTAATAGGTTTTCCCCGGAGAATATTGAAGGAGTTTTGCCTAGGTCTAAGTTGACCAAAAATCCGTGTGTATTTTTTGTGTTGTTGGTCTGTTTATGTCCACATTTATTTTCAACATGTGTTGATAGTTCCATGTGTTTTAATCTGAAAATTTCATTTCCAGAATTCTATATGTTGAATGTAAGTTTATGGGAAAGGACATTTAACTAAATGGGAGTGATAAGGTGAAATTAAAACCGGGTTGGGATTGCAGGAAACTTTTTAGTCATCAAATTTCCACAGAAAATTTATGAAATTTTGGTCCATGTTTTACAAAATAATGGAAAGTACATCAACTGAATCATACAAGACTGTGACAAACAGTGACATAATAGTAGACTCCAAACATTCATATCCAACTCAACAATATGCTCATCATACCCAACATACAAACAAGTTATTCAACCATAGCAACTCACCACTCAAACATTTCCCAAATAGTTAAACTCTCACTCACCAATGTGAAGGCTCAAGACCCTCCTATCAAACCCTTGACGGATAGATCTATAGCCAATACAACTTATTACAAGGCTTTTAATAAATTTTTTCAGTCATGACAATAAATAGAAGCTACATATACAACTTAGAATTTACTAGACATTTGCTTGATTGAAAGAAACTTATCGAAGGATAACACCTAGTATATACGTTTCCCCAGAAAGTTGCAACAGTTAGCTCTAGCAAAACGATCCCAGTGACCAGCTACAGCTTCAGCAACCAGTTTTGGTTAGTCCTAGGCTTGGATAATTGTTGACGGCATAATGGTTCAAGTGTTTAGTTCATCAGAGATGAAACACTCAATCTGGGCTTGCACAAGGCAAGCTACTAGTCTCAAGTGAGCAATAAAAAATGATACAACTGCTGCAACAAACTGCTCCTCTTAATACTGCGTAGTCTCCTAGTTTCTGCAACTGCTGGTTGACTTCAGCACTAGATTTTCCCACTGAAAAGTGCACAGAAAATTCTAGGAATTTGGGAAGGTGATCCATGCCCAAAACCCAGAAAAACCCAAAAATGGATTGGCTTGGTTTTGAACTTCCAAATTGACCCCTAAGGCCCTACACTCTCTGGCAACAATTCTGCACTAGCTGCTGCAATGGGTTGGCCAAAACACCCACATCTGGAGCTCGGAAAATTCTCAAAAATTACTCCCGGACTCCTCAAGCCAATTCGACCAAAAACCAGAAATGGTTTGGCCTGATCATGATCCTCTAAAATTGATCCTAATAGGCCCTACGCTCTCCCAGTGGTTGTTGAATACGACATCTACAGAATAATCAGAGAACTATTCAAAAGCCCTCCAAATGTGCAACAAATAATCCCCCCTACACTTCCTTTATCTCCCTAAGCAAACAAAGCTCAAATGGTTGAGAATTTCCTCCACAACTAGGCTCAACTCTCCTCCTCTGCGCTGACCCAAAGACTACCACGTTGCTCTAGAAATAGAATTTCAATCTCAGCCCTTAGAGGTTTGCCTATAGCTAAAAAGCTAATGAATTTAGGTTCGCCTATATCTCTCGTAAGCTAATGAACCTTGCAACCAACAACAGACACAAGAACCCAACTGCGTCCTCTCGGACTATCACTACATCCTCCAAAAATACGTATTGTTGAGGAAACGAAATGCAGAAGCTGAAGATATCACGGTGAAGCTCTCTCGGATGAAATGGAAAATCAAAATAGGGTAGCACTCGAAGTCCCCCAAAGGTGAGTTCTCCGCTCGGAAAACTCTTGCTAAACAACAAGTGACCCGACAAACCAGCTCGAGCAAACTAGATCAAAATTAATAATCCAATAATGCATGCAAAAGTAATAAATCTTCGATCTTCCTCTGAACTTGATGTGCAATAAAACCCTTGAGCTTGGCTTTTTCGGTAATTTCTCAAGTAAATCCTCAGGCTCGCAAGATCATCAGCTCTGATACCACTGTAATATCTCTTTCAAGAATTTTCATTAAAATTTCATGAGGGTTTTAACTTTGCACAATTTCACCAAGAATACAACCAAAACGCCAGAAATTTGACAGAAACAATAAACCGAGAAATCATACGACAATCTCATTAAAATATCACAAGATGAGAAGCAATGAGATATGCAGCAACACCAACAAAATCCAGCTTTATTATATAGAAGTATATGCCAATACAATAGCTGGAAACAACTCTCCAAGATACGCTATAATGTTGATGCTAACCTCCAAACTGTAATCAGGAAATAAATCACAGCAACCTGTGAATCCTGAATGGATCCACCAAGGGAAGAGATGGGTGCTCGCACACTCTCACTAAATCACCCGAAGGTTTCCGTCCTGGGGCTATTGTTGAAGTAGAGAATCCAAGTTCTCGTGACCTATCACACAAACAATGATCCAATCAAAGATATCTCCAATGACCTTTGCTTCTCCTTCTATAGATCTGATGGATAGATCTCCAAGCCTCTAGAAGCATCTTATTTTATTATTTTATTATTATTCTAGAAGATCCTCCATTGACTTTCTCAAAGTGACTTTTAATTTAATTATATTTCACTTAAGTCACTTTTGGGCCTTTTCCTCCAATTAATTATTTTTCTTTTAATTAAATGACCAATTAAAGTCATTTTTAATTAAGGAAAATAGTACATCGCCCATGGTACTATCTCTGGGCACTATAAGTCACTTCTCAACATCCCATCCTGAAGATCTCCCTATTCCGGTTCTAATAAGCTATTACACTAAGGTGTTCCATCAAATAATATTCTTGGAATACCACATCGAGCATAATTAATTAATTCAGGCTTCATAATAATACTAATTTTGAAAGTTGTCAGAATGCGAAGGAATGAAAGACAAATTGTAATGATGAAGAAATATGCCAAGTGAATGCCATCAAATCCCGTAAAAAATCCTCAAAACTCCCCCGAAGCTCCTGATAACACGAACCTTCTCTAATGGCCTGGCCATCCGCTACCCTGGAAATCCACCCTGGCTGTACTATGGAGGAAAATAAAAATTGGAACATTACACGTACCAATGGGCCTTGTGGCATACTGTTGTACACCACCGAATGCCACCATCGCTACTGTGTCACCCCATATCCTATGGTGTCCTGTATGTACCAATGCATCTGTCACTCCACTCGCAAACCTAATGCGATGTGAGTCACTCTTCCTACGACACGGTGCAAATCCATGCACCACAGGACAACACCATACACCCTCGTGCTCTGCAGGCAACTGCTCATCACTGCATACCCCTATACACCACTGGATGCTAGGGTCTAAAATTGGGTATGTATGCATCAAGTCATTACCCTTTGCATAACGCTGGACTCTGTGACATATCTCTATGCACCCCTAGGCATCACCACCTAGTTTTGAACCACCCTGTATCATATGGTATCCTGCATGTGTCAAAGTATCTGCCACTCTACCAGTGAACCCACCATGTGTGAAAATTTGACTAACCCTGAATCCTACTGCAACAACTGATATTCTAAGTAACCGGATTCGCCTAAAAAGGGCCACGAATCCCGAATCCCCGTATCGGGTACGTATACGTACGAGATTCTGCCCCAATTCAACGGATACGGTCGGGCCCGCGGCAAGGAAAATCATGTGATTTTTTCTTTAAAGTGGGGTTTTTCCTCACTCTTTTTTCACCCATTTCATTTGTGAAGTGAGAAGGAGAGCTAGTGTGAGCAAGGAGAAAGGGAGTTCTTTCGAAGAGATTCGAGCATCTGGTAAGTGCATTGTCCCTCTATATTTTGCATTTAGTTTGTTGTTAGTGTTTGAATGTGCATATGTTTTATATATTTAGTTGTTTTTGTTTATTTTTTACAGTATTCATGGCTCAATCAAAGGCAGCGAGACAGGGGCAAAGAAAGGGGAAGAATGTCCCTGACATTGGATATTCCCCTCACATCCCTCTTTCATCGGGGTCTGCCAAGTATTCCATCCATTGGAAGTGGGGCTACAACAGCTGACTTCAAATGTGCGGGGAAATCAAATTGTTGACCCCAAATACCATTGTCAAATATGTGACAAAGAGAGGAAGAAATGACAAAAAGGGAGGAGGAGGAAATTGTTCATGGAAATGCAATTTTTGCAATGGCCATTCCTTGCATATTTCGGTAGCCATTTGTTGGGTATTCCGGTTGCATGGCATTAAATGTTTTACAACAATTGAATCGACACCAGAGGAAGGAATTAGAGAAGCGAGTATTGGTGAGGAAAATGTGGCGACAAAATAAAAAAAAAAAACCAAGAATGATGACCCCCTTCCATTCTTGAGGAAAAGCGACAACGGCAACTTCCTTTCGAGACTTTTAGTAGGGGAAGAGGTGGAAAAGAAGGTAACAGCTACTTGATTGGTCAATGGACAAGATTTTCCAAAGAGAAGAGGGAAAACGTCTCACCATTGCATTTTTTTCTATGAACTTCTGTCTTTAATGTTGCACGGTCACTATCTATTTATTGAGATGTGTCGAGCTCTTTGTTATGGGCTCCACATCGAGGTATGTGCCTCTTTGGGTTAGAGAAGCTCGGAGACATTGTTGACAAAGGCAGAAAAGAGGTGGACAAAATGTGAGCCCTGTCAGTGGCTGTGGTAACATGCAGGGGTTAGCATTGTTACGATGGATGGACGGATCGACACGCCACCCTCATTGCATTCATGGTGTCATCCTTGAATGGTGCGATTTCTTGAAATCGGTGGATGCACTTGGACGGTACAAGGATGCACAATGTATGGGTGAGTTATTTGTCGAAAGTTATTGAAAGTGTAGGTGTGGATTGTTGTGTGCAAATCATTACGAGATAATGTCTTTTTGTTTGCAAGGCCGCTAGCATGATTGTGGAAGCAAAATATCCACAAGTATTTTGAGGCCTGCCATTGTCCATTCATTAGACTTGTGCCCGAAATCTGTGCTTCGATGTGCTTTGGATTGGAGCCAGTAATGAGGATGCACGACATATCCGCAACTTTGTACAAAACCATGCAAATTCCTCACTATCTCTGAGTACAACAATCTATCATTATTTGAAGATTGCGAATACATGGTTTGCCTCTTCATTCATAATGTTAAAGAGGTTGAGGTCAAGACCGCTCTTGGGTCCATGGTTGTTGAGTTTTGGTCTTTTGGAGAAGAGCAGATCAAACGACCTCAAAGAAGGTGAAGGACACAATGTTGGATGATACTATGGTGGAGAAAGGTAGATCTAATTATTCAAATCATGGACCCTATCATTTCCTTGCTTTCCAGGTTGCAGATACGGACCAACCCATCTAGGGAGGTTTATGAGGGATGGGATTCCGCGGTTGGTACGCGGAAGGACCATTATTTTACGGAGTCGGTGCCCGAGTGAGACATCACTGCGGCCTGCGCTATCGTCATGAGGATATTCTTGTCGGATGGGACAAAAAGAGGTACTGCCCCCCACGTTGTTTGGCTCACTCCTTGAACCCAAATGCCTACAGCCATGAGTGGGCCGAATGGTGGACCTTCTCGTAGATTCCCTCCTCACATGAATGCTGAAATCTCACCGGGGGTGAAAGATGCATTGAGGAGGATTTTCAAGATAGAGCATCCCTTGATGAGGTGGAGGATGCCTTTGCAGATTTTTCACTGGGGGGCGATTTGGAGGCTATGATTTGATTCGGGAACGGGGGGGGCTAAGAAGCCCCATTCTTGGTGGGCAACTCATGGGGCAACGAAGACCTCCTCTGACGATTAGCCATGAGGGTCCTCTCTCGGAGGTGACTTCATCCTCTTGTTGCGAGAGGAATTGGAGCACATATGGGAATTTGTATAGTGTGAAGAGAAGCGAGGCTTGAGCGATCCGGGCGAGAGACAATGGTGTATGTGCACACCAACCTTCGTCTCATCTACGGGCGAGAGGAGGATTGGTTGAAGGAAAGACAAAGATGTGGGATGTCTTTCATTGATATGGGTACGGATGAGTGTTGAGTTAGCGTGGCCACCTTGGATCTCAATGTGCCAGGTGCTAGAGCTGTCACATTTGGGATGGGTAGGTGCGTCCTCCTCCACACCAATGAGATGCGAGAGATGATAGAGGAGGAGGATGCATCGAGCCGGAGAGCGATGGTGAGCATGATGATCGGGATGAGGACGGTGATGTTGATTATGAGGATTGTTATTCAAGCTCATTGAGGCTTCAAGCTTGTAGTCTTGTAGGCTTGTAGTTGATTTTGTATTTTCTATTTCTAATTGCCATTGGCGATATTACTTATGTAACACATTTTGATTGATGACTTAATGAGAAAACTATAGTATCTTACTATCTTTAATCTTGTCTTTAGGAAGTAAATTTGACAATTGTATCATGTATGGTGTATCAATGTATTATAGTATCAATGATGATGTATGACTCATGAGTATACATGTTTGAATCGGTAAAATTTGTATGAATTTGTGCAAAAAATATCTAATTTTTAATATATTAATATATATATATATATATTTTAAAATATATATATATTTTTAATAAAATAATATATAACGTATCGTATCCCAGAAGTATCCTGTCCGGGGGTCACCGTACCCGTATCCGATTCATCGAATCCCCATATCCCCGTATCCCCGTATCAGGTGACTTAGCTGATATTGTTTCTTCTATTTGTTAAATAAATTAAACAAATTATTTACTGTGTGCTAAGGAAAATAACAAAACAAATACAGTGCAACCTTCACAAAACAAATACTGCGGATGAAAAATAAACGTTGAAAGAATAGATGACTAAGCCCCGAGACAAACCCAACTCAGGAAAATCAGTGCAACAACTGAGGGTTTGACTATTATGCAGTAGTAAATTTGATTACAAAATTATCGATGCTTAATCTAGCAATCCAAACAGAGAAATGACTGGAAATAAAACTCATGAGAAATTTTATCACTACCACAGGCGATCTGACACTAACCTCAACTCGATTTGAGTTGCTCCTTGCTCCCTCTACACAGTCACTACGTCAGCCTACGCAGTACTACGTCTCGCAAGCTCGGAACTGCGTCTCCTCTTTTTGTCTCTGCGCTGTCTGGAATACTGATCTCCTTTTCCTTTGGACCCTCTTCCCTGACATCTTATATTTGAATGACGAGCCCTAAATTTTGACTTGGCTATGCATTCGGAACAAATTGGTTGATTCAGGCAACTCGACAAATGGGAAAGAACAAACTTTAACAGGCGAAAACATATTTCGGGAAAACAATAAAGTTTCTCAAAAACCAGAAACAACATCTCTTGCAAGTAAAATAAGTCGGGATCCCTCATCCGCCCAGGAAAATAAATGCCATAAGAATAAGTGCTAATAAGCACACATGAATAAGTGCTATGAGCACATAAACAAAATCAAATAAGGGAAAAATGATAGATAAATGCTTCCTACACAGAGAGGAGATGCAATGACTCCGCCGAGGTACTATCCAGCCTCGCTGGCAGCAGAGCAACATTTGTGATTTCTAGGTAGTGACTTCGTCGAGGTACTATTTAGGCTCGTTGACAGTGGAGCAACACCAGAGACATGTAACAAATATACCAAAAATCTATACATCCCATATCGTTATTCGGACCCCTATGCCGAGCCACCAGATATATCTTTGCCTTGTGTGTTAACAAGCCGAGTCAAGATGGTCAGGGCCTACTAATCTATAATAAGGGTGATAAGGAAATTCCAGTGGAACCCAAAGTATGGGAACAAAACGTTCCTAAAAGGTTTGTCCCAACCCCAAGGTCAACTGCAAGAAGAGATGCTAAGGTTCTACCAGTGAATCGCCAATTGTTGTTACCACTACAACAACCCTCCAAAATTTCTAACCCTTCAAAATTTTTGGAGCCCCGACATCCCAAAGCTCCACTTGAGACCCTTACCAACAGGCTTTCCCGCCTTCAACTCTTTCTCAAGTCTAACTCTCAAAAGTTTGGAGACCACTTTTTCTTCTTAGGTCTAGGTCGCATCAAGTCTCTATCTTTAAGCCTAAATCTTGTGAGCTTGCGACCTCTTAATTTCTGCCTAAATTATGTCACTAAGTCATGTTTTTCAAATTTTCAACCCTTTTCGTGACCTTGTACAAGTCGCTAAGTCACACAAGTCGCAATCCATTTGATGTTCGAGTCCCTCGACCTAGCGACCCAGTGAACTAGCAACCCCAAAAGGGTCGCAAAGTGGCTGTTGTACCTTAAGAAAACAATTCCTTGGCTGTGAAAGGAATCTGTGCTTAAGACATTAAAATAAATATGTCACAGAAATATGATCCCCGTTTATCCACCTCCGGAGCTCAATCAGTGAATGTTCAAAATCAAATACTGTAAACATCCCACAACGCTATTATCTGCTGATATAGAATGAAATGTTCAGAAGAAGAATGAAAGGAAATAGCCCAAAAAAATATGTTGCTTTACAGAATCTATCATCTCAAGCTCTAGAAGAAATAAAGAAAAGAACAGTTAAAATGAAGGAGCGCCTATTAAGGGTTTTAACTCCTGCTGCTTCGATACTTCATTTTATTCAAGGATTGAAAAAACATTATGTAAACTAGAAGACGAATCAATAGCAACAAATACTAGAAGTTTGCTTTTCATTTATCAATCATTTGAAAAATCCATACAAAGATCACTGTCTGGAGATCTGAAAACCGGAACCTCCTCTACTCCTCCTATCTCTGCTTTTATATCAGCCTTCTCTTTTAACTTCTTAACTGTTATGATCAGTTATAAAACTGATTTTGGAAAGTCTTGGAATTATTAAATTTACAAAATATTTGTTTTAATATTATATATAATATATAATATAAAACTGAAAATAAAACTTTACTCCAACGCTAGCAAGAGGCAACCAATGGTAAATTTGGGTCCCACACACCCATACGTGCCAACAATGTCACCCATGGTTTTGAAAAACCTAAAACCACCTACGGGGGGTGCTGATGACAGCTTGTACGAAATGAATCGGGGGTACCGTAATATATCATGGCAGTTGATTTTGTAAAAAGTGGTTTCAATTAAACCATTTACGAGGGTAGCATGTCTCATAAACTCCGTTTAATTCATGCCCCCGCAAGACCATTGGATCCGGGCCAAATGATCCACATCGTCGATTTAACTACAATATGTATGCGTTTGTAGCTGTAGTAATACCCTGATGATTCATCATATACATAATCGAAATATGTTTCTCCACCCCCAAATGTATCACTACCAGAACTGGAAATTGATTGTTTCGCATCGTGCCACTGCCCACAGAAGCAGCCGAAGTTTTTTTTAAAAGTTGCAGAACTGACAGTCCTCCCTTTTATAGGAAAGAGAAGCTCTGATAGCAAACCAACAGACATCTCATCCCAACGGTTTGCCATATAATCTGAGAATCTTTTAAACAATAAACATCTAGATTCTAGAGTTGCCGCTTCAGGCAAGTCACCATTTTCCTCATCAGCTTTCTGAATAGCTTCTTGCATAACATCAAGATTCTTCCGAGGAGCAATCCCTTTGTCATAAAATTCCAATCTCTCCTCAACTTGTCTTCGAAGTTTTTCACCAAAAATATTTGTATTTGTCTCAGAGAAACAGTCAATACGACTAGCTATAGAACATTTGTTAGCCAGGTAACGAGATATACGCCCCTTGTTTCGAGAAGAAGCTCTTCCAATAAAAGATGAATGAAAAATAAGACCATACTTTGGTGTGTTTCCATGTGTTTTAAGAGCCCTGAAAAGAGCTTTCTCAGCACCCAGAATCTGAAGAGTTGATGCTGGAAATTTTGCAAGGTTTGTAAGGCTCCCAGCATGTGAGATCAATCGAGCACCTACCATTTCACCAATCAAAGTTGCAAGATTTGGAGCAATATCATGCATCTTTGACACAAGATAAGAATGGAGCTGTTTCCGATACTTAGAAAGTTCTATAACCCTCTGTGCAAACAGCTCAATATTTATTAAATCAACTGGAGATATGTCTTAACCCATGGAAGCTTTCGCTGCTTCTATGATATCCTTGGCTTTGTCTTCATCTCCAATTATTTCTATTAATTCAGGTGATGCATCATCCGATAACGTGGACTTATCCTTCACAAACTTTGCGACTCGTGCATATATATAGTTGTCATTAATAATCTTAACCAGCTCAGGAAAATGCCACGAATACCATTCCCTTACTCTCATGCAAAAGGTGTTAATGTCTTTGTCCAGAGTATCAAGAAGATTAATAGCCTGTATAACCATGTTATCTACTCTATTGATATTGAACTTTACTTTGGCTCTGCTGTAGCTGTGCCCAAGACCGAATTGAGCTTTCTCCAAGTCTACTTCCTTAAGATCCCTAATGAATGTGCGCAAATGGAGATGAACTCCTAGAAGAAGCTCCAACACAAAATCATTGCTCTGGAAAGGGAAATCTATAACTGATCTAAACATTTCATAGTTGGTAGTCAAAATAAGGCTCAAAGCAAACTGTAATCCAGCTAAGCCCACTTGACAAAGAGGAAAAATATGTCTGCCACATCTGAAAGTTGACAAAGTTTTGCTGTCAAGATTAGCAAGCCATGAGATATGGCCACTAATGTCAAGATCATTAAGTCAAACTGCTTACTTCCAATGCAGCCTTCTAACAATACACCTTTCCAAAGGATTGAAAGAATGTCATATGCCAAGTGTCTCTTTTTCATATGATAAAATAAGAGCATGAACCACTGTTTCACTTTGGTAATTGTTACTCAACAACCTTAGATTTTCCAGAGCTTCTTCCGACTTTTTGCTGAGAGATATTGTGCTACAACAGTGGCAAAAAACCAAAGTTACGAACCTCACGTCCTAGCGCCCTCGCGACCTCAAAAGGGTCGCAAAGGTCGCAAGAGTCGCAAACGTTGCAAAAGGGGAAAAATCTAAATTTTCAACCCTTGCAACCTCATTAATTGCCCGCACGTGCAACCCTTTTACATATAGTCGCTCAAGGCATTTGGTCATTTGCTCAGTTCAACAAAGCGTTCGAGAGCCTAGGCAGCCCTACAAGAGCGCGGCTTCTTCTGGGCGACGTGGATCTCGATTGCATTTCGATTTCCTCTTTCTTAGGCGAAATGTCACCACCGGTGATCAGGAATCGTCAAAAGGGTCCCGAGGACAGCACGCGGGAGAGTTATCAGATCCCATCGCCGCCTCCCATTTACGGAGACACCGCATGCGTCCTCAACAAAAACACCAAGTGGATTTGGTATGATGTTTTCTGGGAGTTCTTGAACCCGGATATCCCACAAGACCAGAGAATTTCCTAGTATACATAAATGAATCACCAATTGTTCTAGCCGCCGCAACAACCCTCCAAAATTTTTGACCCTTCAAAATTTTTGGAGCTGCTGCATCCCAAAGCTCAACTTGAGACCCCTACCAGCAGGCTTTCCCGCCTTCAGCTCTTTCTCAAGTCCAACTCTCAGAAGTTTGGAGACAACTTTTCTGCTTAGGTCTAGGTCACATCAAGTCTCGATATTTAAGCCTAAATCTTGCGACCTTGTGACCTCTTAATTTTTCCCTAATTCAAGTCGCTAAGTCATGTTTTACATATTTGCAACCCTTCGCCCTTGTCGCGACCTCGCACAAGTCGCTAAGTCACACATGTCGCAATCCATTTGATGTTCGAGTCCTGCGATCTAGTGAGCCTCGCGTCCTAGTGACCTTACGACCTCAAAAGGGTCGTAAGGTTGCAAACGTAGCAAATGTCAAAAAAGGGGAAAACTCTGAATTTGCGAACCTTGCGACCTCATTAATTTCCCACACGTGCAACCCTTTTATATATAGTCGCACAAGCCATTCGGTCATTTGTTCAGTTCAGCGGAGCGTTCAAGAGCCTGGGTAGCCCTACAAGAGCGCAACTTCTTCCGGGTGACGTGGAACTCAATTGCATTTATGTTTCCTCTTTCTCGGGTGAAATGGCACCACCGGTTGTCAATAATCGTCAAACGAGTCAAGAGGTCAGCACGCGGGAGAGTTATCAGATCCCGTCGCCGCCTCCCATTTATGTAGACACTGCATGCATCCTCAACAAAAGCACCAAGTGGACTTGGTATGATTTTTTCTCAAATTTCTCCAACCCGAATATCCCATAGCACCAGGAGGATTTCCTAGGATACATAAATGAATCACCAATTGTTCTAGCCGCTGCAACAACCCTCCAAAAATTTTGACCCTTCAAAATTTTTGGAGCCCGTGCATCCCAAAGCTCAACTTGAGACCCTTACCAGCATGATTTCTTACCTTCAGCTATTTCTCAAGTCTAACTCTTGGAAGTTTGGAGATAACATTTTCTGCTTAGGTCTAGGTCACATCAAGTCTCTATCTTTAAGCCTAAATCTTGTGACCATGCAACCTTTTAATTTTTGCCTAAGTTAAGTCGCTAAGTCACGTTTTTCAAATTTGCGACCCTTCACCCGTGTCGCAACCTCGCACAAGTTTCTAAGTCGCATAGGTCTCAATCCATTTGATGTTCGAGTCCTACGACCTAGCGACCCCAAAAGGGTCACAAAGGTCGAAAGGGTCGCAAGGTGGACAAACCTTGAAGTTGTGACCCTCGCGACCTCAAAAGGGTCACAAAGGTCGCAAGAGTCACAAACGTCGCGAAAGGAGAAAACTTCAAACTTGCAACCCTTGAGACCTCATTACTTGCCCGCACATGAAACCCTTTTATATATAGTCTGTTGGAAATGTTGTCATTGATGGCAAAGGAGGCAGCGCTGAAGCAGAAACAGGCAAAGGAAGCAGCGAATACAATGGAAGCAACAAAGAAGAAAATGAAGGCAGAGGAAGCGAATATAACAGAGGTAGAGCCGTTATCACTACAGCAAAGGCAGAGGCAAAGGCAAAGCGACAGGAGCAGTAGAGGCAGAGGCAGAGGCAGAGCCGTTATAAAATTCCGAGAATCGCCCAAGCCGGCAGATACAGTCATATGTATAATTCCGAGAATCATTACCCGATGGGCGTTACACATAATACATAAATCTTATTCCGGGAATCGCTTAACCCCAAGCGGCAAGGCACATAAATTCCGGGAATCGCCTATCCCGATGGAGGATAAATATATATATATATCCATTACCTTACATATATGTGCAGTGCATCATATAAACAAAGGTCTAAGCTTAAATATATACAAGCGGAGCGCACAAAACGAAGTTTTATAAGGTGGGACTCCTCCCCAATCGCATTGGAGAATATAAAGTGGAGTATCAGAACATCACAACAGAAAGTTGCGATTACGATTGAGTTCTGGACCCGATAGGGCATATAAACAATGGCTTGATAAGTTTGAAATCCGGCTTAATTGCATCGGAAAGAAACAAACCATTGCAACACATATTAAAAGACTTGCGATTGCGATTAAGAGTTCGGACCCGATAGCCGTATAAACGATGGTTAATATATATTTGAAGTCCAGCTCCAATCGCATCGGAAAGAAACAAACCGTCGGAACACATATTAAAAGACTTGCGATTGCGATTAAGAGCCCGGACCCGATGGGTCTATAAATTATAATTTTTACTGGTTTGAGTTCCAAGTCCTAATCGCATCGGCAAATGTCAATGAACAGTGACCAATCGCATCGGAGTTAGAGAAGGGAATTGGAACATGCAAACGCAAGTTGCGATTGCGATTAATCGCAATCGGAAGAACTTAATAGCGATTCAATCGCATCGGAGTATTTGAAGTTGTTATTGCGATCAATCGCAATCGGAGCAGGAGCAATCGATCGCAATCGGAGGAGACTCATTGCATCGGGAAGCGCGGAAAAGGAGTTCTTATATGTTTTAAAAGGGTTCATTAGTTACTCCGAGAGTTGATTTAAAGGTATATTAAAAGGCCGTTAGTGTAATGAAAGTTGGGCTATATATATAAAAGGGCTGTTATATATATAAACCGATGGTTGCGATGATATTAAATTAAGCCGCGTGGTCTGTAGACCCACGGGCCTCAGCTTAACGGGAGGGCGATTATTAATGTAATACAATAGTGATATATGTATGTTCCGGCCTGCGGAACTCACCACATCAACAAGACACTCGTGGCATGAAAAGGGTTGGAATTTCCCTGTTTTAAAAGTCAGCAATTACATTTTATTTATTTAAAAGGCTCAGTTACACATATGCAGCAATTACACCACAGCAGAAGACAGAAAAGACAAAACACAGTCAAAGAAAAGACAAATGCGCAGCTAGTCAAGAGGGTGAATGAGTAAGCTGGAATTCACATTGTAATTCGAATGTAAATGTTTTAATTGTTTTTATTGATTGTGGTGCATTGGCAAGTCTCCGAGAGAGAACAAATTCCCACTGTAATGTTAAATTGATACCTACAGTTATATTTCCTGAATAAGCAGATAAAAGGAGTGAGAAGGTAGAAGACAAAGAGACATGACTGTCCATTTTGAATTCCAAGTAGAATACAAATAATCATGTGAGGAAATCTATAAATAATATCATCTTGATATGCAAAAAGGGAGTTGGAGAGAGTAAATTTAGAGAAGGTGGAATATAGAAGAGTGAGGCAGAGAAGATTAAGAGAAGAAGAGCAGAAAGAGAAGCTATAGAACAGAGCTGATATCTGAGGTAAATCAGCAAACATTCAGTTTGATAAATTGAGAAAGTTGGAGCTTCCTTATCAAGTTGCAGCTTGATAGCTGTCAGTTGTAGCTGACTGAGGTTGAAGCCTCCTGTAGGTTGGTTCCTGCAGAAAATTGAAGGGAGTTGGTGCTTCCTTGCAAGTTGTAGCTTACAGAATTGAGGTTGGAGCCTTCTGTAGGTTGGTGCCTGCAGAAAAACAGTGGTGAGAGGGAGTTGGAGCTTGCCTTTGCATCACAACAATAATAAGATGTGGTTTTCTCCCTTTATGGGTTTCCACTTATATCTGGTGTCTCTGTGCATGATTTTTATGTATTGATCTGATATGCATCATCTGCTTAATACCTGCTGCTCTCATATTAAGTCTACTGCTATATTATACTAATACTTGCTGCTTACATACTAAGACCACTCACACATTAAATTAGATATGAAATGAAGGTGTAATTAAGTTTAATGAAAATTTTTAAAAGATCAGGAATGTGTTAAACTGATTCACCCCCCCCCCTCCCTCTTAGTTTAACTAAAGGTTCATCAATTGGTATCAGAGCAGGTTCCTTAGTACCAGTCTAACAGCTGAAAGGAGATCCTAGGTTCCCAAGATGGCTAGTAAAGAAGGATGCTCAACCAACAAAGCCCCTTTCTTCACTGGTGAAAATTATGCTTTCTGGAAAATCAGAATGAGGACATACATAATGTCCCTAGGAATAGAAGTTTGGGCTGCAGTGGATTTAGGATATGCCCCAAAGGCAACTGACACAGAGAAAGAAACAAAACAAGATTTTGTTGCTAATGCAAAAGCCATGAATGCCATCTTGAATGGATTATGTGAAGCAGAGTTTATTAAAGTAATGCACAAAGACTCTGCCAAAGAAATATGGGATACTCTTGAGAACATACATGAGGGAGACAAGAAAGTAAAAACTCCCAAACTTCAAGTCTATAGAACCCAGTTTGAGAACTTAAGAATGAATGATGATGAAGACATTGCCAGTTTCTTCCTAAAAGCTGCAGAAATTATTAACAATATGAAAGCTCTTGGAGAAAAAATGCCAGAAAGTATAATTGTACAAAAGATTCTAAGATCTCTTCCATCTAGATTTAATCCAAAGGTGTCTACAATAGAAGAAACAACTAATTGGGAGACCTTGACCATGAACCAGCGACTTGGAAATCTATGGTAGTATGAAATAAAAGGAGAAAGAAAGATTAAGTATGCTCTTATAGGATAGAAGAAGAAGCAAAATTTGTCAAGAAACTGGATAGAGGCTCAGGTAAATACAAAGGTAAACTTCCTTTCAAGTGCTTTAACTGTGGAAGAGTTGGACACTATGCTGCCAAGTGTCCTCACAAGAAAGCAAGGAATCAGACTCAAGAGTCAGAGAAAAATAAATCAAAGAACTGGCACAAGGGAAAGAAGTTCAGCAGAAAATCCTTCTATACTCAACAAGACAGCAGTACATCTGAAGATTCAGATGAACCCTCAAGTGAAGAAGGAACCTCTGAATTTTTATTAATGGCCATAGAAGATCTTGAGGGACTCCTACTAGAAGATGAAGAAGAAGAAGGGGAAGTCGACCTTGAGGGGGAGCTAAGAAGTGCTCTGGAAGAGATTGACAGACTCGAACTGAAATGCAGAAAACAAAAGGACATTCTTCTCAATTATGTAAGAGAAGAACAAAACTTAGAAGTCCTCAAGCAGCTAAAGATAGAACTGGAAGAAGCCAAGAAGATAGAGGACATGTTACTTAAGAAAATCAAGGAGAAAACTCAGGAACAAGAGAAGTTGGAAGAAGAAGTATTATGTCTCAGGAAGAAATTAGAAGATGCACAAAGGAAAGTGGTTATAAATTCTCCCCAAACTACAAGCTCTAGTAAGTTGAATGAAATTCTGATTGCTCAAAGATCTCCCATGATAAAAACTGGAATAGGCTATGAAGGAGAATCAAGTAAAGGCAAAGAAAAGGTTGACAGAGAGATTATCTTTATAAAAGCAAAGAAGGATGATGAAGCAACTCAAACAATTCCTACAAAAGAAGAAACCTGTAATAAGAAAGATAGAGATCAGAAGAAATCTCCAGTAACAAAGAATGAAGTAAACACTAAGACAACAGAAAAAGGATCATATGCTCCTGAGTATGTCAAGTTTGGAAGCCATCAAAGGAGATTATTCCCTCCTATGAAGAATGCCACCTGTTATATCTGCCACAAGCTGGGACACATTGCTGCATATTTCCATGCAAGGAAGAGTAATTCAAACCAGCAAAAGATGCAAATATTGAAGAGACTGCCTCAAGCAAACAAATGGAAGAAACAACCTTACATCAGGTATGCAAATAGCTTCTATGGTTACTGCTTTTATTGTAAGGAATTTGGACATAAAATCACTGAGTGTAGAAAGTATGGACAAAGGTTAATGTTTAACACCTCAAGGAGGTTTATGAATCAAATAAATTCTGTTCATACTCATAATTCTGCAAAAATTATGATCAAATGTTGTATATGCAATCAAGTTGGACATATGCCTTCCAAGTGTTCTCTAAGAAGATATAATTCATCACCTCACAAAAGATACCAAACAAAAGGAGGCCTCCAATGGATAAAGAAGGTGAATAAATGTGACTTAGCTTTAACTGCTCAAGATTTGAAGAGTCAATGGTATTTGGACAGTGGCTGCTCTAAACACATGACAGGAGACAAAATCAAGTTTATAACTCTTGATGAAAAGAAATCTGGAAATGTTACCTTTGGCAATGATAAATCAGGAAAAATAAAAGGAAAAGGCTCAGTCAGCATAGACAATGGCAGAGGAAAGGCCCAAGATGTACTATTTGTAGATGGGCTGAAAGCAAATTTACTAAGTGTCAGTCAGATGTGTGACAAAGGCTATGAAGTTCTTTTTAGAGCCCAAGATTGTGAAGTCAGATCCAGCACCACAGGCAAGACTCTGCTCAAGGGTGTTCGAACAGAGAGTAATGTTTACATTGTGAAAGAGGGAGATGAAGCATGTCATCTTAGCAAGCTAGAAGAGTCATGGTTATGGCATAAAAGGTTAGGACATCTCAGCTTCGATCACATCGTCAGACTAAGTAAGAAGAAAGATGTCAGAGACATGCCAGAAATAAAGAGGCCTTCTAATACCATATGCAAATCTTGTCAATTGGGTAAACAGTCCCGCACATCCTTTAAGGCCAAAGAGGAGTTATCAACAAGAAGACCACTCCAGCTTGTGCACATGGATCTGTGTGGACCTGCAAGAACTAAAAAACCAAGTGGAGAATCCTATTTCATGTTGATAATAGATGACTTCTCCAGAATGACATGGGTTGCTTTTCTCAAGAACAAATCAGAAGCACTGGAAAAGTTTAAAATATTCAAAGCATTAGCAGAAAATCAGACAGGATGCAAGCTGAAATGCATCAGATCAGACAGAGGAGGTGAATTCACTGATTATGACTTTGCAGACCTATGCAATGAACATGGCATAAAACAACAATTTACCATTGCAGGAACACCTCAGCAGAATGGAGTAGCAGAGAGACAAAACAGATCTATTCAAAAAATTGCCAGAGCCATGATGCAAGAGAATAATATTGCTCAAACCTTCTGGGCAGAAGCAATGCACACAGCAGTACATATCCTTAATAAAGCCCACTTAAGGCCAAGCAGTGACAAGACTCCCTATGAACTATGGCATGGAAATCCAACTTCAATCAAACATTTCAGAATCTTTGGAAGCAAGTGTTACATAAAGAATAATGATGAAAATCTTGGCAAATTTGATGCAAGAGCAGATGAAGGGATATTTCTAGGATATGCATCCAAAAGTAAAGGGTACAGGTGCTACAACAAGACTCTTCGAAAAATAGTTGAATGTATTGATGTGAGTTTTGATGAAGAACTTCCAAACAATACAAGAGAAACAGACTGTTGCAGTCCATCAGACAACCATGAAGAAGAAAACCAAGATGATGAGGAAACAAGCAAGACAACAGAAGATACAGAGTTGAGTTCTAAAGCTCCCTCAAGATATACTCAGAAGAACCATCCTGAAGATCATATCATTGGAGACAAGAGAGTAGGGTTCCAAACAAGAAGGTAGCTAATAGAACAAACTGAAGAGGTATACATAGCCATGTTGTCACAAATAGAGCCAAAGAAATTTGAAGAAGCCAGCAAGGATAAGTCTTGGGTGAATGCTATGAATGAAGAATTGGACCAAATTGAGAAAAATAATACCTGGGAACTAGTTCCTAGACCCACTGAGAAAAATGTCATAGGGTCAAAATGGGTATTCAAAAATAAAATGAATGAGGAAGGACAGGTAATCAGGAATAAATCCAGACTTGTATGCAAAGGATACTCACAAATTGAAGGACTTGATTACGATGAAACATTTGCCCCTGTAGCCAGAATGGAAGCTATCAGAATGTTCCTGGAATTTGCATACTACCAAAACTTCAAAGTATATCAAATGGATGTAAAATCTGGACTTTTGAATGGAGACTTAGAAGAATAAGTCTACATGGAACAACCAGAAGGCTTCTCATTGACAGACAAAGAAAAATATATGTGCAGACTGAAGAAAACCCTATATGGACTGAAACAGGCTCCTTGTGCTTGGTACTCAAGACTGGATAAATATTTGCAAATACATGGTTTTAAGAGAGGTGGAGTAGACAACAATCTATACATAAAATCCCATGAAGATGAACTCCTGATTGTTGTAGTATATGTTGATGACATTATGTTCGGAAGCAACAGAGATGAACTAGCAAAAGGGTTTGCTGATGAGATGAAAACAGAGTTTGAAATGTTTATGATTGGAGAGCTTAGTTTCTACTTGGGACTGCAAATTCAGCAAAAGAACACAGGCACATTCATCTCTCAGGAAAAATACTTAAAAGAAATGCTGAAAAGATTCAAAATGGAGGATTGCAAACCTGTGACTACCCCCATGATCATGGGATGAAAGCTATGTGCTGATGATGGGTCTGCTGATATAGATAAAAAACTCTACAGATCCATGATTGGAAGTCTATTGTATCTTACTGCATCAAGACCAGACATCATGCTAGCAGTAGGACTAGTGGCAAGATATCAAGCAACACCTAAACAAAACCATCTTTTGGCAGTAAAAAGAATACTTAGATATCTACAAGGAATAGCACAATATGGACTTTGGTATCCTAAAACCAAAAACTTCACTTTATCAGCATACACAGATGCAGATTGGGCCAGTTGTGTGGATGACAGAAAGAGTACAAGTGGAGGTGCATTCTATCTAGGAGAAAGTCTGGTGGCATGGTTAAGCAAGAAACAAACATCTATCTCCCTGTCAACAGCTGAAGCAGAATATATAGCAGCAGCAGCCCATTGTACACAAGTCATGTGGATGAAGCAGACTCTTCAAGACATGAAGGTAAGCATTAATGAACCTATCTCAATCAAATGTGATAATACAAGTGCTAAAAGTATATCTAAAAATCCTGTACTTCACTCAAAACTAAACATATTCCAATCAAGTATCATTTTCTACGAGAACAAGTGGCTCAGAAGATAGTAAAACTGGAGTATGTACCAACAAAAGAACAGACAACAGATATATTTACTAAACCACTTGCCAGAGAACCATTCGAATATTTGAGAAACAGACTAGGGGTAGTATCTGTAGATGCTACTCTCTAATATGAAGAGAAAGCACAATTCCAGGGGGAGAGCAGAAACGAAAATATCTTTCCCAGGGGGAGATTGGCAAGCAATGGAAGCAAAAACCAGGTCCACAGGATCAGCATTATCAGTAGTATCAGCATTATCAATATTATCAGCATAATCTCAGTATTACCAGCATTCAGCATGGAAAAGCAACAAGGACCTTTCAATCGTAAAATGCATCATCTTTGTCTGCAATCTAGCACAGATTACAGGCACTACAAATGAAACACAGCTATAAACGTAACTCAAAGAAAGGAAATAAAAAAAGCAACCCTTTGCCATTGATGTCAAAGGGGGAGGAAGAACAAACAACAGGAGGAAGAGCACGCAAACAGGAAGAGCAAGCAACAAGAGAAAGAGAAGGCAAACAGAGAAAGTGGATTGCCATCAATGCCAAAGGGGGAGACTGTTGGAAATGTTGTCATTGATGGCAAAGGAGGCAACGCTGAAGCAGAAACAGGCAAAGGAAGCAGCAAATACAATGGAAGCAGCAAAGAAGAAAATGAAGGCAGAGGAAGCGAATATAACAGAGGCAGAGCCGTTATCACTGTAGCAAAGGTAGAGGCAGAGGCAAAGCGACAGGAGAAGCAGAGGCAGAGGCAGAGGAAAAGCCGTTATAAAATTCCGAGAATCGCCCAAGCCAGCAGATACAGTCATATGTATAATTTCGAGAATCATTACCTGATGGGCATTACACATAATACATAAACCTTATTCCGGGAATTGCTTAACCCCAAGCGGCAAGGCACATAAATTCTGGGAATCGCCTATTCCGATGGAGGATACATATATATATATATCCATCACCTTACATATATGTGCAACGCATCATATAAACAAAGGTCTGAGCTTAAATATATACAAGCGGAGCACAAAAAACGAAGTTTTATAAGGTGGGACCCCTCCCCAATCGCATCGAAGAATATAAAGTGGAGCATCGGAACATCACAACAGAAAGTTGCGATTGCGATTGAGTTCTGGACCCGATAGGGCATATAAACAGTGGCTTGATAAGTTTGAAATCCGGCTTAATCGCATCAGAAAGAAACAAACCATCGCAACACATATTAAAAGACTTGCGATTGTGATTAAGAGTTCGGACCCGATGGGCGTATAAACGATGGTTAATATATATTTGAAGTCCAGCTCCAATCGAATCGGAAAGAAACAAACCGTCGGAACACATATTAGAAGACTTGCGATTGCGATTAAGAGCCCGGACCCGATGGGTCTATAAATTATAATTTTTACTGGTTTGAGTTCCAAGTCCTAATCGCATCGGCAAATGTCAATGAACAGTGACCAATCGCATCAGAGTTAGAGAAGGGCATCGGAACATGCAAACGCAAGTTGCGATTGCGATTAATCGCAATCGGAAGAACTTAATAGCGATTCAATCGCATCGGAGTATTTGAAGTTGTTATTGCGATCAATCGCAATCAGAGCAGGAGCAATCGATTGCAATCGGAGGAGACTCATTGCATCGGGAAGCCCGGAAAAGGAGTTCTTATATATTTTAAAAGGGTTCATTAGTTACTCCGAGAGTTGATTTAAAGGTATATTAAAAGGCCGTTAGTATAATGAAAGTTGGGCTATATATATAAAAGGGTTGTTATATATATAAACCGATGGTTGCGATGATATTAAATTAAGTCGCGTGGTCTGTAGACCCACGGGCCTCAGCTTAACGGGAGGGCGATTATTAATGTAATACAATAGTGATATATGTATGTTCTGGCCTGCGGAACTCGCCACATCAACAAGACACTCGTGGCATGAAAAGGGTTGGAATTGCCCTGTTTTAAAAGTCAGCAATTACATTTTATTTATTTAAAAGGCTCAGTTACACATATGCAGCAATTACACCACAGCAGAGGACAGAAAAGACAAAACACAGTCAAAGAAAAGACAAATGCGCAGCTAGTCAAGAGGGTGAATGAGTAAGCTGGAATTCACATTGTAATTCGAATGTAAATGTTTTAATTGTTTTTATTGATTGTGATGCATTGGCAAGTCTCTGAGAGAGAACAAATTCCCACTGTAATGTTAAATTGATACCTACAGTTATATTTCTTGAATAAGCAGATAAAAGGAGTGAGAAGGCAGAAGGCAAAGAGACATGACTTTCCATTTCGAATTCCAAGTAGAATACAAACAGTCATGTGAGGAAATCTATAAATAATATCATCTTGATATGCAAAAAGGGAGTTAGAGAGAGTAAATTTAGAGAAGGAAGAATACAAAAGAGTGAGGCAGAGAAGATTAAGAGAAGAAGAGCAGAAAGAGAAGCTACAGAACAGAGCTGATATCTGAGGTAAATCAGCAAACATTCAGTTTGATAAATTGAGGAAGTTGGAGCTTCCCTATCAAGTTGCAGCTTGATAGCTGTCAGTTGTAGCTGACTGAGGTTGAAGCCTCCTGTAGGTTGGTGCCTGTAGAAAATTGAAGGGAGTTGGTGCTTCTTTGCAAGTTGTAGCTTGTAGAATTGAGGTTGGAGCCTCCTGTAGGTTGGTGCCTGCAGAAAAATAGTGGTGAGAGGGAGTTGGAGCTTGCCTTTGCATCACAACAATAATAAGATGTGGTTTTCTCCCTTTATGGGTTTCCACTTATATCTGGTGTCTCTGTGCATGATTTTTATGTATTTATCTGATATGCATCATCTTCTTAATACCTACTGCTCTCATATTAAGTCTACTGCTATATTATACTAATACTTGCTGCTTACATACTAAGACCACTCACACATTAAATTAGATATGAAATGAAGGTGTAATTAAGTTTAATGAAAAGTTTTAAAAGATCAGGAACATGTTAAACTGATTCACCCCCCCCCCCTCTCAGTTTAACTAAAGGTTCATCATAGTCACTCGAGCCATTCAGTCATTTTTTCAGTTCAACTGACCATTCAAGAGCCTGGGAAGCCCTACAAGAACACGACTTCTTCCGAGCGACATGGATCTCAATTGTCTTTCGATTTCCTCTTTCTCAGGGGAAATGGCACCACCGGTAATCAAGAATCATCAAAACAGTCCTGAGGTCAACACACAGGAGAGTTATCAGATCTCGTCGCCGCCTCCCATTTACGGAGACACCGCATGTGTCCTCAACAAAAGCACCTAGTGGACTTGGTATGATGTTTTCTCATAGTTCTCCAACCCGAATATCCCACAGGACCAGGAGGACTTCCTAGTATACATAAATATCAAAAGGTCCAAACTCCTCCAAGTTACGACACACTCGCCTATCTTCCCATGTGCAGAGGTCATTAACTGGATCTTGCACAACGCGGACACCACGAAGTGGGTGATAAGGAACCACATCGGGCAACCTTTCACAACTATTCTTTCAGTAGACATAATGACATATTACAGGTTGCACGAAAAGGAAGAATCATTTAATTCTTGGTGGCTAGCAGAATACAAGGTTCCAACCCAAAACACTGTCAAGAGCTGGTGGTAGGATCCTTCTAAATTTTAGGCAAAGAAAGACCAATTGTATAAGACGAAAGGCTTAAGGAAAGTATATCAACCCACTACAGCCATGATGAGCAAACTATACGACAGGGCCGACATTAGTACTTTTCACGGGACGTGGGTCCTTATAATGCATATGATCGCTACCAAAGGAACGATCTTCAACTGGACCAATATCTTAGTCTCGGAGTCAAGGACCAACATTATTGTAGCACAGGTTCCAGAGGAAAGCCAACCATCTGATTTTTACATGGCCTCATATTTAATGGATGTCGTCTGTTCCAGGTGTCACTTTGACCACTAGAGTTACAACTGAAATGCGGAGACAAGAGGGCCAATACACAGGTACTTGCAGGTTTTTTGGGGTTCGCATTATAAGAAGGAACATGACTCCATATTAGATGCATTCATCACCCCATTGTATCGATTGTTGCATGGAGAAAACCCACCATGTATGTCAAAAAGATCCATGGAGACTAGCACTAAGGTGGAAAATTGGTTCATGATACGAGAGGGCATGTTCGTCAGGGTCTTTGGTTCCTACAAACCTCCCCATGCTATTCCTAGGTTTGTCACTAACAAATTACTATTGCAAAAGGTATGTTTCAAAATGAAGACCGAATTTTCAAAGACATTAAGCAAAGGCAAGAAGAAGCCTTGGCCAGCATTTCCTCTTACTATCGGCGCATACACAGTGGAGGACTTCAAGGAAGTCAAAGCAAAAGCCGAAGAAATAAAGGAATTCAATTTCCTGGTATTCAACTATCGAACCTATGACCCTGATAGAATAGTGGCATCCCACTACAAGAAGGCCAACTTCAATTGGTCATACTAGCACACTGTACATCCTCATGAAGACGAGGTCAGAAACTTGTATAATGTAGAGCGAAGACTCAGCCCGAATGAGGAACTAGAAGATGAGGATGAGCAGGACGAGCATTCTCGAGAGAACGTAAGCTTGCAAGAAAGGTCGACTTCAATGAAGAAACGGAATAAGCAGGGGGAGAAATCAACGAAACAAAAGAAGCAGAAAGGAAAAGAAGTTGAAGAGTCCCCAAGCAGCCAAGGAGAGGAAGAAGACGACGAGACTTTAGAACAAATAAATGCGTAAGTGGCAAGGCAGAAACAAGAGCTACAAAAGAAGAGAGAAGAATAGCTCGAAAGCTCACAAGAATCAGAAGGTCGGCAGCAGCAAGAAAAGGAAGGTGAGGAAAGAAGAAAACAGCGGGAGGAAGAGCAACATAAAAGGCAACAAGAAGAGGAACAACCAAAGGAACAAGTAGAGGAGCAGAGAAAGAAAGAATAGGAGGAACAACAAAATAATCTGGAGGAAGAGCAAAGGAAAGTCAAGGAGCAAGAGAAGAAGAAACAAGAGCAGAGAGCGCAGGAAGAGCGCAAGAAACAAGAGGAAATAAGGAAGAAGCGAAAAGAAGAAGAAGAGGAAAAGAAAAGGTTGGAAGCAGAGAAAAGGAGAAAGGAAGAGGAAGACAAAAGAGAGCAAGAGGAGGCTAGCAAAGAAGCAGAAGAGGCCATGGCACAACAACAGCATCTCAAAGAACAGGTGGAACTACCTCCATTGGATATCCCTCCGTCCACTCCCATCACTGGAGAACACCTTCCCCTCAGAGAGATAGGAATTCCAAATGAGGCGGAGGAAGAAGTGTTAGACTTGACCAGACTCACCTTTGATCAAATCAACTGCAAGTTCATCCTGGACACTACGGTAAATCCCAAAATGATCGCCTCAGCAGGGACTGCCTTCATGACTGCAACTGAATTGAATGTTGGGAGGATGAGCAAATAGAATGCAGAGCTACAGAACAGACTATATGCATCTAAACAAAGGGTTGCCAAGGTGGAAGAAGAGAAGAGGAAACTGGAAGAAGAAAACATAGTCCACCGTGTACCTCATTCAGGCATAAAAGAATTGTAGTCCTTAATAAGAGAGGAAAACGAGACCTTGGGAGGAGCCATGACGTTAGTTTATGAAGATATGATGAAGTTACATCATACAATGGCTCCTATTCTGGCTATACAATCCGACACTAAAGAGAAGTCTTCCAAGCTAAAAGAGGCCTCCACGACACTGGAAAAATCCATGAATGGACCAATAGGTATCCAAAGGCCCCAGCAACTCTTCCAAAGAAGGATTGGATCACTACTCAGAATGATAAAGTGTAGTTGCGCATGAAGATCCAGTCACGAAATAAGTTGGCTAAGGATGTGGACAGAATCCTTGCCTCATACAATCATCTTCTCAGCGGGTTTGAATCAGTGGTTGAAGTTCATGATAGACCTTCTCTCAGGACAGTGGGGACACTTAGAAACCAGGAGTAGGTATTGCAAGAAATCTAAACATTTCTTGGTCCATTGTACGTGGCGAAATCGGTTAGAATATAAAAAAAAGTTGGACACCTTTTCTAATCATATCAAGGCCAAGAAAGGTACTCTAGTTCAAGATGCTCTTGAGTGCCTCCACATACATGGGGAAGAATTGCCACAACTGGCCTCAATAGCTGTTGATTACAAGCTATGGAAAACCTATCTCAAAGAGCAACAACACACTGAAGCCCCAGATTTGTCAATCACTAGATTATTAGCATAGAGTCGGTTCATTTTTGTTGCATAGCACAATAGAGTAGAGTAGAAAATATTACGAGTCTAGAGAATCATGAGGGAGTCGAAAGGTCATAGGTAGCTCAAAGGTCACGAGGGAAATCAAGAGTCATGGGAAGACCAAAATTCATGGGCAGCCCAAGAGTCACCCTCTATTCTATAAATACACCCTCATGTCATTTTGTAAGGGACTTTTGGCTTTGGACTATTTTTTGAAGATATATTGTTTTTGATAACTTGTGCTCTTTTTGTGAATACAAGGAGTAATAGTTGATTTTCACTATTGGATCCGATGAAAGGCTCTTGTATGGTGGTGCTATGAATATCGTCTTCTCAATGAAATGAAAGCTTCTTTGAGTTGTGGTGCACTCTCCTCTCATGTATTCTTCGGTGTTATGAGTTTGCTTGCAACATATGGATGGTATATTAGATGCTAACCTCATGTTATGTTGATAAATTACTTTATTGATATAGGCATCATATTATTTTGTATTGTGCACTTGTTATGATTCAATTACTTAGTTATCGCGAACTATTTCTCGGTTGTTAAGTTTATTATTGCTATGTGTGTGATCTTACTAAAGGTTTTGCTAACAATGCTTCTCTTAATATTCATCTTTTAAAGTCTCTTCTTGCTATTCATGGTATTTGTTCTATAAGGCACTCATCAATTACTTGCTTGTGTTTATTAAAGCTTGTACGTTTCTTCACTCAATAGGTCAAGCACCAACACATGCCCTCCTTCTGCATCGGAGAGATCCCCTAACTGTTGTCGGTAAATTCCAGCCCATCAACTAACCAACACATGCCCTCCTTCTAGTGCCAAATTAGTTGATGGGCTGGAATTTACCAACAACAGTTAGGGGATCTCTCCGATGCAGAATCCCAATTAGACTCTAAACCGTTTGGTCTAGGGATCCCATCTGGTATGTAGGCTCGATTTCCATCTTGTTGGTTGAAGTTGGTTCGAACGAAGAGGGGACCTATTGAACGAACAAATGTACAAGCTTTAATAAACACAAAAAAGTAATTGATGAGTGCCTTGTAGAACAGATACCGTGAATAGCAAGAAGAGACTTTAAAGCATGAATCTTACGAAAAACATTGTTAGCAAAACCTTAAATAAGATCACACACATAGCAGTAATAAACTCAACAATCGAGAAAGAGTTCATGATAGCTAAGTAATTGAATCATAACAAGTGCACAATACAAAATAATATGATGCCTATATCAATAAAGAAATTTATCAACATAGCATGAGGTTAGCATATCATATACCATCCATATGTTGCAAGAAAACTCATAACACCGGAGAATACACGAGAGGAGAGTGCACCACAACTCAAAGAAGCTTTCATTTCATTTAGAAAACTATTTTCATAGCACCACCACACAAGAGCCTTTCAACAGATCGAATAGTGAAAATCAGCTATTACTCCTTGTATTCACAAAAAGAGCACAAGTTCTCACAAACAATATATCTCCAAAAATAGTCCAAAGCCAAAAGTCCTTTACAAAAGGACAAGACGGTGTATTTAAAGAATACAAGGTGACTCTTGGGTTACCCATGACTCTTGGTTTCCCTCGTGACCTTTGAGCTATACCTATGACCTTTCGACTCCCTCATGATTCTCTAGAATCCTAATTTTGCTACTCTACTCTATCAGGCCATGCAACAAAAAATGAACTGACTCTATGTTAACAATCTAGTGATTGACAAATTTGGGGCCTCAATGTGTTGCTACTCTTTGAGGTAGTTTTGCCACATCTTGTAATCAGCAGCTATCGGGGCCAGTTGTGGTAGTTCTTCACCATGTCTATGGAGGCACTCAAAAGCATCTGGAACTAGAGTACCTTTCTTGGCCTTGATCTGATTAGACAAGGTTCCCAACTTTGTGTATATTATGACTGGTTCCACCACATACTGCTTGATACTCTCCTTTGCCAAATGAAAATTGCCTGAGTTGAGGCTTGCTTGAATGGACAAAGTAATTTTTGGATTTCTTGATACCTCCTCATGGTTTCCAACTGTCCATATTGTCCCGAGAGAAGGTACACCATGAACTTCAACCAATGACTCCAACCCGCTGAGAATATGATTGTATGAAGTAAGGACCCTGTCCACATCCTTAGCCAACTTATCTCAAGATTGGATCTTCATGCACAACAGCACTTTATCATTCTAAGTAGTGGCACAATCCTTCTTTGGAAGAGTTTTTGGGGCCTTTGGATACCTGTTGGTCCATTCATGGATGTTTTCCAGTGCCGTGGAGGCCTCCTTTAGCCTGGAAGACTTCTCTTTATTGTCAAATTGTATAGCCAGGATAGGAGTGATTGTATGATGTAACTTCATCATATCTTCATAAACTAACATCATGGCTCCTCCCAAGGTCTCGGTTTCTTCTCTTATTGAGGACTACAATTATTTTATGCCTGAATAAGCTAGGTGAAGGGCTATGTTTTCTTCTTCTAGATTCCTCTTCTCTTCTTCCACCTTGGCAGTCCTTTGTTCATATGCATATAGTTTGTTTTGTAGATCTGCATTCTGTTTGCTCATCCTCCCAACATTCAATTCAATTGTAGTCATGAAGGAAGTCCCTACTGAGGTGATCATTTCAGGATTTACCATAGTGTCCAAGATGATTTACTTTTCCGTAGACACGGATAAAGGTTCTAATGGGTTCCTGGCGTAAAATTTTCTCCTTTCCTGCATGATCTTGTGGTTGACTTGATCAAAGGTGAGTCTGTTCAAGTCTAACACTTCTTCCTATGCCTCATCTAGAAGGCCTAGATCTCTGAGAGGAAAGTGTCCTCCAGTGATGGGAGTGGATGGAGGGATATCCAATGGAGGTAGCTCTGCATGTTGGTTGAGATGTTGTTGTTGTGCCATGGCCTCTTCTGCTACTTTGCTAGCCTCCTCTTACTCTCTTTTGTCCTCCTCTTCCTTTCTCATGTTCTCTCCTTCCATCCTCTTCTTTTCTTGTTCCTCTTCCTTTTGCTTCTTAATTATTTCCTCTTGTTCCTTGCGCTCTCTGCTCTTGTTTCTTCTTCTCCTCTTCCTTGTCTTTCCTCTGCTCTTCCTCCCTCTTCTTTTGTTATTCCTCGTCTTCTTTCTTTTTCTGCGCCTCTTCTTGTTTCTTTAGTTGTTCCTCTTCTTGTTGCCATTTTTGTTGCTCTTCCTCCTGCTGTTTTCTTCCTCACCTTCCTTTTCTTGATGTTGTTGATCTTATGATTCTTGTAACTTTTAGAGTTCTTCTTCTCTCTTTCTTTCGAGCTCCTGCTTCTGCCTTGCCAGGGATGCATTTATTTGTTATAAAGTCTCGTTGTCTTCTTCCTCCTCTTGGCTACTCGGGGACTCTTCAACTTCTTTTCTTTTCTGCTTCTTTTGTTTCGCTGATGTCTCCCCTTGCTTCTTCCTTTTCTTCATTGAAGTTGATTATTCTTGCAAGCTTATGTTCCCTTGAGAATGCTCGTCCTGCTCATCCTCATCTTCTAGTTCCTCATCCAGGCCGACTCTTCATTCTGAATTATACCATTTTCTGACCTCGTCTTCGTGAGGATGTACAGTGTATTGGTATGACCAATTGAAGTTGGACTTCTTGCAGTGGGATTCCACTATCCTATCGTGGTCATAGGTTCGGTACTTTAACACCACGAAATGGAATCCCTCTATTTATTCAGTCGTTGCTTCGACTTCCTTGAATTTCTCCACTATGTATGCCCCGATAGTAAGACGAAATATTGGCAAAGGCTTCTTCTTGCCTTTGTTTAATGTCTATGAAAAGTCTGTCGTCATTTGGTAACATAACTCCTACAATAGTAATTTGTCAGTGAAAAAACTGGGAAGATCATGGGGAGGTTTGCAGGAACCAAAGACCCTGATGAAAATTCCCCCTTGTATCAGGAACCAATGCGCCACCTTAGTGGTAGTCTCCATGGCTCTTTTAGACATACATGGGGGGTCTTGTCCGTGCAACAGTCAGTACAACAAGGTGATGAATGCATCTGGTATGGAGTCATGGTCCTTATAACGCAAATCCCAGAAAACTGTACTTGTGTATTGGTCCTCCTGTCTTCGCATTCCAGTTGTAACTCCAATGGTCGAAGTAAAACCTGGAACAGACGACATCCATTAAATATGAGGCCATGTAAGACTCATATGGTTGGCCTTCCTCTAGGACCTGTGTTGCGATAATGTTGGTCCTTAACACTGAGACTAAGATATTGGTCCAATTGAAGATCATTCCTTTGGTAGCAACCATATGCATTATAGGGACCCATGTCCCGTGAGAAGTGCTAATGTCGGCCCTACCGTATAGTCTTCTCATCATGGCTGCAATGAGTTGATATACTTTCCTTAAGCCTTCCGTGTTATACAATTGATCTTTCTTTGCCCGAAATTTAGAAGGGTCCTGCCACCAGCTTTTGACAGTATTTTCGACTAGAACCTTGTAATCCGCCAGCCACCTGAAATTAAATGATTCTTCCTTTTCAGGCAGCTCGTAATATGTCATTATGTATACTGTAATATCCCCTTTCAGGGATATCTCTCAAACACAGTCAACTCTAAATCAGAGATGGATTGGAGGGGCGTTTACCTGGTATTTCACCTCTGAAAAGAGGATGAGATCTAGAGGCTACCTGGCCCTCACCAGACTCCGTCTATAGAGTATGGGCAAACACAACAAATGGTATAACAACGGAATGTCTCAAAGCAGTGATGCGGATCATACAACAGTACATGAAATGCTAAAAACAATATATGCAATAGGTACACATAAAATAGAGAGAATGCTGAGCCATTTTATTATACTGAGAAATAGCAATGAGTACAAGAGGTGATCAGAGTGATGGCACCTCGACTTGCACCAGGCAAGTGTAGGAATACTCTCAGAATATCGATGGAATGGCTGCTGTCTGATCTGCGTCCAAGCTGCTGGAAAACTGTCGTGTAGCTGCTACTACTAGAACCAAATGAGTAGTTGGGGCTGCTCTCCTAACTCGGAATGAGATGAAACTCCGGAATCTGCCTCTACTCACAATACCCAGAAAAGTCCAGAGAGCGTTTCTGGAATGGCCGACCCCCGAAAATACCCCCCCTTGGGGATCTATGCTATCCTCCAAGGCTCTGCGCTGAGACTGAATGGAATACTCCAAAATATGACCTCCCGCTCAACCAAAAGCCTCCAATAGGCAAGGGCTGGCCCCTTGCTCAATCTCCTGACCAAAATCCTCTGGAAGAATGCCACACCGGAGCTCCCTCAATATGGACTGCGTCCTACCTCTCAATACTGCGCAGTCTATGGATGCACTGCTCCTCCACGAATTCCAAACTCCAATCTTCCCGCAAAATATTGATGGGACAACCTCACCCGAGCAAGCACTCGAAGTCTCTCGAGGCTGAGGGTAAGATCTCTGAACGGAGACACTCAATGCACTAAACAGTGTTGCAGACAAGCTAAACAACCAGCATGCTCAAAGTCATAGTGACCAACTCAACATCCATAAACTCGAATGAGGAAATGAGGAGGCTCTCCTCCTTTTTATAATAATGGGCCTCTCTCAACCCTAGGCCCCACCATCTCCAACATAGCCTCCATTTGGCCCATGTTGCCAACTAAACTACGTTGTCATGGCCCACATGGTCTAAGTGGGTCCCCCTCTATGTGGTCTCTTGGCCCCCCTTGGCCCCCTTAAGTCACAACGTTGAGTCTACTAGGGAGTGCACTTTATTTTAGTGAGTTATGTCCCCCTCTCACTTACTTTATTTATATTTCTAACTATAGAATCCAAAATTGATCAAATTTAATATTTCCAATTAGCTATCGCTAATTGGGAATATTAAAGTCTCCTCCGGCAAAATGTTGCTTAACCCCAAGCAACTGTAGTGATGGATGCTGCAATATTTTCTTGCTCTCCCAAGTGGCATCCTCATCTGGCAAATTCTTCCACCTCACCAAGAATTCCCGGACTGTCCTGCTCCGCAACTGCCTCTCTCTAACATCAATGATGGCCTTCAGCTGTAGCACCAAATGCCCCTCATCATCTATAGGCGGAAGCTCCTCCGTCACTGTCACCTGCTGTCCCAAAGCCTTCTTCAGGCATGATACATGAAAAATGTTATGAATCTTGCTGCCTTGGGGCAACTCCAACTCATAGGCAACCTGTCCAACCCTGTGTATCACCCTGTATGGCCCATAAAAGAGGGGCTTGAGCTTTTCAGCCCCCTTCTGCTTCAGAGTCGACTGTCGGTATGGCTGCAAGCGTAGGTAGACTAAGTCCCCTACCTCAAACTGTCTCTCCACCCGACCCTTGTCGGCATACAGCTTCTGTTGATTCTGTGTTGTAGCCAGGTTATCCTTGAGAGCTCGGAGGATGTCCTGACTCTCTTGGATCTAAATCTTGGCTCTCAGAGCCTTGTTGGCACCAAACATCATATCAACGAAAGATAAAGCATGATAACCATACAATGCATAAAACGGAATCATACCGATAGACATGTGATGTGTGGTGTTGTAGTAGTACTCTCCTAGGTGCAGCCACTTCAACCATGCTCTCTGCTGCCCACTGACATAGTTACGCAAGTAGCCGTCCAGCCACTTGTTAACTATCTCCGTCTGCTCATCTTTCTGTGGGTGGTAGCTGGTACTCGGTGTCAACTCTGTCCCCACCAACCGAAAAATCTCCTGCCAAAATCCGCCCATGAAGCGACTGTCCCTGTCACTGACAATGGTCTTGGGAAGACCATGTAACCTGAAGATATCCCGGAAGAACAACTCTACCACCTGTGCTGTTGCATAGTGCGCGGATATGGCGAAAAAGTGTGCATATTTTGTCAGTGGATCAACGACGACAAATATACAGTCCTTTCCCTGCATCATGGGAAACCCTGTGATGAAATCCATCGAAATACTCTCCCATTTCCCCTCTGGAATGGGAAGAGGCTGCAACAACCCTGCTGGATGGTTCATCTCCCCCTTGTTGCGCTGGCAAACTTCGCACTCCTTGACATGCTGGAGTACGTCCTCCTTGAGGCCCTTCCATGAGAACCTCTCTCTGATGGCCCTATAGGTTTTGGTAGACCCCTGGTGACCAGCCAATGGTGAATCATGAGAAGCCTGTAGTATCTTCTTCTTGAGCTGAGAGCCCTCAGTCAAGAAGATCCTGTCCCTGCAGTAGATGATCTCATCCATCACCCTATATCGATCATCCATCACCTGTCCATCCAGAACCTCGCAAGAAAATTTGTCCTTGGAGTGCTCCACCAAAAGTCGAGCCCTCCAATCTGCGTCTAGACTCATCAAGGACAACACAGCTGGTCTCCGTGAAAGTGCATCAGCCACCATGTTGTTCTTCCCTTTGACATACTCTTTGTCAAAGTAGTAGGCCTGAATCTTGCTGACCCACTTCTGTTGCCTCTCCTGTAGCTGCTTCTGCTCTAAAAATAACTTGAGGTTGTTGTGGTTAGTCCTCACCCTGAACCTGTCACCCACCAGGTACTGCCTTAATTTGGCCAAGGCATGCATGATGGCCAACATATCCTTGTCATATATGGCATATAACCGCTCATGTAGAAGGAGCTTCCAGCTCTCAAAAGCTATCGGGTGACCTCCCGATAGGCACCCCAAGGCCTATCCCCTCTCCCGACGCATCACACTCTAGGACAAACGACTGTGTGAAATCTGGAAATGCAAGTACTGGGTAGATGCTCATCACCTCCTTGAGCCTGTCAAAGGCCCGTTGCGCTGTATTTGACCAACTGAATGCCCCCTTCTTCGTCAAATCTGTAAGGGGTGCAGCAAGCTGAGAGAAAATCTTGACGAACTTCCTGTAATAACTGCAGATACCAAAAAATCCATGAAGTTCTGTCACGTTTATCGGCTCTGGCCAATCTCTGATGGTCTTGATCTTCTCCTCGTGGACCCTCACTCCATCCACTCCTATAATGTCTCCCAAATATAGCATCTTTGTCAACCCAAACTCGCACTTGGAGAGCTTAGCATAGAACTGTTGCTCCTCCAAGATATGCAGCACTGCCTCTATGTGTTGGAGATGCTCCTCCCAAGTCCTGCTATATATCAGTATATCATCAAAAAAGACCAACACAAACTTCCTCAGTTGACTGTGGAAGATGTGGTTCATGCATGACTGGAAGGTGGCTGGTGCGTTGGTTAGCCCGAAAGGCATAACCAAGAACTCAAAGTGGCCATAATGGCACTTGAAAGCGGTCTTGGGAATGTCTTGTTCCCTCACGCGAATCTGGTGGTACCCAAATCTCAAATCGATCTTCGAGAAGAACTGTGCTCCTCTCAACTCATCCATCAGCTCATCAATCCGTGGTATAGGGTACCTGTTCTTCATGGTCTTTTTATTCAGAGCCCTGTAATCAATGTACATTCTCAATGTGCCATCCTTCTTCATCACCAACACTACTGAAGAAGCAAAAGGACTGGTGCTAGGCCGAATGTGTCCAAGAGCCAGCAACTCCTGGATGGCCTGCTCAATCTCGTCCCGATAGGCCTTGGGGTGCCTATAGGGTGTGGTGATAACGGCCTGAATGCCCTGCTCTAACTAAATAGTATGCTCAAATCCTCAATCTGGTGGTTGTCCTGGCGGTATCTCCCCAAACACCACGGCATACCGGTCAAGGATGGACTGTATCTCAGGATGAACTGACTGCCGAGTAGTCCCTGCCTCTGATGCACGCAGCTCTACTGCCCACTCTATGTCTCCCTTCCGGAAGTCTGCCTCCATCCGGTGAGCTGAAACAGTGTAGGGTGGGTAAGTGTGCATCCCACGTATCTTCTCATGCTTCCCGGTCTTCTTATCATCCCACTCCATCTCCAAGGCCTCCCAATCTGTGGGGACCTTCCCTAGAGTAATCAGCCACTGTACACCCAATACCACATTGGTATCTGGTATGTTAACCACAAAAAAGTGGTCAGTCACTGTGTAGGTGCCCATCATCATAGCCAGCTCTGGAACATATCTGGCACACTGCATCGTCTGATCTCCTGGGACCAATACTGAAAATCCATCGAAGCTCTCTGTCAGTATGCCTCTCCGCTCAACCATCTGTGCATCGATGAAGTTGTGGGTTGCCCCACTGTCTACCAGGACTGAAACTCATTTCCCACATACTGTCCCTCAGACACGCAGCGTCAAATACTTGGGTACTCCCCACAATGCTGCAAGGGTCCCCCCTGTGGGTGCAAAAGCTACACCTCCTGCTCCTGGAGGTGGAGGCGACAAATGGTCCTACATTGCCTGACTGTCTCCTGCCTCCCCATCATCATACTCATCCTCTTCCCCGTTGCTCTTGGAGAAGACCTCGATAAAATGTGCTTTGCCAGCAGCACACCTGTGTCCCGGTGCCCACGGCTCTTGATAGGTAAAGCACAACCTCTTCTTCTTCAACTCCCTCCTGGAAACATCATCTAACTGCCCCCTATCCAAATTCCCCTTAGGAGGCGAAATCCTCACATCCTTCCCCTTTGGCTGGAAATCCTGTCTCTGGGGGTAAGGTGTCTTGGTCTAGGGTAAAAAATCCTAAAAAATCCCGGGTCCTGCTAACTGCGTCCTGGAGTGTGGCTGGTTCGACGGATATGACCAAACCTCGAAGCAGCTCTGCTAACCCCTCAATGAACATGTATATCATCCGTGTCGCAGATAGATCGGGTACCATCACTGAAAGTCTCAGGAAATCTGCAATATATGTCTCCGGGCTCCCAGTCAGTTTGAGCCTCGTCAGCTCCACAAAGTGCTCCTACGGATCCCTCCAGTCAAACCTCTCTATCAATCTCCGGGTGAACTTGGCATATGTGGTCACTGTCGAATGTCCGAGTGTAACCATCCCATGGAACCACCAATCCTAGGCCTTCCCATCCAAATGCAGCATCGCCACCTTGATGGCCTCAGTCTGTGCCATCTGGTTGAGATGGAAGTATATGTCCAGCTTCTCCACCCAAGACTTTGCCAAATTGTTTGCTGAACCATCAAACGTGGGAAAATGGAACCTGCTCACTATATGCTGGGTATCTCCCTTGTGATAATGCCAATGCCCTCTGTGATGGTCACGGGGTCTGCTGTCCCACTGGAGCTGAACAAAATCTCTGAATGAAAGGGAATCCCTGAACTCCTGCCCATATTCCTGATACTCAACGAAATAATCACCCATGTGGCCAGGCTCTAGCTCCTGCTGTGCTCCTGCCCCAGTGTCTGGACCCAAAAAAGTGGGCATAGTGGAACGAGTGGGGCATGTGATGCCTGGTGCGGAGTGGCATCCCTCTCCTGTAAATGGTGGGATGTGCCTGACCCCTCACCAACATGGAAACCCCTTGGGGTTTCACGCTGTCTAGCCTTCACAACAGTGAATCTCTGACCTATCATCTCGATCTGCCTCCCCAGATCCTGTACTGATTTGAGGAGTGCTTCCCCAAACTGTTTTGCATTACTATCATCTGCCATTGGCTCCTCCTGTTCTGCGTCTACTACTGGATCCTGTTTTGCGTCCACCACTGGTTCCTCCTATTCCGTGTCCACCACTGGAATGCAGTCACCCTCTCCGTAGGTGATTTGTAACCTACGCTCTCTGTCACGGTACCTTCTACCTCTGTAGCAAATATACGGCTTCTCCCCCGGTGTCATAGAAAACTAGCTCCACAGGCTGAGCTAGATCTATGAGCTCTGATACCACTGTAATATCCCCTTTCAGGGATATCTCTCAAACACAATCAACTCTAAACCAGAGATGGACTGGAGGGGAGTTTACCAAATATTTCACCTCTGAAAAGAGGATGAGATCTGGAGGTTACCTGGCCCTCACCAGACTCCGTCTATAGAGTATGGGCAAACACAACAGATGGTATAACAACGGAATGTCTCAAAGCAGTGATGCGGATCATACAACAGTACATGAAATGCTAAAAAAAATATATGCAACAGGTACACATAAAATAGAGAGAATGCTGAGCCATTTTATTATACTGAGAAATAGCAATGAGTACAAGAGGTGATCAGAGTGATGGCACCTTGACTTGCACCAGGCAAGTGTAGGAATACTCTCAGAATATCGATGGAATGGCTGCTCTCTGATCTGCGTCCAAGCTACTGGAAAACTACCGTGTAGTTGCTACTGCTAGAACCAAATGAGTAGTTGGGGCTACTCCCCTACTCAAAATGAGCTGAAACTCTCGAATTCGCCTCTACTCACAATACCCAGAAAAGTTCAGAGAGCGTTTTTGGAATGGCTGACCCCCGAAAATACCCCCCCTTGGGGATCTACGCTATCCTCCAAGGCTCTGCGCTGAGACTGAATGTAATACTCCAAAATATGACCTCCCGCTCAACCAAAAGCCTCCAATAGGCAAGGGTTGGCCCCTTTCTCAATCTCCTGACCAAAATACTCTGGAAGAATGCCACACCGGAGCTCCCTCAATATGGACTGCATCCTCCCTCTCAAGACTGCGCAGTCTATGGATGCACTGCTCCTCCACGAATGCCAAACTCCAATCCTCTCGCAAAATACTGATGGGACAACCTCACCCGAGCAAGCACTCTAAGTCTCCCTGGGCTGAGGGTGAGATCTCCGAACGGAGACACTCAATGCACTAAACAGTGCTACAGACAAGCTAAATAGCCAGCGTGCTAAAATTCATAGTGACCAGCTCAATATGCATAAACTCGAATGAGAAAATGAGGAGGCTCTCCTTTTTATAACAATGGGCCTCTCTCAACCCTAGGCCCCACCATCTCCAACGTAGCCTCCATTTGGCCCACGTTGCCAACTAAACTACGCTGTCATGGCCCACGTGGTCTAAGTGGGTCCCCCTCTACGTGGTCTCTTGGCCCCCCTTGGCCCACTTAAGTCACAAAATTGAGTCTACTAGGGAGTGCACTTTATTTTAGTGAGTTATGTCCCCCTCTCACTCAATTTATATTTCTAACTATAAAAGGAAAAATTGATCAAAGTTAATATTTCCAATTAGCTATCGCTAATTGGGAATATTACATACACTGAATGAATAGTTGCGAAACGCTGCTCGGCGTGGTTCCTTATCACGCACTTCGTGGTGTCCATGTTATGTAAGATCTAGTCAATGACCTCTACACATGGGAAGATAGGGTGGGTGTGCCACAACCTGGTGGAGTTTGGACCTTTCGACATTTATGTATACTGGGAAATCCTATTGGTCCTATGGGATATCCGGGTTGGAGAACTCTGAGAAAACATCATACGAAGTCCACTTGGTGCTTTTATTGAGGACACATGTGTTGTTTCCGTAAATGGGAAGTGGCGATGGGATCAGATGACTCTCCTACGTCCTGACCTCGGGACTCTTTCGACGATTCTTGGTCACCAGTGGTGCCATTTCGCCTGAGAAAAGAGGAAATCGAAATGTAATCGAGATCCACGCCACTCGGCATGTCAAAAAGACAATCCCGCGATAAGACAGATGGCATGCATAATATAAATATTGGAAGCAAAATTAACTAATCAAGGCCACCGGATGCTTAGCAGAGCTTGAGGAAAGATTTTGTGTGGGACAGGTCGCAAGGTCGCATAATTGGGAGAGGTTGCAAGAGTGAATTTGGAAAAATTCGAGACTTATGCAACTTGGAAGGGAAGTCGCACGGAGGGACAGGTTGCAAGGCCGTGAGAGTCGTGGGGGTCGCGAGGTCACAGGGTTGATGAGGTCGCAAGGTCGCAGGAGTTGCGAGGGTTGAAAAGTCGCAGGGTGGATGAGGTTGCAGGTCGTAATAATTCACCTATCGTGATTTTTATTCGTGGAACCTCTCTGTTAGGGTGGCTTGGCGAAGGGGTCGAGGCTAAATCCTTGAGTTATGGGCTTCTTAGGGCCAAAAGGACTCAGGAAAGGGGAAAAAGAGGCTAAGTGGATGAGTAATGGGCTTAGTTGGTGACGCAGAGGAGGTGAAAAGGCTAAATGCTTAGTTAGGAGGGTTTTAGGAACAGAAATAGGTTTTGGAAGAGTTATTGAGGCAAATAAAACCATCTTAGGGGGAAGGTGGAGGATCGGGAGCAAGTAGAAGACACATGGCAAGACAAAATCATTACTGGGAGGTGAAAAGCCACTTGGAAGAAGTCGCGCTCCTGTAGGGTTGCCCAGGCTCTCGAATGCTTCGTCGAATTGAACAAATGAAGGAATGGCTCGAGCGACTATATATAAAAGGGTCGCACATTCGGGAGGTCGTAAGGATCGCAACTTTGAAGTTTTCCCTTTGCGATGTTAGCGACTCTTCCGACATACACTTTTGAGGTTGCAAGGATCATAACTTGGGGGTTTTTCCACTTTGCGACCCCTGCGAGCTTTGCAACCCTTTTGGGATCGCTAGGAAAGAAAGAAATAAAGTAATTTTAATGTCCATGAGGCTACAAATAGCCTATGGGATATATTTCTTCTCTATCTGGCTCATGTAATCAGCCCTTTTCCTGTGGAGTTTTACAATAAATGCTCCCAACTTCTCGACAAACTCTTCAATGAATAGATTATCCCAGGAGCTAGCTGCCAGAATACCTGCATAATTTTCCCTACTGTCTTTGAAGGCCTCGCATTCTAAAATGAAATGTTTTTATGTTTCCACTTTTTCGGAAGAGCAAAAAATACATACTCTTTCCTCCCACATTTCTTTTGGCCTTTTCCAGCAACCTGTTTCACAATGTAGTTGATGAGAATTAGTCCTTAATTGAGTAATAAGAATTTTAGATCTTCAAGAAATGTTGGCACCTATGTACGCTTTTTGTTGATGATCATGAGTGGGGTTAAACTCTTCAATGTAGTACTCCTTCTTTCTCCCGAGTACATTTGTGGAACTTATCCATAACAAAAATTTTTATCTATTTACTGTCTGTAGGACACGTTCCCAAGAAAATACCCCATTTACTAAACCATTTGATATTTTTCCTCATCCAAGTCTTCTTTCTTTTGCACAATCTATCATTAAACACATCCTTAGGCCATCTTCCCTCTTCCATTTGCTCAATTTTTTTCAAATATCTTATGACTCGCACCATAGCAATTGCTTCAATAGGAGCAGCCCCCGTTTCACTTAACAAGATATCATAAGAAACTGCACTTTTAATTTTGAATTTGTTTGTAATCAAACACTTCTAAATTTTCTCAATTTGTTTCGATTGTGTAATATCCCGTTTCGGGGATATCTCTAAAACACAAACAAACTCCACCCAGAGATGGACTGGGAGGGAATTTACTAGATATTTCACCTCTATGAAGAGGGTGAGATCTGGAGGCTACCTGGCCCTTTCCAGACTCTGTCTAAGAGTATGAGATAAACACACCAAGTGGTATAGAACTAGAATGCCCGAAAAATACATAAAGATAACAGTAAAGAAGACATACAAGAGCATTGATAGAATGTACGACAAATCATCCAAAAATATAGAGAGAGAATGCTAAGCCATTTTATTATACTGAGAAATATAATAAAGTACAATAGGTGATCAGAGTGATGGCACCTAGACTTTCTCAATGCAAATGAAGAAATACTCTTAGAATATCCAAGAAATGGCTTCTCTCTGAACTGCGTCCCAGCTGCTGGAAAACTACCGTGTAGCTGCTACTGCTAAACTGAACTGATGACTTGCGGCTGATCCCCTCGCCAGAATGAGCTGAAAATCTGGAATCCACCTCTATTCATCAACCATAGAAAAACCCAGAAATCATATCTGAAATGGCTGACCCCCGAAAATCACCCCCCTTGGGGAATCACGTTGTCCTCCAAGGCTCTGCGCAGAGGCTGAATAGGAACCACTGAAATGCAGCCTCAAACTCCACCAAAATCCTCCCAAAGTAAAAGGCTGATCCTTTTCTCAAACTCCAAGATCAAACCCGTGAAAGAAACTCAATCCGGAGCTCCCCTAGAATGGACTGCCTCCTCCCTCTCAAGACTGCGCAGTTTCTGAATGCCCAACTCCACAAGAAAACCCAAACATCAATCCTCCCACAAAATTCTGAAGAAACTACCTTACCCAAGCAGGAACTCAAAGTCCTCCGGGGCTAAGGGCGAGATCTCCGATCGGAGACACTCAACGCACTAAACAGTGCTGCAGACAGGCTAAACAGCCAGCGTGCTCAAGAAGTCGAAACAACCAGCTCAATATCATCAACAAAGAATGATCAAAATGAGGAGGCTCTCCCCTCTATATAGCGTTAGCCCCTATCAACCCTAAGGCTCACCTCCTCCAACATTGCCACGTGCTCCCTCTTGGCCTGTGCAGTCCCTCCATGTGTCTACGTGGGCCCCCTCTCTGCGTGGTCTCTTGGCCCCCCCCATAGCTCACTTAAGTTACAACGTTGTGCTACTAGGGAGTGAACTTCATTTCTAAAGTGAGTTATGTCTTCTCTACTCACCTTTTTATTTATGAATAACCTATAGACAACAAAATTGAGCAAAATCGAATATTCCAATTAGCCATAGCTAATTAGGAATATTACAGTCTCCCCCGGCAAAATGTTGCTTGTCCTCAAGCAATTGAAGTGATGGATGCTGCAAAATTTTCTCACTCTCCCAAGTGGCATCCTCATCCGGAAAATTCTTCCACCTCACCAAGAAATCCCGGATTGTCCTGCTCTGTAGCTACCTCTCCCTGGTATCAATAATAGCCTCTGGCTGCAACACCAAATGCCCCTCATCATCCGTGGGTGGTAGCTCATCTGTTACTGTCACCTGATGCCCCAGTGCCTTTTTCAGGCATGATACATGAAAAACATTATGAATCTTGCTGCCTTGGGGCAGCTCCAACTCATATGCAACCTGTCCAATTCTGTGTATCACATTGTATGGCCCGTAAAAACGAGGCTTGAGCTTCTCAGCTCCCTTCTGCTTTAGTGACGACTGTCGATATGGCTGTAATCGTAGGTAGACCAAGTCCCCTACCTCTAACTGTCTCTCCACCTGACCTCTGTCAGCATACATCTTCTACAGGTTTTGTGTTGTAGCCATATTATGCTTGCAAGCTCAGAGAATGTCCTGACTCTCTTGGATCCAAATCTTGGCTCTTGGAGCCTTGCTAGCACCGAACATCACATCAGCAAAAGATAAAGAATGATACCCATACAAAGCATAGAATGGTGACATACCAATGGACATGTGATGTGTAGTGTTGTAACAGTACTCCCCTAGACACAACCACTTCAGCCATGCCTGCTGCTACCCACTGACATAGTTACGCAAGTAGCCCTCCAACCACTTGTTAACTATCTCCGTCTGTCCATCCGTCTATGGGTGATAACTGGTACTTGGTGTCAACTCCGTCCCCACCAACCGGAAAAGCTCCTACCAAAATCCTCCCATGAAGCAGTTGTCCCTATCACTAATGATAGTCTTAGGAAGACCATGTAGCCTGAAAACCTCTTTGAAGAACAGCTCGGCCACCTGTGCTGCTGTGTAGTGTGCGGATATGGCGAAAAAATGCGCATACTTTTTCAGTCGATCAACGACGACAAAGATACAATCCTTGCCCCACACCATGGGAAACCCTGTGATGAAGTCCATCAAAATACTCTCCCATTTCCCCTTCGGAATGGGAAGAGGCTGCAATAATCCTGCGAGATGGCTCATCTCCCCCTTGTTCCTCTGACAAACATCGCACTCCCTGATGTGCTGGAGTACGTCCTCCTTGAGGCCCTTCCATGAGAACCTCTCTCTAATGGCCCTGTAGATTTTGGTAAACCCTTGATGGTTGGCCAAAAGTGAATCATGTGATGCCTAAAGTATCTTCTTCTTGAATTGAGATCCCTCAGTGAAGAAGATCCGGTCCCTATAGTAGATGATCTCATCGACCACCCTGTACCTGTCATCCACCACCTGTCCATCCGGAACCTCACATGCAAATATGTCCTTGGATTACTCTACTAAAAGTAGAGCCCTCTAATCTGTATCCAAGCTCATAAGAGACAACGTGGCTGGTCTACGTGAAAGGGCATCTGCTACCACGTTGTTCTTACCCTTGACATACTCAATGTCAAAGTCATATGCCTAGATCTTACTGATCCACTTCTGCTACCTCTCCTGTAGTTGCTTCTGCTCCAAAAAGAACATGAGGCTGTTGTGATCAGTCCTCACCCTGAACCTGTTACCCACTAAATACTGCTGGAATTTGGCCAATGCATGCATAATGGCCAACATCTCCTTGTTGTATATCGAATACAACCTCTTGTGTGGAAGGAGCTTCCAGCTCTCAAAGGCTATAGGGTGTCCTTCCTGCATCAATACTGCACCGATCCCCTCTCCCGACGCATCACACTCCAAAACAAATGGCTGCGTAAAATCCAGCAATGCAAGCATTGGGCAGCTGCTCATCACCTCCTTGAGCCTGTCAAAGGCTCGTTGCGCTGTATCTGACCAACTGAATGCCCCCTTCTTCGTCAAATCTTTAAGGGGTGCAACAAGCTATGAGAAACTCCTGACGAACTTCCTGTAATAAGTACAAATGCCAATGAATCCTCGAAGTTCTGTCACGTTCCTCAGCTCTGGCCAATCTCTGATGGCCCTGATCTTCTCCTCGTGGACTCTCACTCCGTCCACCCCTATGATATGTCCCAAGTACAACATCTCTGACAACCCAAACTCACACTTGGAGAGCTTGGCATAGAACTGCTACTCCTCCAAAATGCGCAACACTGCCTCAATGTGTTGGAGATGCTCTTCCCAAGTCCTGCTGTAAATGAGGATATCATCAAAGAACGCCAACACAAACTTCCTCAAGTGACTACGAAAGATGTGATTCATGCAAGACTGGAATGTCACTGGTGCATTGGTTAGCCCAAAGGACATCACCAAAAACTCAAAGTGCCCATAGTGACACCTGAAGGCGGTCTGGGGAATGTCCTGTTCCCTCACACGAATCTGATGGTATCCCGATCTCAAATCAATCTTTGAGAAGAACCGGGCTCCTCTCAACTCATCCATCAACTCATCGATCCTGGGTATAGGGTACCTGTTCTTCAGGGTCTTCTTGTTCAGGGCCCTGTAGTCAATACACATCCTCAAGGTGCCGTCCTTCTTCTTAACCAACACCACAGAAGAAGCAAAAGGACTCGTGCTCGGTCAGATGTGCCCAAGAGCTAGCAACTCCTGGATGGCCCACTCAATCTCATCCCGATAGGCTTTGGGATGCGTATAGGGGGTAGTAATCACTACCTGTATTCCCTGCTCAAGCTCAATGGTGTGCTCAAACCCCCGGTCTGGTGGCTGTCCCGACAGAATATCCCCAAACACTGTGGCATACCTGTCAAGGATGGACTGTATCTCTGGGTGCACTGTCTGCCCTGTAGTCCCTGCCTCTGATGCACGCAGCTCCACTGCCCACTCCACGTCTCCCTTATGGAAGACTGCCTCCATCCGATGAGCCGACACAGTCTGAGGTAGATATGTATGCTTTCCCTGTATCTTCTCGTGCCTCCCTGTCTTCTCATCATCCCACTCCATCTCTACGGCCTTCCAATCTGTAGTGAACTTCCCTAGAGTGATAAGCCACTAAACACCCAGTACCATGTTGGTGTCTGGAATATTGACCATGAAAAAGTGATCAATCAGTGTATAGGTGCCCATTGTCACTGATAACTCTGGAACATAACGAGCACACATCATGGTCTGATCTCCTGGGACCAAAACTGAAAATCCATCGAGGCTCTTAGTCTGAATACCTCTCCACTCAACCATCTGCGCATCGATGAAATTGTGGGTTGCCCTACTGTCAACCAAAACTGATACTCGTTGGCCACGTACTGTCCCCCGTACGCACAGCGTCAAATACTTGGGAACTCCTCGCAATGCTGCGAGGGCCCCTCCAGTAGTTGCAAAAGCCACACCACCTGCTGCTGGAGGTGGAGGTGGCAAAGGATCCTGCGCTGCATGACTATCTCCTGCCTCCATGTCATCCTCCTCATCCTCTTCCCCGCTACTCTCGGATAAGACCTCAATAAAATGTGCTTTGCCAGCAGCACATCTATGTCCCGATGCCCACGGCTCCTGACAAGTGAAGCACAACTGCTTCTTCTTCAGCTCCCTCCTGGCATCACCATCCATCTGTGCTCGTCCTGGATTCCCCTTTGGAGGCGAAATCCTCACATCCTTCCCCTTGGGCTGGAAAGCCTGTATCTGTGGGTAAGGTTTCCAAGTCCTAGGCAATGCATCCTGTAAATCTCGGGTCCTGCTAATAGCATCCTGGAGTGTGGCTGGTCTAGTGGATCTGACTAGACCCCAAAGTGGCTATGCTAACCCCTCCACAAACATATAGATCATCCGTGCTGTGGATAGATATGGCACCATCACTGAAACCCTCAAGAATTCTGCAATGTATGTCTCTGGGATCCCGGTCTGTTTGAGCCTCGTCAGCTCAACAAAGTGTTGTTCCGGATCCCTCCGGTCAAATCTCTCTATCAACCTCCTGGTGAACTCGGCATATGTCTTCACTGTAGAATGTCTGAGTGTAACCATCCCATGGAACCACTAGTCCTGGGCCTCACCATCCAAATGTAATGTCGCCACCTTGATGGCCTCCATCTCCGACATTTGGTTAAGCTGGAAATAGATGTCCAGCTTCTCCACCCAAGACTTCGCCGAACTGTTTGATGACCCATCAAACGTAAGCAAGTGGAATCTGTTGGCTGTGCGGTGGGTGTCTCTATCATGATAATGCCGGTGCCCTCTATGATGGTCACGGGGGTCTACTGTCCCGCTGAAACTGAACAAAATATCTGAACGAGAGAGCATCCCTGAACTCCTACCCATAGGCCTGATACTCTGCAAAACAATCACCCATATGCCCGGGCTCTGCCTCCTGCTGGGCTCCTGCCCCTATGTCTGCTCCCAAGAAATTGGGCATGGTAGAGCGTGTAGGTGTATGTGAAGCAATCTGCTGAGTAGTATCATGCTGAGTAGCACCATGCTACGAAAAATGGTGGGATGTACCTGATCCCTCACCTACCTGGAAAACCCGTGGGATCTCACGCCGTCTAGCCTCCACAGCAGTGAATCTCTGACCCATCACCTCAATCTGTCTCGCTAGATCCTGCACTGATTTGAGGAGTGCCTCCCCAAACTGTTTTGCCTCACTATCATCTACCATCGTCTCTCTCTACTCTGAATCTAACATAGGCTCCTCCTGCTCTGCGTCTATCACAAGCTCCTCTTGTTCTGTGTCCACCACCCGAACACAGTCACCCTCTCCGTAGGTGTTCTCCAACCTATCCTCATGATCTCTATACTTTCTGCCTCTGTAACAAATGTAGGGCCTCTTCCCTGGTTTCACAGACAACTAGCTCCACAGGCTGAGCCAGAACTATGCTCTGATACCAATGTAATATCCCGTTTCGGGGATATCTCTAAAACACAAACAAACTCCAACCAGAGATGGACTGGGAGGGCGTTTACCAGATATTTCACCTCTGTGAAGAGGGTGAGATCTGGAGGCTACCTGGCCCTCTCCAGACTCTGTCTAAGAGTATGGGATAAACACACCAAGTGGTATAGAACTAGAATGCCCGAAAAATACATAAAGATAACAATAAAGCAGACATACAAGAGCATAGATAGAATGTACGGCAAATCATCCAAAAATATAGAGAGAGAATGCTAAGCCATTTTATTATACTGAGAAATATAATGAAGTACAATAAATGATCAGAGTGATGGCACCTAGACTTGCTCAATGCAAGTGAATAAATAGTCTCAGAATATCCAAGAAATGGCTGCTCTCTGAACTACATCCCAGCTGCTGGAAAACTGTCGTGTAGTTGCTACTGCTAAACTGAACTGATGACTTGGGGCTGATACCCTTGCCGGAATGAGCTGAAAATCTGGAATCCACCTCTACTCATCAACCAAAGCAAAACCCAGAAATCATATCTGAAATGGCTGACCCTCGAAAATCACCCCCCTTGGGGAATTACGCTGTCCTCCAAGGCTCTGTGCAAAGGCTGAACAGGAACCACTGAAATGCAGCCTCAAACTCCACCAAAATCCTCCCAAAGGCAAAGGCTGATCCTTTGCTCAAACTCCAAGCTCAAACCCGTGCAAGAAACTCAATCCGGAGCTCCCCTAGAATGGACTGCCTCCTCCCTCTCAAGACTGCGCAGTTTCTGAATGCCCAGCTCCACAACAAAACCCAAACATTAATCCTCCCAAAAAATGTTGAAAAAACTACCTTGCCCGAGCAGGCACTCGAAGTCCCCCGGGGCTAAGGGCGAGATCTTCGACCAGAGACACTCAACGCACTAAACAGTGCTGCAGACAGGCTAAACAGCCACCGTGCTCAAGAAGTCGAAACGACCAGCTCAATATCATCAACGACGAATGATCAAAATGAGGAGGCTCTCCCATATACATAGTGTTAGCCCCTCTCAACTCTAAGGCTCACCTCCTCCAACATTTCCACGTGCTCCCTCTTGGCCTGCGCAGTCCCTCAATGTGTCTACGTGGGCCCTCTCTCTGCATGGTCTCTTGGCCCCCCCCTTGGCTCACTTAAGTTACAACGTTGTGCTACTAGGGAGTGAACTTTATTTCTAAAGTGAGTTATGTCTTCTCTACTCACCTTTTTATTTATGAATAAACTATAGACGGCAAAATTGAGCAGAATCGAATATTCCAATTAGCCATAGGTAATTAGGAATATTACACATTGCATGTTGGTTGTGTTGCTAACCCACAACTCACAACCATAGAGAATCACTAGAATCACTAGAAGCCCAAAAAGAGTTAGAGTGGTTTTCTAGTGCCACAGTTCCGCCTCTCTGCACCTGTTTGGAAGAGCATACAATGCTTTCCAACCCCCCAAAGTTTTTTTTCTTTCTACAACCATCCCAATTTAAATTTCCATTGAAGTCAATTCCGAGGTATTTGTAGTCTGCAACTTCTTCCAAAATGTTGCCTTCGAAGTAGAACTTATGCTAGTTATGCTTTCTTTTGTTAGAGAAAACCACTACTTTCGTTTTGCTAATATTGACTTGCATCCCCACCTTTCTACAGAAGTACTCAAGGGAACGTAAGTTCTCTTGTGAATTAAGAGCCGATTTAGCAATCAGTATAAGGTCATCTGCATACAAAATAAGCCCTATAACGAACTTGCTAAAATGGAAACTTTCACCCCCTTGTGAATTTAGCCGCTCTTCAAGCTTGTCAATATATAAACCAAAGAGGGTAGGAGACAAAGGGCAACCTTGCTTGACCCCGATATCGCTTCCAAAACTTTCAGAAATCCATGCTGAAGTTCTAATTTTGACTTTCACCTCTTCATGTAATCTATGCACAGCTGCTCTCAAATTCTTAGGAACCACAAGTTCCTCCATTCTGCGCCAAAGCTTATCCCTAGGCACCGTGTCAAAGGCTTTTCTGAAATTAACAAAGCAACAAAAAAATTCTTCCTTTTTTTCCCAAACTTTTTCAATGATGTGCCTTAAAGTTATACAATGATCAGCTGTGGAATGTTTAGGTCTAAAATCCCTTGCTCTTTAGCACGTTTATCTCTTTCTTCCGCCCACTAGCTGACTTTCTTTTCTAACATGCTTCCAAATAACTTTGCAAACAAGGGGTTTATCATTATGGTTCTATAATTGGAGGAATTATCGACGTCACCACTCTTGTAAAGAGGTATTTCCATACTAGTTGTCCAATCTGAGGGGAGCCCCTGCTGTATGATGTTGTTGAAGATTTTTGTAATGTGAGGTGAAAGAATTTTTAGGCCCCACTTTAAATACTCTACTTGGAGTTCAGCTAAGACTTTTGCTTTTCCAACACCCAACTTCTTGATACCCATCTCTACCTCTTGCAGCGTGAAGAGTTTTGTGTCTGTGTTGACCAAGGGAGGAGGGTCAACCTTGGTATCAAGCTCATAAAGTTGTCTTTCATAGTCTAACCATTCAGAAGTTGTAATGTTGTTTTCAGTTTGCACCTTTTTCGGTTGGATCTCCTTCCTTTTCAGGTCACAAGACTCGAACATCAAATGAATTACAACCTGCGCGACCTTTGCAACTTAGCGACTTGTGCGAGGTCGCGACAAGGGAGAAGGGTCAAAAATTTGAAAAACGTCACTTAGTGACTTGACTTAGGCAAAAATGAAGAGGTCGCAAGGTCGCACAATTTAGGCTTAAAGATAGAGACTTGATGCGACCTACTCTTAAGCAGAAAAAACTGTCTCCAAACTTCCGAGAGTTAGACTTGAGAAAGAAATGAAGGCAAGAAAGCCTGCTGGTAAGTGTCTCAAGTTGAGCTTTGTGATGCAGGGGCTCCAAAATTTTGGAGGGTTGTTGTAGCGGCTACAACAATCTCCTAATTTTCCAACACAGAATCAGAGCTAAGGTCCAAGAAGGAGACTCACGATCACATCCTAGTTGGCACTATGGAAAGGGTTATGAAGAAGGGTTTCAAGTTTCTTGGGAATCTCGATATATACATCAAGGGTTACATCTTAAAGATCATCTCCAAGCAAGCAAAATAAGTGATGGATGGAAGCTTATTTTTCTCTTTATCTAGGACTTTCAAGGACAAAATTGTATGGGTTATTGACAATGGTGCTTCCAAACATATGACAGGTAAATGTAGTCAACTCCAGACTTTGTGAAAAGGAACATCCTCTCAAAGATATCCAGTGAAATGTATTGGATCTACTTCATTGGAGATCGAGTCTAGTGGAAGTATTCATCTCAATAATATTCTATATGTTCCAGGTTTGAAGAAAAAATTACTGTCTATTTATTGTCTAGACTCTAGAGGATAAGGGTGATAGAATTGCCTTTGTTGATGGCAAGGTTTTGGTTTGGGGTAAGGACTCTAGTACTGATCATGCTAGGGTAATTGGGATTCGTGAGGGGGCATAAGATAAACTTTTTACACCTCTCTCTCAAGCCCTAGATCACTTAGATGTGAACCCTTATGATCTATGGCATAGAAGGTATGGACACCTTCATTACAGAAATTTGCCGCTCAAATGTTAAATGGCATCCCCAAATTGAAGGAAAAACATGAAGGGACGTATAAGGGTTGTGCTCTGGGCAAGAATGTAAACGAGCCATTTACAAAAAATGACACCAGATCTAAGGAAGTTTTGGATCTCATACACTCGAATGTATGTTGTCCTATGGCAATGAAATCACTTAGTGGGCTTCAATATTATGTGACCTTCATTGGTGATTTCTCAAGGGAGACATGGTTATACCTCCTCAAGAACAAAGATAAGGTATTCGAGAAGTTTCAAGAATTCAAGAATAAAGTGGAGAATCTAACAGAAAGAAAGATCGAGACTCTGTTTGAGGTCTGACAATGGTGGAGAATATACCTCCAAGGAACTTATAGTGTTTTGCAAGGAAGCAAGGATTAAGAGGAAGATAATTGTTCATTATAATTCTTAACAGAATGGTGCAGTTGAAAGGAAGAACAAAAGAATTAAAAACGTGTCAAAGCCATGCTACATGATCAACAACTCCCTCAATTCTTATGGGGAGAAGCATGCATAACAATTGTATACTTGCAAAATGGAAGTCTGCACAAGATTCTCAACAACATGACACCGGAAGAAGCATTTACAAGAAAGAAGTAGAGTGTGGATCATCTTCAAATATTTGGATGTCTTGTTCATATGCATATACCAAAGGAGAAAAGGAAGTTGGATCGTACCAATCTGAAGGGAATCTTTGTTGGGTATAGTGCTTCATCTAAAGCATAGAAAATCTACATTAAAGAGGATCGTTATATTGAAGTAAGTTTGGATGTCATCTTCGATGAAAATGTGGCTTACAAGAAATAAAGAGATGTTTTTATTGATTCATATGAAGAAGAGGTACCCATTTTTTAGGATATCTCTAGGGACAACAATGGTCAAAACTCTACATCAAATCAAGAAGACGTTGAAGGACCTAGTGAGCCTGTTCAACAAGTTGTTGTTCTTGAAATTTGTAAGAGGCCTTCTTGGTTGAGGACAATTGTACAAGAAGCAGAAAGACATAAAGCAACAGAAACAATTAGAGAAAGTAGAAGATCTAAAAGTTATTCTGGATATGTAGCATATATGATGAAGCTCATTGAAGTTTAACCTTCCTCGTATGAATATCTAGCTAAATATCAAGAGTGGAGGAATGCGATGCAAGAAGAATACCAGTCAACTATGAAGAATGATGTTTGGGAAATTGTTCCTAGGCCGAGTGACAAATCCATAGTCACTTTAAAATGTATATATAAAATAAAGCATGTTGCTGACGAGAGCATTCATAAATACAAGGCAAGGTTTGTAGCAAGGGGCTTCTCACAGAAAGAAGGTATTGATTACAAAGAAACTTTTGCTCCTACAACTTGATATACTACAATCAGATCTCTTATCTCTTTCGTTGTTGCTATGGGATGGAACATCCATCAAATGGATCTTAAGACATATTTTTTGATTGGGACTTGTTACCCACCACTTCGTGGGTAACAAAATTCCGGAAATATGTCGCTTAGCAACCAGCAACTTCAACTAGCTTGTTGTTCCATTTCTCCGCCCCCTGAGCCAACCATGTGGTCCCTCACCCATCTGTATTGATCGTATGTTTGAAGGTGGGCCTCCCGAATCTAAAGGTAAGTCTTATCATTTGGTAATTGAGTATTGGGTTTACTTATCATGGACACCTCTGGCCATGGATTGATGGGGGGATTTGGTGAAAAGAGTGGGCTTATTTTGTGCTCCTGTCCCTTTGATCTCTTTTGGATGCTACCCTTGGATCTTAGCCCCGTGGGATATCCTTTACTGACCATTTGGTTCTAGGTTGATACTACTTGGCAAACCCCGACTTTGGGTGCATGGTCCCGCTCCTTCATCTGCATATCACTTTCCACTCACTATACCCCCATTCATCATTTATCCCACCTGGGTCCACATTGCCTCTCTTGGTCCACATAGGGTCAGCCTCCCTATCCCTTTTCCCCCACCTTGGGTCAGGCCTGGAATGATGCCTCGGAGGTTGAAGCAGCTAAAAGAAAAAGTAAAAGCATAAATGGCCACGCTCAATAGGAAATTGTACCACAAAATGAAAAAGATGGTTAGGACAAAAATCATTAGCACGTGGGTAAAACCAATACATGAGCTCTATCCCATACCCATGGTCATCACCCTAGTTCCATAGGCCCTAAATGAGCCTCATTTATCATTCAGGAATTCATGATTGTCCCAACCCATGGAGGGCAAGAACCACACTACCTAAAAAGGGGTAATCATGCACATTGTGCTCTTGTCCTTTGAGCCCCGAGTAGTTAATTAAACAAAATTCATAAAAAGAAAAAAGCATATAAAGAAACATGGAAAAAGAAAGGTCAGGGCACCTCATGTACCATGATTTCTCTCTCCTACACATTATATACCCAGGTGTGGGCTTCCCCTTATCTAGTTGCCCTTGTGCCAGAATATGTGGCCCATTATTGCCCCTCTCATTCCCTACTCCATTTCACTTCTTTGTCACATGCCACCACCATATGAGGGATGTACCTTGGAAATACTATTCCCTCTAAGGGTTGAAACCACCTAATAAGGTACTTGGCTAACCCCCCTTGGAGCTTGGAGACATTAGCACATGCCAAAGCCCAATACGGAAGGATATGCCATTATGAAGTGCCCACTTTGTTGTTTATGGTTTGTAACCTCTTTTACACGATTAATCTAATGACTTGTTGCACTAGAAGGCCAGGGGACGCATTGGATCTTATGCAAGATTGCAAATGGTGTCCATTTGGGTTTGGTCTCCCTATATGGGATCCTAACCTCCCAACGGGCTACATTGGCATATGTAGGGTGTGTGTAGAGAGTCGTGGGACTCCACAGCAGCAGACAACACTCCATGGATCCCCACCAATGTCTAGAGATTACTAGAGATCCACCTTTGGGACGAGGATGATGCACTTGGTCCATTATGCCTAGCAAGCCCCACAAGAGCACCACACACTTGGGAGGTGTCCCAGGACTTGTACGATGACATGGCAAGGTTCATTCCATCATTTGAGCCCTTATAGAGGATCTACATGCATATTCGACTCATATGGAGATCCACGGGGTCATTAGTGTGCCCCTACACCCATTGGGAGCACAACAGGTCTACTACTTGCAGAACAAGGGGGCACCCCCTTGTCCATCACATTTTGAGGATTTTATTCATCATTATGGCACTTTTGGATATTATTAGGCCTTTGGAGGACCCAACGACATGCACATATTATGATTTGACCTCCTGAGAGGCTTACTATTCCATCTATCAGCTAGTTTGGTGGGCTTGTCACCAAAAGTTATGTTATTTGCACATTATTTTATGTTTAGGGGCTAATGTAGACTCATTAGCTAAATCAAACTCCCAAAAGGTGTATAAATATGAGCTAGTTGGATTCATGTGTATGATCACTTGGATTGGGATGTCTCTCTCTTAAGAGAATTTTGCATTTTTTCTTTAGTGGAGATTTTTGGATGATGGGTGAATTTTGATGTATGGATTTGGTTTCTCTCTATCTTGGAGCTTCTTATATTGCGAATGTGATGTTGGTTGGATATATTTTGTAACGTGTAAGTGAAAATTTGATGTCATTTTTCTTGTTGTTGCATACATTTGAACTTCGTTATGATTAGGGCTAAGTGTTGCATATGTTAAATGTGGAATAATGTGTCTATTTTAGCGTATATATGTGTATGGGTGATGTTATATGAATGAATTTTCCTAGAGATCATGCTATCTTGATAAGCCTTCACCATTTTCAAGAAGTATAAATGTTTTAAAGTCACTTTTCTTCTCTAGCCTCTAACATTGGACGCAATTGACTTTGAAGCCTCCTTGAATGATAAGAATACATTCCATCTTCTTAATTATTCTTGACTCCATATCCACAAGTGAATTAGGAATTGTTCCCTGAAAAAAGGGTGATCATTTTCCCCTCTTTTACACATTTTTCCCTTTTTCCCCAGGTCTAACCCCATCAGGTAACCTAGGGCATCAATTTCCCGAGAATCTAGCCACGGGAAAACTTCGATTTCCTAAAGGCAACTGCACTGGTGGGACCCCTCACTCTCCTTCGAATTTGGGCCAATTCTGGCGGTGGAATCTTTGGATACCTCAAGCCCTAGTTCTAGGATCAAGCTTTTCCTAGGTGTTCCCAAGGCTAGTACCTGTTATCACTCCACCGAATCTCTAAGGCTGAGAAAGAGTCCAAACAGAGGTAACCACAGACCAATCTATTAGCTTGGTAGCTAGCCCTACCAAACCGAAGAAGGCTCTCTCCACATATTCACAGCCAAGAGGGCTAGATGAATTAGGGTTTTAGGCTAGGTATGAGTACAGGGGTTTGATTGTTTGAAATTGGGGTTGTTGGATGAGGATTAGGTCAAAGAGGCTAGGTCAGGGCAAATAAGATTAGGGTTGCGAAGATTCAATGGGGAAAGGTAGGTAGGAAGGCTAGCACTTTAGGGTTTCAGAGTAACATGGATCAGACTAATGAGGAGCTAGAAAGAGCAAGGTAAAACATTTATTGTTTCTAAACTGAATAAAATGAACAAACTATGCAGATTTTCCCAAAACAGAGCATGAAAGATGTTTTCTGCGTATCAACTTGAAAACCATCATATAATAGAGATGAAATGGACCATTAAACAAAACATTCATACATAATGAGACATAAGAAGAACAATGCTAAATTTCCATACCACGGTTATCCCAAAGAAATAGCTTGAACTCTTTCATTAATTTCCTGCCAAATAGATTACACTAGAGTCTCTGATCAATGCATCAACATCCAACCTGTGAAATGAGTCAAAAATTACATGATATAGACCTCAAACAATCTCTCCCAACCTCGGGGGTCCAATTCCTAAGTTGAGGAGGTGTGTCACCAAAAACTGAGTTGAATACCTAAAGTGTAGGGAGGTCAAACCGACTCATCCCTCACTTTTTGCAAACTGATTCACTACATGTCATCAAAACTTTTCACCTAATGTATTTACCCCTAGGTAAGTCAACCACATCATAATTACTTTTACATTCATGATTTACATTGGCAAAAATCCCATTGACCATGGTCAAACTAGAAAAATTTGAGAAAATTGAGAAATATCAGCAAACTGAGAAAATGTGTCAAAAGCGCAGTGCCATCTTCAACTTCACTTTTGAGGGGGTTCCAGGTGTCCAAATTGAGCTCAGGATAGCTCATTGAAAAGCCTGCCCTATCTAATTTCCATATTTGTGCCCAGTTTGCAAAATGGTCAAGTTTTGAACCTCCAAAAATTCATTCTCCCACGACTAGTCAAAAGCGTAGCGCCAACCTCCGAAATAGGGCAGAAAGGTCATTTTTTAGGTGTTTTTTGACTTTTTCATTGCCCTGTTGACCCAAAAAAGTTTTATAAAGTGGTTTTCCTGACTGTATTTGGCCTTATGAATCCAATGGTGGCTTCATTTTCTCTATTGGAGGTCCATAGGAAAAGCACAACACATAGGGCGCTACGCTTTTGCCAGTTTGACTATGTCAAATTGCCAAAAACTCAAAAATTTCCAAAATTTTCAAAATTTGCCCAAATTTCTTCAATTTTTTTGCTGTGGGATGATGATGAGGTGTACTAGGCTATGAGAGATGCCTCAACAAGAATATAGAGCTTTTCCCCTTCATTTTTCTTGGTTAAGGTTTCAAGACTTGATTTGGCCTTTTGTAGCTTTGAGCTTGCAATTTGGTTTTTCTTGAAGTAGTGTTTGGCCTTCTTTCTCAATATGTCATTCTCCTTGTTTTCCTTCTATAGGAGCTTCTCAAGATGTTGGTTGGCCCTGTCAAGCCATTGCTCCATGTTATCATTGACAATCATGGCAAACTATTCATTCAATGTAAGCTCATTAGCAAGCTCAGACTCCTTTTGCCTCTCTAGTTCTAGAGATATTTTCAGCCCTCTAGTCCTAGGTCTTCTTCTTGGCACTTATTCTACTGCCTCATTGGTTTCACCATACCTTTCATAGGCCTCATCAAGCAAGGCCTTTGCTTTTTTATCTTCTCTTTTTTCCTTGAGAAGCTGAATCTCCATGATGGCCTGCTTGGTCTTTAGTTGTTCATTTTCTTACTCATAGTATGCAATGAAAAACTTGGATCTCTCTCAGTTGGTCTGAAGCTCACTGATTTGGGCATCCTTCTACTTGATAATCACTTTGGAGGCCTCATCATCATGCTCATCATCTAAATCAACAAGGTCAAAATCAGTCTCTGTTTCATGGAGGTCATCCTCATCATGAATGGTTGCCTCATGTACACCTTCCTCTGCCATATTTTGTTTGCCCTTTTGTACCTTCTTTGTTGGTGAAGAAGGCAGGGCCCCTCCCACTATCTGTGGGGCAAACACATACCTATGACCTCTCTGATATGTCTTTGCCAACATGTTGATTTCAGCCTCTTTAGGCTTACTGACCTCAACTCTAATAGGTGACTCATGATGCTCATAAAATGGTGATGATGGTGTTGATGGTGATGGAGTAGATGAAGTGGACTAAGGTGATGAAATGGTAGTCACTGTGGGCTGAGATGGGGGCATAGATGTAGTAGGGTGAGATGAAGAAGGCACATCTTCAGCATGTGGAACTTGAGGAGCAGTGAAAATGTCATTTGCTATGAATGTATCCCATGAAATGTTCAACTGGTTAAGCCGATGGAGGACAATTATTTTGATAGAGGAGTGGTGGAAAATACTATTCGTCTGCAGGTCAAACTCTCTCTTTTTCACAATGTATGTCATTTTGTCTATGCTCCTAAATAAAAAGTATGGGATATTGAGAAATTTAACTCTTGTGAAGTGCATTAGCAGTCTAATGTGATAAGTGTAATGTCTACAGAACCTCCCTTCACAAGAGTAATACTTCATGATGATCTTCATCATGGGGGCATACCTATTAAGAAGATAGTTGAGAGGAGTATATTGGTTTGATGAATGGCTCGTAATCCTGATCCTCTAAATCTTTGGATTCCCATGTTTGGAATCTGTGTGGCAGCAGCAATGATGAATGTAGACACTGTGAAAGTCAAACCTACTAGGGTTACTTGATTGTCTTTGAGGTTTACACTGAAGAGTCTGCTCAAAATACGGTGATGATGTACCCTTTCAATCATGCTTCAAAACTCAAGGCAACCAACATATTGAAAGCATGAAACTATCATTGGTGAGGCTATCAGTTCTCTAGTGTTGGTGGGCCCCAGCCTTAAGATTCTCCCTCCTTTGTGTGGCCTTCTCTGTTGTTTGTCCTCCTCCAATCTATCTTCCTCCTCTTGCCTATCTTCCTACTCTTCCATATAGTCTCTATCTTCTTCCATGGTGTCTTGGTCTAGAAACCCTAGGGGAGGAAATGGGAATGGTGATAGGTATAGGGAGTAGGGATTAGGGAAGGAAAATTTAGGGAGATGAGGGAAGGGATTAGGGAACTTTGGGGGGTGATAGGAGGTGAAGATACTTAGGGGATTTAAAATGATAATTGGATTACAAGTTTGGGGTAGTGGTTTCCTAGGAATTTTAGTGGCCTAGGACTTAGGGTTTTATGGGGAAGGGGTTTAGGGGTTTAATAGTGACGTAGTAAGGTATTGTAGGGTTTATGGGCAGAAAATTGATAGTGAGGGAGTGATACTAGGGTTTTCCACTAGACACTTAGTTAATTTTTCTCATGAAGAAAAACACCATAAAAATGACATTTAGGAATAGTTAATTTTTCTCATGAAGAAAAACACCATAAAAATGACATTTAGGAAAGGAAGGAGGAAATGATTTTGTATCATATACTTGATAAAGGAGAAAACAAGCCTTTGCTGAAAGCATGAGAGAGTTTGAGGGTGTTTTGTGCCTTCTAGAGCTTGTTGGGCATAAGCACAATGCCTTGCCCAAGAGCGCAGCGCCTGAGGTAAAAAAGGCAGTGCCAAATGCTCTAAGCGTAGCGTCTCTTGCCTACGCGCAGCGCCAAGAAAAAATTCATCTCTGACTCTGCAATTCGACTTTGTCGAGCTGAGGGAGTGCAAACTCAACCATTGGATGTGCAAATGAGTTTGAATGGGATGTCTTAGTGTCTTTATACTTCATGAAATTGATGATTTGGGCCTTGGGACACACTTTCTTCCTTTACATTCACTTTGCACTTTACACTATACCTTTCACTTGATTCTTTCCTTTGACAAATTGATCTTTTGATGATCTTTGAGTACTCTTTGAATTTGACTTTTTAGTGTTTTGGCATCTTTGGAACACTGAGTTAGCAGCTTGGGATGGTGAAATTATAACATTTTGAAAGACATAAAATTACATAATGAAAATATAAAAAATTACATTTGAACTCAGAATTACATGATGAAATAAGAATTTTTCTTTGCAAGTCATCTTCATATGGTGAAGAGTTGTTATTGGATTACTCTTTACTTGTTGGTCTTATGCACTGGAGATTAAGTTTTATTGGACCTTGGAAACCCTAATGACCTGATGAAACTTTGGAAAACCCTAAAAGACCTAATGAGACCTTGAAGAACTGAATTTCAAGATGACATGACTGATATTGACTTTATGGATGGTGTATAGTCAGGAAGGAATGAAACTATGCCAGCAAGTAATCAAATTTGAGGAAGAGTGATGTTTTTGGACTAGGGCTACCATCTGACTAATTTTTTGCATGACATAGTGGAAGGATAAAAAAATTCTGAGTGGGACTCCTAAAATGATATGAAAAGAGGATTTTTGATCACTAATGGCAGGATGCAAATACTGACACTAACAGTACCTAGTTGGATCAATTAGATCTTTTGAAGTAAAAATTCATGTTTGATCCTTTCCTCTCACTTTGTCCACGATAAGAACATCATTGGTTGCTAAATTCCATCCCCGAACCTGAGTTGGGTCCACTTGGCCTCGTGTGGTCCCATTCTTCATCAAAGATGATTTATCAAGGAATAATTGGGAATACAAGCTCCCAAAGGATTATAGGGATTGATAGCCTCCTTTGTAACTCACATTCTTCTACCTAAACCCTCCAATCCTCACACCCTCTTCCTAGAAGATCAAGTCCCTTGCTTAAAAGGAAAGCAAGTCTCATCCTTCATTCTATCCTAGGGAAAGGGTTTCTAGAGTCACTTCACATCTATTCTTTGATATATTATTTATAAGTGGCTTCCCAGAAGCATCGGGAATCCTCCCATCAGTGAAAATCCGTGAAGAGAAGGGAGCCTTAGCTGTGGTAACAGTCGACTAAGCCTCCACCGTTGCCCTTAACCTAGTTGTTGTCCTCTTAGGAAACCCTTTTAGGTCCCCTGCCAGTTTGAGTAGTAACAAGACTATTGATGAAGAGGTTTCTATTAACAAGCCTCAAGGATTTGAAATCAATCAGAGGGAGACTCATGTTTACATATTGAAGAAAGCTCTATATGGCTTAAAGCAAGCACTTAGAGCTTGGTATGCAAGAATGGATGCACAATTATTGAGACTTGGTTTTTCCAAGAGTTCTGCAGATTATAACCCCTATATCAGGGTGGTCCAGCATGAACCAATCATCATATTATTATATGTGGATGATCTACTTGTTACTGGTGTAGAGCAATGAATTCAAGAATGCAAGAAGCAGTTAGCAACTGAGTTTGATATGAAGGAACTGGGGATTATGCATTACAATTTGGGACTAGATGTTTGGCATAAGCCTGGTGAAATATATCTTGGTCACGAAAAATATGTGATCAAGATTTTACTGAAATTGGCATGATGGATAGAAAGCCTATGACAACTCCTATGATTACCAATCTAAAGAAGATGAGGAGTTCAGATTCTAGTCCAGTGGATCCTACTTGCTACAGGAAATTGATTTGGTCCTTGATGTATCTGGTAAATACGAGACCTAACATTTGTTTTGCAATAATAGTCCTCAGTCAATTCCAAATGGAGCCAAAGGATGACCATTGGATAGCAGCCAAACACATCCTAAGATATTTGCATGGAACTGTACATCACTACCTTCGGTATAATGGTAATGAGATCTTTCTCGTGAGATATACAGAATCTGGTTGGGGTGGCTGTGAGACAGATGGTAGAAGAAAAAAAGGTCGATGCCTCAGTTTAGGATTTTCTATGGTATTTTCGATGAGAAAAAAACAGGATACAGTTGCTTTGAGTAGTGTTGAAGCTGAGTATGTTGCTACTAGTGAAGTTTGTTGAGAAATTGTTTGGCTCAGGAAGTTATTATAAAATTTATTTGAAGGATCGCTTAGCCCTACACATATATATTATGACAATGAAATCTACATAACACTGACAGAAGACCCGGTGTTTCATGCTAGGACAAAGCATATAAATAATAAGAACCACTACATTAGAAGCTTGGTACTATATGGGGTTGAGGAGCTGCATTATTTACCTACAAATGAACAGGTAGCAGATATTTTGACTAAATATTTACCAAACAATAAGCTTGAGTACCTTAGAGACAAGCTTTGTTTGGTAGACATCTCTTCCCTAATTGAGGAGGAGTGATGTTGGATAGTTCTTCTCTTTATGTGTCATGCACTAGACAAGCACTAACAACCTTAAGTCTTAGTGAAGGCCATAAGGAAAGAATGGAGTCTGGAGGATTGGATAAGTGTTGAATTTAGATAACCATGGTATGTTTTATGCGTAAAGAAATTTACTTCAATCTTTCTTATAGGCCCAATTCAAATTAGAATTGACATAATCATTGAAAGTAAATGTCGATAGAACATAATAATAGATCGACAGAAGATAAGCCAATATAATAAATTAGAATTAACAATTATTCTTGTCTAGCAAAGATAGAGAGAAATGTTTGTTACAACAGTCAACAGGATGCCCTAGGCAGCAAAGACTATGGTTGGTCAAACCATCTCTTCCAACCTCCTGGAGGTTCAGTCAAACACATACAAGATCAACCTTCCTTCAGTGTGACACACACCTCATAAGACAGCTCCCAAAACAATCAACGCAAGTCAACAAAAGGATTTCCGGCATCCAGATTTCCGTCATCCATATTTACAACATCATCTATATTTCCGGCATCCATATTTCCGACATCCATATTTCCAGCATCCATTTCCGGCATCATCCATATTTCCGGCATCCATATTCACACGTGGGAGAGAGAGAAGCCTCTTCTAGGTTGTACAAACCAATCAGATCATGAGGAATGTGTGTGATGAGATGATGAGAAAATGAGCATCAAGTCTCTCCAATTTATATCCATCAATGAGGGTGTCTGACACATCTGTTGGGCTTGTGAGCCTACATTACAATTCAGGCTGACCTTGAAAAATTGCACGTGTGGAAAATAAAATCAAAATATATGTTCTGCTCATCCCAACAAGATGAGCTTTAGATCAATCTTACACCTCTCCGAAAGAGGAATCCAAAAAAAATATAATCATCATCATATGAGCAGTGCAACATGGACTTTGGACCTAGCTGCCCAAAATCAACACTCCCTCTCAACTAGGGAGAACTCCATCTGTCCACCTATGCCATCCAATGATCAGTACCATTGTTTACTATCATCATGATTTCTTGCGTCATCTTGCTGTAACATGATTTGTCGGCTCAAGGGAAAACAAACGAGAGTGAGTCACAAATACATCACACTCCGCTGACACGAAGTTAGCCTAGAGGGTAAAACCTCAATAGACTCAAAAAGAGTCACATACTAACCCAAAGTTAGTTTACTGACCCGAAGTCAGTTTAGAGGGTAAAACCTCAATACACTCAAAAAAGTCACATACTAACCCGAAGTTATTTTACTGATCCGAAGTCAATTTAGAGCTAACAACTTCATCAGACTCGATCCGAGATCAAAGTGTTGGACACGTGCCATCCTAGACATAGAGAGTACGACAATCTTCGATGCATCCATCGGTCTTGTTAGTGGTCTCTATCCACATTTCCCACCTCATTGGCCAAATGAGAGCTGCTTCCCATGAGTCTGAAACTCCATGGGTAGGATGCATGCGGGGAATAGACAAAAGAGAAGGTGAACCAACTCAAACATCATAACAGTGGGACACAACCACAACAAGGCTCGGCAAGCCTAGCCCTATGTGTGCTTATAGCTCCAAGAAGCTATCCCTAAGCCCCTTGGAGCTCCTAGAGCTCATAGTCCAACTCAAGCAGGATCCTCACAATAGGGTCTTCCCACGATTCCAAGCTTCTCACAGAAGGTTAGGAACTTGACCTTCCCCAGGGGCTTCTTGAGAATATCTGCGAACTGCTCATCAGTGCCTATGTGATCGAGCCTTACGGCGCCTCACTATACCATGTCCCGGAAAAAGTGGTACCTATGGTTGGATAGATCGTGGAACACGGGTTATTAGAAAGACGAATCCCACTCCAGTTAGCACAAAGGATAATAGTGGTATCTAGCACATGTCCAAACAGCTCATTGAAGAGCTTTCTCAGCCAAACAACTTCACAACAGGCCATACTCGCTGCAATGTATTCAGCCTCAGCGGTGCTCAAAGCAACCGACTTCTGCTTCCTGCTCATCCAAGATATCGAAGCAAAACCCAAGGTGAAGCAACATCTTGATGTGCTCTTACGATCCACCACACTGCCAGCCCAATCGGCATCAGTATATCCATGGAGTCTCAAACTCCCGACAGTGTATCTCAGCACATGGTTGATTGTGCCCCGAAGATATCTCAAGATATTTTTGGCACCAATCCAATGAATGTGATGAGGCTCAACCATATGTTGACTCAAAGTGTTCACTGCAAAACATATGTTCCGACGAGAGTTCACTAAGAACATCAGGGCCCCTACGAGTTTGCGATACTCAGTGGGATTTCCCAGCTCAAGCCCAACAACGATTCCACACAAATTTTTAAAGTTGAGCTCCATCGGTGTCGACACAGACTTACAGTCCACCATACCAAATCTCTCCAGTAGCTTCACAACATATTTTCCTTGAGAAAGCAAAAGATAACTTGGCCTTTGCCAGACCTCCAAGCCTAGGAAATAGCGCATCAGTCCTAGGTCTTTCATCTCAAACTTGGAAGCTAGCTCCCTCTTACATTGATGAATGAGAGGGTCGACATTTTTTAGGAAGAGATCGTTCACATAGAGAACAATAATGAGAGGCCTTTCTTTATCAACCTTAAAATAAAGGTTTGGATCAGCATTACTTCGAGTGAAGTCCAACTTCAACAAGAAGCTAACCATCCTCTCATACCAAGCCCTGGGGGCTTGCTTCAACCCATAGAGGGCTTTCTTCAACCTGCATACATAGGTGTCTTTATCTTGGACTTCGAACCCTAGAGGTTGCTCCACATAAACCCCTCCCTTTATTGAACCATGTAGAAAGGCAGTCTTCACATCCATCTAATAGAGACTCCATCGGCAACGATAGATCGGATGGTGGTATAGCGGGCGACAGGTGCAAATATATCATCAAAATCTATCCCTTCTTTTTGAGAGAAGCCTCGGGCAACAAATCTTGACTTGTACTTTTCAACACCTCCATCGACTCCTTGCTTGATCTTGAAGAGCTATTTCGAGGTGACAATAGATTTGTCCTCCGGTCTCGGGACCACTTCCCAGACATCATTCTTCATAATGGACTCATATTCTTCGTGCATAGCATCCTTCCAAACTTGATGCTTTATGACTTCTTCAAATGATCCAGACTCAGATTGTACAATTGTACATATGGCTGCTGGGTATCTATTCGGCTTCTTTCTTTCACGAATGTCTCCCTTGGGGCAATATGTCTCTCGGCATCTTCAAGAGTGTCCCTGAGCCATGAGGGTCTCTTCTTATTTTAAGGAGGTGGATCAATAGGATCCATCGATCCTTCAACATCGGGCATCGGTTCATCCTTCAATTCTTCCTGTCTTCCAAATTCTTCTCCTTCTTTATCTTCCTTTGAGCTAGGAAGATTTCTTACTTTCTTGAGAGAAGCATCTTCATCAAAGGTGACATCGTGGCATATCTTGGCTTCTCTCTTACTAGGCACATAGATTCTATATGCCTTCGAAGTTTCACTGTAGCCCACAAACATTCCCTTCTTTCCAGAAGCATCCAACTTGCTTCTCTTTTCTTTCAGCACATGAAAATAAACAGGACTTCCAAAGACTCTAAAATGAGAAACATCAGGTTTCTTACCAGAGAAGACTTCTTTGGGAGTCTTGGAGTCTAAAGCGGAATGTGGGCATATATTTTGAACGTACACAGCAGTGTTTGTAGCTTCTCCCCATAGAAACTTCGGAAGACCTTGGTCATATAGCATGGCGCAGGCAGCTTCCACAATGATCTTGTTCTTTCTTTCAGCAACACCATTTTTCTCAGGAGTATACACAGTTGTTGTCTCCCTCTTAATGCCAGATTCTCTGCAAAAGTCATTAAACTCATTTGACTCATACTCGGTCCCATTGTCGGTCCGCAAAATTTTGATTTTCTTCCCGGTTTGATTTTCCACCAAGGCCTTGAAGGTACAAAAGTTAAAACCATTTGAAAGCTTCGTCCTTCTTCTTCAAGAAATATATCCAGGTCTTGCGGGAGAAGTCATCTATAAAAGTCATGTAATAAGAACATCCTCCTAAGGATGTCGCAGGTAGCGTACCACTTAAATCAGAATGTATCAATTGCAACATATCAAATGTCTTTGTGACACTTGAGGGGAATGGTCCCCTTGTATGCTTCCCTTCGGCACAACCCAGACATATACCTTCATGATCATCTTTAAACTCAGGCATCCCTGTCACCACCTTCCTTGCTTCGAGAAGGGCTTCGTAATGAAGGTGTATAAACCTCCAGTGCCATAACTCGGTTAGAAGAGTTATATCACATGACATTGCCCCCAACAGACTTCCTCCAACCTGGTAGAGTGTATCAACTCTAAAACCAATAGTAAGAGCTTTTTTGAAGTTCTTCTTCCAGATGCATACCTTTCCATCAGCGAATGCCACCTTGAATCCTTTGTCTTCCATTTCCGAAATAGACACAAGGTTCTTCCTCAAATCAAGTACATACAACACATCTTGTAAGCGGAGGACTTGACCTTGAGATAGATGAAGGGTCGCAATCCCTGTCCCTTTCACGGGATAGGTGGCATTATCTTCAAGGATCATTTATAAATTAGTATCCTTCTCAATAAAACCAAAGAGGGCTTCTTTATAACCAGTGAGGTACCTTGAAGCACCACTATCAATCAACTAGACATCCAGGGTGTCGGGAGGAGATGCAGCATAGAGGACAGATATAGGAATATATTCATTTTTCTTATTATCAACAACATTAGACTCATCATACGTGGAATTTCTTGACCTCTTGAAAGGTTTCCCATTTACACCTCGATCAGAGGGAGCCTTCCTCTTCCCTTTCAACATGTTGTTCCTTTGATTGTCATTCCCCCTAAAGTTGTTGTCATCATCCCTGGGAGAGTCCCTTCTATTGGGGCACTCTCTTACATAGTGACCAGTCTTGTTACAAGTGTAACATCTTCCCTTCTTTCCTTTGAGCCCCGCTCTTCCATGGTTTTGATTTCTTGGGCCACCATGGTTCTTCTTGTTTACATGAGCAGCGAAGGCAATAGGGTCACCTCCATTCCCATTAGAGGGATGCTCTCTCTCCATCATTCTTGTCCCCTCTTGAGTGCATCTAGTCAGCAATTCATCAAAATCAGGAATCACATTATTATTAAGAATCGTAGTATTAAATACATACTAGTCTCGGGGAAGTCCTCCAAGAGCAACGAGGACGAGCTCTCGATCAACTACTTCTTCTCCTATGGCAAGGAGATCATTCCTGATTTATGTGAGCCTCATAAAATATGATTGGAGTGCATTTGATGGAGGCTCATGAATCTTCCCCTACACATAATCCATGACATCTTGATCTTCTAATGCCAAATCCAAGTACATCTTCCATGCATGATAATCAGACTTGTCAGTCAACTTATCATCAGATTTGAAAACCCTTGAGGAGGCCATCGGTCCTTGAAAAGACTTTTTCTTCGATGATTTCTTTTCACACTATCTTTGGCTTTGTCTTCACCTAAGCTCCGATACCATGTTGAATTTATATAACCATGTTATGTTCTATGCTTAAAGCAGTTTACTTAAATCTTTCTTATAGGCCCAATTCAAATTAGCAATCACATAATCATTGAAAGTAAATGCTGAGAGAACATAATAATAGATCGACAGAAGACAATCCAATATAATAAATCAAATGTTTGTTACACCAGTCAACGGGATGCCCTAGCCAACAAAGACTTTGGCTGGTCAAACCATATCTTCCAACCTCCCGAAGGTTCAGTCAAACACATACAATATCAACCTTGCTTCAGTGTCACACACACCTCATGAGACAACTCTTAAAATAGTTAACGCAAGTCAACAAAAGGATTTCCGACATCCAAATTTTTGACATCCATATTTCAGGCATCCATTTTCGGCATCATCCATATTTCGGGCATCCAGATTTCGGGCATCCATTTCGGGCATCATCCATATTTCTGGCATCATCCATATTCACACGTGGGAGAGAGAGAAGCCTCTTCTAGGGTGTATGAACCAATCAGATCATGAGGAATGTCTGTGATGAGATGATGAGCATATGAGCATCAAGTCTCTCCAATTTATATCCATAAATGAGGGTGTGACACATCTGTTGGGCTTGTGAGCCTACATTACAATTTAGGCCGACCTTGACAAATTGCACATGTGCGGAAAATAAAATCAAAATATATGTTCTTCTCATCCAAACAAGATGATCTTTAGATCAATCTTGCACCTCTCCGAAAGAGAAATCCAACAAAAATATAATCATCATCATATGAGCAATGCAACATGGAGTTTGGACCTAGTTGCCCAAAATTAACAATAAGCATCTAACATTAGAACTTCTTATGGATTACAGAATCAAAGAACAAAGTTGTATATTGATACTCCTTGAGGATGAGGTAGGGCATCCAAGATAAGATTAGTCAAAGAGCACCGACATTCTTTGAGAATTCAAGATTGTAAATACAAGATAAGAATAGTTATAAAAGGACATACCTGGCGAACATTTGGATGGGGTATGTGCTTTAGAGTTAGTGTGGCAGCTCAGGTAAAGCCTCCCAACATAATGTTCTCAAATGAAGTTGAGCTTGTTTACTTAAGGCCTTCAATGACAATGTTGGTTATGATATAGATGCTTGACAGATGGATTATCAATCTGACTCTTCTTATGAGAATACTTCGAGAATGAGAATCATTGTACTTCATGATGGGATTATGAATACCTCCCTAGTTAAGAGGGAGTGTTGGAAATTGTAATGTAATATTCCTAATAGGAAAAATGACAATTATATTAAGCAAAAATACACATGCAAACAAAACTTTTCAGAAAATCATTAAACACCCAGAAATTTCACCGGAACTGTGTAAAAATTAAGAAATTTTATTATATATAAGAGTACAATGCATGAAATGAGTGCACCTGGGATTCCTAAGGCAAGCTAGACAATCCTAGGTGAGAAAATTTTGCCCGGATACAAAGGGAATCACTCCTCCAGAAGATGTTGTGCTGGCCTTGGAATTTTTGCACTCCTGGCTAAAAGGACCCCTATTTGTGCCTCCAAAACTACCCAGAAAATTCCACCAAATTAATCTGGTGCTCTCCACCAAAAACCCAGAAAGGGTTTAGTCTAGTTCTACCGCTCCAATATCACCCCCAAATTCTATAGATTCCTTCACTACCAAAAATTGACGGCCCATAGAAAACTGGCCTCTGCTACTCCTACAAAAGGCTGAGAAATTCCCCTTAGTCCACATTCTCACACCCCAACTTGATCCAACCCCAAATCCCACAGCCAAGCTTCCCCCACAAATTAACTTCACCAAGAACTACCCAACCCAGGTCAATTACTGCTAGGCCTCTACAAGGGAAATTTGACCTGGGAAATACACACTCCCCACGCCTCTAATTTCTCCGAAAATCTGATGTTAATTGGTCAAGGAATAGCTTTGCAAAGGCTCAACTCTCACACCTCTAGAATATCCTCCCACAAGACTGTGTGACACTTCTTCTGCGTCTAGGACAAAGCTAAGGAAATTTGTACCACCTAAAACTACTCCCCCAAGTGTTACACTAAAATTTTTCACCATGACATTTAGCTGTCTATATGGGTTCATCATTACCTATTTATTGCTCCCTTAGAGGTCCAAAATCATAAAGTTCCTAAATCAAGTCTCAGAATTGGAAAAAAACTTATTAAAACCCTAAAAAGCCTAACTCTGCACTTTTCCTAGTCATTTCCTACGATACCGTGGTTTATTGCTATAAAAACTGCGGCACATCATGCACATTCTGCTCATTAAAACTGCGGACCCCCGTAAAAGGTAAAATAAAAAGAAAAGTAAGTTCTAGAAGCCCAATTGGTCAAATATTCTCCCAGCTGGGGCCTTCTAGAAGCGCTATCTGGTTGAGCTTCGCCCCTTTCATTCATGAACCTTTATCCCTTCATAAATGGAGCTATCCGTTCGTTTTTGGAGCTAAAATCCCATGATGAGAGGGCTTTATCCCTTCCTTATTGGAACTGAAACTACCTTCCTTTAGCTATAAATTGAGACCATGTTTCAGTCTCAAGGGTACTTAGAACTTGGTAGTTTTGAGGTGAATTGTTGAAGAAATTATACTCTCCACATTTGGCATCATTGGCATGAGAAAGATTACATACTCATGGCCATAGTTTCATGCTAATTCAGAGAGTTGGGGTCTTGTCAAACTGAGGAAAATGGTTGTTCGGGACCCTAGAAGAACCTGTACAAACATCAAGTCGTCAAGGTTGTAAGGTTTCTTCTTTTCATTCAAAGTTAATACAAATGGATTCTATTTTCTCATCAAGTTGTTCACGTATCTTTTGAATAATTTAATTCTTGGATTCCTTGATCACTAAGATAGATTATTGCTTTTGAATTATCATATCTTGCAATGCTTTTGATCCCTTTCGCTTGTCCTTGATTGCAGATCTTATACGCTGGATCGACATCTTCTGGAACGACTGGATTGAAGATCAAATAAGCGTTGGAATTCAGGTAGGAGCATCTCTCCATAGTTAATTAATAATTCTTAAGCATAATGGTCTAGAGAAAATGGTCTACATTTGTCTGTTTGTTTCTAGATATCCGTAGGATACTAGAGAAATCGCTCTTGTCCGCAAGAGAGATTTGTCTGTCTAACAAAATGGCGACTCCATTGGGGAATATCTGAACTTAGTTTTCTTTTTCATTTTCAGTTTAACTTTTGAAAGGTTTCTTTGATCTTGATTAGCTCAAAACTGAGTTGAGGAGAAGACTCAATAGAATCCTTGACTATGAATCTATATTTTTATTTTTTCTTTGTTTTTCCTGCCTTCCACACTTTTTATTTAAAAACAGATTGATAGACTGCATAGATTTTAGTAGAATATAGTGCAGTACCACACCTTGTTCTATCAAAAACTGCAGACTTCTGGAAAATTTTTGAAAAAGTAAAAATTCTGTTTTCTGGAATCCAATTACTTTATTCTCTGTTATTATCCCAACTTCTCTTGACTGTCAAAGACCTCTGTGTGAATTTCTTTCAGCAATTTCTGTATTTGAAGTGATCTTTTCAGCTAGTTTGCATTTTGTGAGTGATTTTTTGCCTTGTTTTCCTGTTGCTCTGAATCAGAAATTTTTGTATACCTCAACTACTTGGTATGTCGTTGCTTTTCTGTTGAGCCCTTGAACTTGATGCAATTATTACTCTTGTCAAAATTTGATTTTATTTTCATTTGCAAACTTAGAAAACCTTTTAGCTTGTGAAGGTCTAAATTTCACTTTAAAAGCATTATTGGATGTTTTGATTTCTTGCTGAGATAAGCAGAAAATTCTTGGTAAGATTACAAACTGAGCATAAACATCCTCAAAACTTTTAGATATGATTCAAAATTAGAGTTTTTCTTTTGGTTTTGAATTTTTTTTTTTTTTAAGTTTTAGTTTTCTTTTGGGAGAAGTTTGATTCTAGTTTCTGATTTGAATGATGTAAGGAATTTCATTTTGAAAAAGTGATTTCTCTTCTGTGAAATTGAGTTTTCGATGAATTGACTTCTTTTCAAAGTTTCTTGTTTATCAAAGGAAGAATTGATGTTTTAAAATTTATTGAAATCTCTCAAATCTTTCCTCTAAATAGGTTTCATTGAAAAGAAATGAGTTGCTTTTCATATAGATGCACTTTAAATAATTTTTGAGTCGGGTCATTAAACATCATCGAAGTTTCACTTCCGCATCTTTTGAACTAAGAAACAACCAAACTAAAATTAACGCTTACTTAAAATCAATCTAGAAATTTTTATATTTTCTAGGGCTCTTTTCCACCAACATAGCTCAGGCTAGTGTCTTGGAATAGGTTGTAGTTAACTTTCCAAGGCAGTTCAAACAAACAAGTAGTAAATCTTGCGGTAGGAAAATCCAATTGTAGCATGTATGCTCTGGGAAGCTCCTCTTAAAGGAGTCAAGCATGAGATCATATCCGAACCAGTGAGGTAATCATACCTATCTCATTGGGAACGATAGAAGATATGCACGTATTACAAACGGTAAACCTTGGATAGACCATTGTCAAGGAGCCTGGGGTCACTTGTCGATAAACCTTGGATTATGTCAAGGAGCCTTCAATGGGATTGAGCTTGTTACTCTGCCCTTGCATTTATATCGGATCGTACACTGTCCCCCTAGGTATATGTGTTCCCGTTGGTGACCCTAGTGGCCATAAACTTTAGGATTCTTTCCCAAGGTGACGGTGGAGGGAAGGTCCCACTGTACCTGGAACAGACGTCGGCTAGACTCACTTGGACGCTCCGGAGGGTTCTCTTCACTCGAGATGGTTTAAGTGAAGAAACTTGCACCGGTCTATTTCATTAAACAGGTTGTCGGGGTAACTGTTCCAACCGCCATTTCTACATTAAAATTCTACGATGTTGGATTTCATCACCAACTAGTGTTTTTAGTGTGGGAATCTACTGTTTGTGTGTGGTTTGATCTCTTAGATTTTCTAGGTGTGTGATTCATTTGGTTGTTTCCTTAGAGACTTTAGGATTTTTATTGAAATTTTCTTTGATTGCGTGTGATTAAAAGTTTTAATCGTGGTTGAATTACCGAGACAATGACATAGAATGCAGGGGAAACCCCCTAAATATACACCAAGCCAATTAGAAAGACTTAGATCTGAAAGAGGACAAACATCCGGGACTGGGTCAACAGAACAGGAAGAAACATCTATAATTATTCATCTGGATTACGAAGTAGATCAACCACAACCAACAGAGTTTACTCCTCAGAAAATTTCGATTTCTGAATTAGCTGAACTTACTTCTACAACAAGTGAATTATCATCTACTGAATCTGAAATTTCTGAGCTAGAAACTGAACCTGCTACGTCTGAACCTACTTTAGAGTTTGTTACTCCAACCCCTGGTAATACTGATTCACCTAGAGTGAAGACTCGGATCACAGAAGATCTTCCTCCTAGTCTCATTAGTATTGAAGAAGTTACTGACAATGAAGAAGAAGTAGTTCTTCCTTCAGCTCAGGAAACTTTAGATCTTAGAGAATGTGAATCAATTTTTTATAGTCCTTTTAGACAAGATGCTTGGTATTCTTCATTGAGAGAATTTCTACAGAATGTTGGTCTGAATTATTCACCACCCCGAATTCCATTTCCTTCTACACCGAGAGTTTATGGATCTCCTTTAAACATGTCTGGTGAGTCATCCATGTTTTCTGAATCTCCAGAAACATATTTGTATGGTGGTCCTTCAGTTCCTGTGGGATACAAGTTGCTCTCTGGTACTTTCTCAGGGGCATCTCCTTTTCCCGATAAATGTACACTATCATCTGGACTATATGAATCAAATACCGGAACTGTAAATGCGGAACAAATTTATATGATGTCTGGAAATATTCCAAACCCTGACCCTCAAGGTAGTAATTTACAGCTTGGGGGGCAACCTCAAGTTAGTAATTTATAGCCTGGGGGGCAACCTCAAGGTCAATACATGCCTCAAGGTCAATATCAACCTCAAGGGAAATACATGCCTCAAGGTCAATACATGCCTCAAGGTCAATATCCACCTCAAGGTCAGTATTCAACTCAGGGTCCACAACCTCCTTTAGGGCAGCAATTCTACCCGGAACAACAATTGTATCATGGAGGTGGGAATTATCCAATCAATTATCCAACTTATGTTCCAAATTATCAGCCTAGTTATGGTCCTTCTTATCCACAACCTTCTATGGGACCTTCGTATCCCGGACCTAGTACAGTGTGGGATCCATCTCAACCTCAACAGAATTTACAACCTCATATGCAAGTACCTTATTATCAGCCTGGACAACCAATTGGTTATACTCACGTTCAACAACCTGTCCAACCTGTCCAACATGTTCAACCTACTGTTCAGGTACCTACATCAGGTAGTGTTCAGCAACCCTGTTCGAGTACACTTAGAACTCCAACCCAAACTGCTACACCAATTTCTGTTCAAGCTACCACACCTATTCCTAGAGTATCTGCAGCTCCTATTTCTACAGCCCATCAGGTATGATGATCTGATCCCAGGGTCTAGAATCAGTAAGAGGCAGAGATCAGCTCAGAGAGGCAGCGCAGAGAAGTAGAAGAGCAGCAGCGGGAAGGGTAGAAACTGTGCTACGTAGGTGTTGCGCAGTCCCTCAAGGACATCGTGATTTGTTGCAAGAAACCCTCAGCGATTACGCAGAGACCCTAAGGGGCAGCGTATGGGCTGCATCACCCAATCTGGGGTAACGCAGCCCTTTCCGGAGCAGCGCTGAGGGTCAGAGGGGCTTTAGAGGTTGACGCAGAGGCTGGATCAAGCAAAGTGAATATGGAAGATGAGGAAGATGCAGCCTTGGAAAAAAAGAGGCAGCAGGGAAAGAAGAAGAAGGATCTGTCAAAGATCAAGTGCTTCCAGTGTGGCGAAATGGGTCATTTTGCCAACAATTGTCCTCAAAAGAAAAAGGCCAAGGAAGCTTCTTCTTCCAAGGCTGTTGTAGCAGATGATGTTGATATTTTGTGTATTTGGGGTAGCATTAGTTATGCTCTAGCTCCCAAATTTTGGGGAGGGACTAGAGTACACTTCATCTACAAGACCTAGAAATTGATTTGGGAAATTTCATCTGGTTTTGGAGATATTAAATTAATTAATTATTTTGATGTATTTCCTAAGTTAAAACTTAGGGAACTTAATTAAAGTGAATTTAATTAAACATGTGATGAAATTGTCTTAAGTCACACGGATCAAGCTTTCTTTTTATCTTAGCCATTGATTCAAGATCTGGTCATGGTCGTTGATTTATCAACGAGAAAAGTATAAAGGAAAGGCTTGGGGTCATTTATAAAGACACACAGAGGCAAAGCACTGAAGCTAAGCTGAGATTCTAGGGCAAGGTTTGCTAAGAATACTTAGAAGTGTTTCAGCTGCAGAGAGGGGAATTTAGGCCAAGGGGATGATCTAACCCTGAGGTCTAGAATACACAAGAGGCAGAGACCAGCTCAAGGACAATGCAGAAGAGGAGAGCAGCAGCAGCAACAAGGACAGCGTGATTTTCAGCAGGAAACCCTCAGAGGGTTACGCAAAGACCCTTAGGGGCAGCGTAGTGACTGCGTCACCTAGTCTGGGGTAACGCAGTCTCTTCCAGAGCAGCGCTCAGTGTTGGAGGTGCTTCAGAGGCTGACGCAGAGGCTTTCAGGGGCAGCGCTAGGGTTTCTAGGCCCTAATCTTGGCTGAGTTATGTAAATCTCCTTTGAGGGTGTGGATCAGTCATTATTTTTCCCCTAGATCAGTCAGTGAGTTGTAGATCTAGTATTTTCTCTGTCGAGATTTCCAGATCTGGAACCCAGATTTGTGTATTCAGAAAAATTCTTAATAATAAAACCCTCCAGCAACCAGAGACCAATTTTCCCACATTGGGTTTTTCCGGGGACTATTTGTCCAGAAATAACTATGTCACTTTGTCTACGTGTGCATGAACTTGTTCTAGATCTGGATTGGTAGAGATTTATTATGTGTTTTTCTTCGATTTTAACTTGAATTTATTCATTTAAAAACTTGTCTAAATAGGAGGAGCATAACCATATTAACAGTAATAATTTTTGCATAAAGTGTAAAGATTCAGAAATTTCTACATGGTATCAGAGCAATTGCAGATCTAGGAGGGTCACCAATAGAAGAGACTGAAGGTTCTAGCTACAGAAAGCAACTGGAAAAACAACAGAAACGTAGATCTGAAGGGACAACGCAATTTTCGGAGGCAGATCCACGCAGAGGGAAGGGTGACGCTATCTAGCATTGTCTCCTAGCAAGCCCACACAATTACTGCACAGAGGAAGCTCAGAAACAACACTGGATTGGTCTGAAGCCAGCCAGTGTGATTCAGATCTGAATCTGTTAGATCCAGAAAAGACTGCAGAAAAGATGCAAAAATTCAGAAGGTGCTGGTGGGGATAATTTTCTGAAGTTTTCAGATCTTTAGCCTTAGCACAAGTGACAAAGAGAGGGAGGAGATCAGCTTTTCAGAGAGTTTCTAGCCAAAGGAAACTTGCCGTTTGAGCTGAGGATCAAAGAAGAAGCTGAATTATAGTTGATTTGGTAGAATTCCAAGGAGGGAAATCAGTTGTCAGAGGGAGCAGAAGGTACTTGTTTCACCAAGGGCCTTAGATCCATTTCTCTAGCAAAGAGAAAAGGAAGGTCTGACAAATTCTGAGCAGATGGATCCTCATGGACAACGTGATCAGGATAGGCCGGATGGCCTCTCAAACTTTTCAGTTTGGAAAGCAAGGATCTTGATAGTCCTAGAGGCATACAATCTAAGAGACCATGCAAAGAAAACTCTGGCCACACCGACAGATCCGGATCTCCTTCGGAAGCATAAGGAAGCTGTTGGGCATGCCAAGCGGCTGATTATGGATGGTATCAAGGACCATATTGTACCACATGTAGCTGAGAAGAAGATAGCTAACGAGATGTGGAAGGCCTTGACTTCCCTATATGAGGGAAAGTTTGTCCAAAGAAAAATGTTGTTGGAGACTCAGATGAGGTCATTCATGATGACCAAGGGAGAAGACATGGCACATTTTATCTTCAAATTACAGTTAATCAAAGGTCAGCTGACTGCAATGGGTGCAATGGTGGATGATGCTATGATAGTCAAGACTACCCTTAATGTAGTCACAAATGGGTGGGAAACCTTTGTCCAAAGTATCTTGGGCAGAGCAGACCTCCCAGAATGGGACATCTTGTGGTCAATTCTGAGTCAAGAAGAACTCCGTAGATTCACCAAGAGGCAGCACAGCCCTGGATTGAGCAAAGTGAAGAAGGAAGATGTGGAAGATGCAGCATTGGCATCAAAGAAGCAGCCAAAGAAGAAGAAGGATCTTTCAAAGATCAAGTGCTTCCAGTGTGGTGAAATGGGACATTTTGCCAGCAATTGTCTTGAGAAGAAAAGGGACAAGGAAGCATTTTCTTCCAAAGCAATTGTGGCAGATAATGGGTCAGGAGATGATGCAGCCAAGAGTGCTCATGAACCACAGAGGTGGGGTGACATGGACATGTAGAGGAGCTACATGGAAGAAAGGAGGGATCCTTGAGAAGCTCATCTCTTGGATCACATGCGAGCTACGGCAGCCTTAAGACAAAAGCGGGACAAGTGGAGCAGTGGGTGCATAGATCACAGATGAAGCAAGCAGAGGCAGATCTAAAGACTGGAAGGAGCAACACAGAGCAAGGCAGCAACAACGTAGAAGTAGTAGCAGCGCAGAGGTTGATGTGACTTCAGGAGCGCAGAGCAGTGTTTTTTACGAAGTACAGAGTTGCAGCAGTGCAGAAGGCTTCAGAGGTACAGCGTAGTGCAGCAGCAGCGTGATAGATTTCAGCAAAAGGGGATGATGTGACTTCAGAAGTACAGAGAGAGTCTGATTACACAGGCAGAGTTGTAGTTGTGCATCGTTCTTTATATGCCAGCACAGATCTGTAGCCTATGGAGCTTTAGTGATGTAATATCCCCAAAGGGGTATTTTAACTAAAAATGCAGAAAAATAATTGAACTCCACAATATGCCATAAAATCACTATTTACTCAATAGAAGATTGCCATGTAAAATAAACACATAAGCACTACAATCTATCAACACATCAAATACGAAGAATATCAGCATTTTATTATAGATAATAACTGGGGTTACAAATACATTTGACCCAAAGAAAGAGCTGAGACAGAGAACTGGCCACCAAGATGAGCTGCTGCACTATGCTAGCCTCAAAACTGAACTGTTGCACTCTCTCTCCGGCAATAGCTGTCACTGAACCCACTGAAGATAATGAAGCACAAGTTGAAGATCTGAATGATCCTCACACCAATCCCTGAAGCTCTGTGAAAATTCTAAGTGAATTCCCCTCAAGAGAGTTGGGTTTTCGTCCAACACTCACAAATCACCTGAGGGTTTCCGTCTTGGGGCTACGGCTGAAGTAGAGAACCGCGTCTCACACCTCTCATACAATAAAATGATATGATCCAAAGATATCTCTCAATGGCCTCCTCCCTTTCTTTTGTAGATCTCTTGGAGCCTTCTAGAGCCTTTTTTTAATATTATTTTATTCATGGAGCACTTTTCCCTCTTATTAATATATTCCCTTTTAATGCAGAAAGGGGTAAATCGGCTACCACGCCTCCTCCGGTCACTGAAACTCGTGTCAAACTGTCCCATCATGTAGGTATCCTTGTCCCGGTTCCAATTAGCTATCACATTAAGGTGTTCTATCATGTATTCCATTCGGAATGCCACCTTGAGCGTAAATAACTAAGTTAAGGCCAAAAATAACTCAATTTTCCGAAAGTTGTCGGAATGCACCGGAACGAAAGGAAAGCTACTCGGATGATGGAATACATCAAGTGAATGCCACAGGACATCATGGAAACTCCTCAAAACTCCTCCAAAAAGCCCCTGAGCCCGCTGGTAACACCAATCTGTACCTGTGACCTGTCTACTCCTAACTCTGGAAGTCCAACCTAACACTGTCGTAGGTGCCAGCAAAAAAGGGAATATTACAGACCTTCCGCCCCAAGATTGCTTACCCTCAAGCAATCCAAATATGTGGGCCACTCTGTTGGCCCGATGCAACTGAGACCCAATGCCCAGATCCCATACAAACCCCCTGGTGCTACTACGTGCCTGTGTCAAGCCACCCGGAATAGACCCCTCAACGTCGGGATCCCAAACTGAGCTCTCACTATACCTGTCATCAAACAATCCTCCCGGATCCCCATGCCACGATGGCCAATCATCGCCCAAGTCCCACAGCTCGGACTGTGCACTGTCTCTGGCTATAACTGATGCTCTAAGAGGTGAAAACCATGTCTCCTGTTGCGTTGTATCTATGACGGTGTAAGCTGCCCCACCAACTGTGTACCAACTCATCACCTCTCTCCAATCCAACCCTTGACTAAATCCAATGCTGATCCTACTCCTGAAACCGGGATGGGATGCTGAAGAAATTTCGATTTGTGCCCCACTGCCAACTGGAATCTGTATCATATGTCATGTCTAAGGGCCACTGCTCTGCTATGCTCCCTATGAAGAATATCGTACCATCAAGAGGGTACCAACTCATGATCTCCCGCCAATCCATCCTAGAAGAAGAATCCAATGTAGAAACAACTGCATACGTAACACGCTTGGAGTGTTGTCGCCAGCCCGTAATCAACTCACACTGCTCTGCCTTGTCTGCCAACGAAAGTTGTATGTAGAAGAAAGCCCCTCTCTCTATAATGGGCCAAGGTGGGCAAGATATGCTGCAAGCCCCATCGATGTACTCCTGGAGAGTGCTACTCACTGAAAGTACTGCAGCGCTGCCGATTGCATGTACATCTATTTGCACCTCATCAATGTGTCGGCCCAAAGATGGATGCTTCACCATCTCCAACAACTCCTCCCTCTCCTGATCAGGAATGTAATACTCCGGCTGTCCACTAGCCCTCTGTAGAACTATCCCATCAACCTCCACCATCTCCAGAGGATATGGATCTGCAACTGCTTTCAACGTACTCGATGTCTGTGCATCTAACTGCTCCTCGTCAATGGATGACCCTAAGGTTAGCCGCATACGCATCATAGACTCAGTGCGAGCCTCCATCTGGCTCTTCCCCAAGGGACTATCATGCATGATGTGCATAGTATCCTCCCCTTCTAACTCAGGCTCCATCATATGCTGCTCTGGCTGAATTGTCACAAGTGACTCATCACCCACATTATATCCCATAGAGTCCCCTAATAGCTCACCCTGCACACTGGAATACAACTCCGGCCTACTGTCATCATCTCTACATGACTGCTCTCGCTCCCCAGAAACATCCTCAGTTGATCCCATGGACTCATCTGAAGAAGAGTCCTCATCCTGGCATATCGAAGGAACGTCTACCTCCTCTACCTCTGCCACCTCATCGACATCTCTCAAACATGAATGATCAGGCCCCCAAGGTTCTTTGCAAATGAAGCAAAGTCCCTTCCTCCTCAACTCATTTCTATTGCCTGATCCACCAAACTGAAGCAGCTCCTCTCTGGTCAATTGTCTCCTGAAAAGCTCAATGTTTTGCTCAACTAGCCCTTGGGCTAGCTCATAAGCAATGGGTGAGACCAACTTCTCTCTCCTCCAAATGCTCAACAACCTAGTTTGTAACTCCCGGCAAATGGCATCACGGTCTCCCATACATGACGATAGGATGGACTGCGTGTGAGCTATGGCTATGTCAGAATAATGTCTCCTAATGCTAAAGAAGCATTGGAACATCTGTAGAATCAAGCCATCATACTCAAGATCGATCATGACCTCATAAGTCTGGGTCATGGCCATGGCTTCTAAGACCTTAAGCTTTCTCCCAAATGTAGAGCCTACACAGTTGTATAAATCCCGAAAGGTTCCTACTATCAGTCTAAAAATTATTTTCATAATATCATCATTGTAGGGAGGGAAGGGTGCTGTTATCCTCAAAATATCACTGAAACAAGAGGCAAGTATAAGCTTGACTCTCTCACTTGGATGTTCCAAGAATCTAGCTTGTACCAATGCAAGCATAGATGGCTCCAAAGCCCAATTTAAACTCCAATCAGATTGCTCTACCTTTGAAAGGCAGGATTCCAGTTTCTCTAACATGGGAAAGTCATTTTCTGATCTTCCACTCTTTAAGTCCATCCCAAGTGCATAAAGCCAATTTCCCACTTCTTCCTCCTTTTTTAAATTCCTCGGATGCCTTTGTTGGAGCAAATTATGTACCTTCTTGGAGAAGGGTCTGTTGTTCTGTGTTGTTTTCTAGTCTTCTGATGCATGGTGGTTCAAGGAACCAACTTTTACATTGTTTAATCTTTTTGATCTTTGGTTTAGATCGTAACCCACTGAGGCACTGCTATGTTGATTTAGGAGTTGTTTTAAAAACTTCATTGTTTCAATGACACATATGGAAGTAATAGTGGTTTAGCTGGACTTGCACAAGGCAAGCTACGAGCACTAGGTGATGAGTGCAAGAAAATCCAACCGCTCCAATAGAAAGCTCCTCCAGAAACTGCACTGTTGCTCTAAGACTACACTGCTGCCTGACTTCGGCCTCTGATTTACCCAGTGAAAACTGCTCAGAAAATTCTAGGAATTTGGGAAGGTGATCCTTGCCCAAAACCCAGAAAAACCCAGAAAGGGTTTCCTCTAATTCCAACCTTCAAAATCTGACCCTTTGTAGTTTGGCCTCTTCAAATTTCGTTTTCTGGCACTGCAACTGCTACTGTCAATTATTGCTCTTCAAAATCCCAACCAACCTCCTCAAATGGCTCTCCTATCAATCTCCCAACACCCCAGCTCTAAAATCCCACCAATGCAGCTCCCACAAATGGGCCTCCTCCAATGATTGCGTAGGCCCTTCTAACCAAAATAGCTGCAACAGAAAATGGAAAATATGCAGGCTGAGCCAAGATCGAGGCTCTGATACCACTGTAATATCCCTTTGACTAAAAATGCAGAAAAATAATTGAACTCCACAATATTTCGTAAAATCACTATTTACTCAACAGAAGATTGCCATGTAAAATAAACACATAAGCACTGCAATCTATCAACACATCAAATAGGAAAAATCTCAACATTTTATTATAGATAATAACTGGGGTCACAAATACATCTGACCCAAAGAAAGAGCTGAGACGGAGAACTGGCCACCAAGATGAGTTGCTGCACTACGCTGGCCTCAAAATTGAACTGCTGCATTCTCCCTCCAGCAACAGTTGTCACTAAACCCACTGAAAATAATGAAGCACAAGTTGAAGATCTGAATGATTCTCACACCAATCCCTAAAGCTCTGTGAAACTTCTGAGTGAAGTCTCCTCAAGAGAGTTGGGTTTTCGTCCAACACTCACAAATCACTCGAGCGTTTCCGTCCTGGGGCTACGGCTGAAGTAGAGAACCGCGTCTTACACCTCTCATACAATAAAATGAAGATCTGAATGATTCTCACACCAATCCCTGAAGCTTTGTGAAAATTCTAAGTGAAGTCTCCTCAAGAGAGTTGGGTTTTCATCCAACACTCACAAATCACTCGAGGGTTTCCGTCCTGGGGCTACAACTGAAGTAGATAACTGCGTCTTACACCTCTCATACAATAAAATGCTATGATCCAAAGATATCTCTCAACAGCCTCCTCCCTTTCTTTCATAGATCTCTTGGAGCCTTCTAGAGCCTTATTTTGATATTATTTTCTTCATGGAGCACTTTTCCCTCTTATTAAAATATTCCTTTTTAATGCAGAAAAGGGTAAATCGGCTACCACGCCTCCTCCGGTCACTGAAACTCATGTCCAACCATCCCATCATGTAGGTATCCTTGTCCCAGTTCCAATGAGCTATCACATTAAGGTGTTCTATCATGTATTCCTCCCGGAATGCCAGCATGAGCGTAATTAACTGAGTGAAGCCCAAAAATAACTCAAATTTCCAAAAGTTGTCGGAATGCACTGGAACGAAAGGAAAGTTGCTCGGATGATGGAATACACCAAGCGAATGCCACCGGACATCATGGAAACTCCTCAAAACTCCTCCAAAAAGCCCCTGAGCCCACTGGTAACACCGATCTGTACCTGTGACCTATCTGCTCCTAACTCTGGAAGTCCAACCTAACCCTGTCGTAGGTGCCACCAAAAAATGGAATATTACAAGTGATGAGGATGCAGCGCATCTGACTTGTCTGTCAAAGATTGGGCAGGAGATTCAGTTGTTTCTCTTAACAACTGAAGTTTCAATGAAGCAGATAAGCAGCAACAGTGCTATGAGCAGCACTAATGCATCACATTGAGAGGGAGCTGCAGTACAGATGTTGCAGTGGCAGTGGCAGAGTCATAGGCAACAATACAAAATGGCAGCAGCAGTGCAGAGTTGAGTGGCAGCAGGCCAAGCATCAGCAGCACAGATCCAGTGCCCAAAACCATGTAATGCATAAGTGTGATGTATTACTAGAGCACACCCTTGATGCTAAGAGGGAGTGTTGAGATTTTGTGTATTTGGAGTAGCATCAGTTGTGCTCTAGCTCTCAAATTTTGTGGAGGGACTAGAGTACACTTGATCTACAAGACACAAAAATTGATTTGGGAAATTTCATCTGGTTTAGGAGATATTAAATTAATTAATTATTTTAATGTATTTCCTAAGTTAAAAATTAGGGAACCTATATAATTAAAGTGAATTTAATTAAACATATGATGAAATTGTTTTAAGTCACACGGATCAAGCTTTCTTTTAATCTTAGCCATTGATTCAAGATATGATCATGGCCGTTGATTTGTCAACGAGAAAATTATAAAGGAAAGGCTTGAGGTCATTTGCAAAGACACACAGAGGCAGAGCACTGAAGCTAAGCTGAGATTCTAGGGCAAGGTTTGCTAAGAATACTCGGAAATGTTTCAGATGCAGAGAGGGGAATTTAGGCCAAGCGGATGATCTGATCCTAGGGTCCAAAATACACAAGAGGCAGAGATCAGCTCAAGGACATTGCAGAAGAGGAGAGCAGCAGCAACAACAAGGACAACACAGAAGAGGAGAGCAGCAACAGCAACAAGGATAGCGCAGTCCCTCCAAGGACAGCGTGATCTTCAGCAGGAAACCCTTAGAGGGTTACGTACAGACCCTTAGGGGTAGCGTAATGACTGCGTCACCCAGTCTGGGGTAACGCAGTCTCTTCCAGAGCAACACTGAGGGTTGGAGGTGCTTCAGAGGCTGACACAGAGGTTTTCAGGGGCAGCACTGGGGTTTCTAGGCCCTAATCTTGGCTGAGTTCTGTAAATCTCATTTGAGGGTGTGGATCAGTCACTCTTTTTGCCCTAGATCTTCCAGTGAGTTGTAGATCTAGTATTTTCTCTGTCGAGATTTCCAGATCTAGAACCCAGATTTGTGTATTCAAAAAAATTCTTAATAATAAAACCCTCCAACAGCCAGAGACCAATTTTCCCGCATTGGGTTTTTCCCGATACTATTTGTCCAAAAATAACTATGTCACTTTGTCTATGTGTGCATGAACTTGTTCTAGATCCGGATTGGTAGAGATCTGTTATGTGTTTGGCTTCGATTTTAACTTGAATTTATTCAGTTAATAACTTGTCTAAGTAGGAGGAGCATAAGTAGATTAACAATAATAATTTTTGCATAAAGTGTAAAGATTCAGAAATTTCTACAAATGATGGGCCAAAAGATGATGCAACCATGAGCGCTCATGAACCACGAAGGTGGGGCGACATGGATATGTAGAGGAGCTACATAGTATGAGGTGGGATCCTTGAGAAACTCATCTCTTGGATCACATGCGAGCTATGGAAGCCTTAAGACAGTAGTGGGACAAGTGGAGCAGTGAGTGCATAGATCACAGATGAAGCAGAGGCAGATCTGAAGACTCGGAGGAGCAGGGCAGCAACAACGTAGAACAAGTAGCAACGCAGAGGCTGATGTGACTTCAGCAGCGCAAAACAGAGTTGCTTACGCAGTACAGAGCTACAATAGTGTAGAAGGCTTGAGAAGGACAGCACAGTGCAACAGCAGCGTGAGAGATTTCAGCACAAGGGGCTGATGTGACTTCAGTAGTGCAGAGGGAGGCTACTTACGCAGTGTAGAGTTGTAGTTGTGCATCATCCTTCAGATGCCAACATAGATCTTTAGCCTATTGAGCTTCAATGATGAGGATGCAGCCCATCTGGCTTGTTTGTCAAAGATTGGGCAGGAGATTCAATTATTTCTCTCAACAATTGAAGTTGTAGTGTAGCAAATCAGCAGTGGCAGTGCTATGAGCAGCACAGATGCAGCATATTGAGAGGGAGTTGCAATACAGAGGTTGCAGTGGCAGTGGTAGAGTCATGGGCAACAGTATAGAATGGCAGCAGCAATGCAGAGTTGAGTAGCGGCAGGCCAAGCATCAATAGCACAGAACCAGTGCCCAAAAGCATGTAAGGCATAAGTGTGATGTATTACTAGAGCACACCCTTGATGCTAAGAGGGAGTGTTGAGATTTTGTGTATTTGGGGTAACATCAGTTGTGCTCTAGATCCCAAATTTCGTGGAGGGACTAGAGTACACTTGATCTATAAGACCCAGAAATTGATTTGGAAAATTTCATCTGGTTTAGGAGATATTAAATTAATTAATTATTTTTATGTATTTCCTAAGTTAAAACTTAGGGAACTTAAATAATTAAAGTGAATTCAATTAAACATGTGATGAAATTGTCTTAAGTCACACGGATCAAGCTTTCTTTTAATCTTAGCCATTGATTCAAGATCTAATCATGGTCATTGGATTTCCAACGATAAAAGTATAAAGGAAAGGTTTGGGGTCATTTTTAAAGACACACAGAGGCAGAGCACTGAAGCTAAGCTGAGATTCTAGGGTGGGTTTGCTAAGAATTTTCAAAGTGTTTCAGCTGCAGAGAGGAGAATTTAGGCCAAGGGGATGATCTGATCCCAAGATCTAGAATCAGTAAGAAGCAGAGATCAGCTCAGCGAGGCAGCGCAGAGAAGCAAGAGAGCAGCAGCAGGAAGGGAAGCAACTGTGCTACCCAGGTGTTGCGCAAACCCTCAAGGACAGCGTGATTTGCTGCAGGAAACCCTCAGCGGTTACACAGAGACCCTAAGGGGCAGTGTAGGGACTATGTCACCCATTCTAGGGTCACGAAGCCCTTTCCGGAGCAACGCTAAGGGTCAGAGGGGCTTCAGAGGCTGACGCAGAGGCTTCAGGGGCAGTGTTGGGGTTTCTAGGCCCTAATTTTGGCTGAGTTCTGTAAATCCCATTTGAGGGTGTGGATTAGTCATTATTTTGGCCCTAGATCAGCGAGTGAGCTGTAGATCTATTATTTCTCTGTCGGGTTTTCCAGATCTCGAACCCAGGCTTGTTGTATTTAGAAAATTCTTAATAATAAAACCCTCCAGCAGCCAGAAGAACAATTTTCCTGCATTGGGTTTTTCCGGGGACTATTTGTCAATAAAATCACTGTCACTTTGTCTATGTGTGCATGAACTTGTTCTAGATCTGAATTGGTGGAGATCTGTTATGTGTTTTGCTTCGATTTTAACTTGAATTTTATTCAGTTAATAACTTATCTTAAGTAGGAGGAGCATAACCAGATTAACAGTAATAATTTCTGCATAAAGTGTAAAGATTCAGAAATTTCCACAGTCTTCTGGCTGCTGGAGGGTTTTATTATTAAGTAAAATTTAAGTACAACAAATTTGGTCACCAAATTGGTTAAGCCGACAGAGAAATAAAACTGCAGCTATACCTTTGTCCCGGTGACAGAAAAACTGACTGATTCACACCCTCAAACAAAATTTATAGAACTCAGCCCTTTTTAGTCTTCAGTAACCCCAGCACTGCTCTGCAGCCCTCTGCGTCAGCCCCTGCACTGCTCAGGCATTAGGGGAATTTTGAGGTTTAAAATGGACCTCCTAAGGAAATAATAAAATAATAGCTAAACCAATAAAATAATATTTATGAATTTGCAATTCACTTTTTGTACCAAAATCCATGTAACCATGGTTAAATTCAATTCAAAAGTTGTACTAAAATAAAATTAATAATTTTTTTATTATTGATGTGACTATAAATAAGAATGAGATTTTCAAGAAAAAATCATTATCATTGCACAACTAATGCATTTGTCCTTTGTACTTAAATAAATTAAAATAAAATATAAATATAAATTCATAAATTCTTAATTATAGAATATACTATTAATTAAAATTTATATTATTTAAATTTTATAATAACATGTAATTAATGTACTATATAAAAGTAATATAATATATTATATTATTTTATGTATGAATTTTATATTACATATTGAATTTATTTGATTTATAAATAAATATTTGAAAATATACAAATATAATATTTATTGAAAAGTGTGTAAATACATAAGGATTGTGTAGGGATATGCATTGTTTGTTTCAAAAATTATGAAATGACAATAATAATATTTTATTAAAAAATGTGAAATGACATTTATTATGAGTACTTTACTTTATGACTTTAAAAGTACTTAGAGCGCCACCATGGTTAACCATGATTTTTTATCCACCATTGAGAATGTGACAAGTACCTTTAACTCAACCAATGCCACGTCAACCATTAGGGATGATGTCATCCCCTAAAATGTGATTGGTTCTCATAAAGTGAATTTTGATTGTACATTTTCCTTAGGAGAACTATTTTAGACCTCAAAATTCCCCTAATGAAGGTCTTGCGTCACCCCAAACTAGGTTACGCTGCCCCGACGTTGCCATGGTTGGGCCTGCGTCAGCCCTGCTAGCCTCACGTTGCCCCTGCATCAGCCCTACGTAGCCCCTGAAGCCTTTCCGCTGCCTCTACTGGGCTGTGGCTGCTCTGCGTAGCTGTTGCTCCCTCTGCGCTGCTCAATCTGCTACTTCCCTGCCTCTTATTGCATTTTTGGCCTGGGATCAAACCATCCCTTTCGCCAACACTACCTCTCACTGTAGCTAAAACACTTCTGGAAATTCTTAGCAAACCATGCCCTAGAATTTGAGCTCAGTCTCAGTGCTCTGCCACTCGGTGTGTGTTCTCCAACTGACCCCAAGCCCTCTTCTTATACTTTTCTCGTTGAAACATCAACGATCGTGATCTAATCTTGAATAAATGGCTAAGATTAGAATATGCTTGATATGTGTGACCTAAGTCATTTTCATCACATGTTTAATTTAATTAACTTTGATCTTTTAATTTTCCTAAGTTAGACTTAGGGTCCCTAATTAAAAAGATTAATTAATTAAATATCTCTTAAACAGGATGGGATTTCTTAAATCGCTTTCTGGGTCTTGGAGATCTTATGTACTCTAGTCCCTCCACAAAATTTGGGAGCTAAAGCACATCCGATGCTACCCCAACACCTCAAAATCTCAACACATTACAATCCTTTCCTCCCAAATGTTGCTTGTCCTCAAGCAACTACAATGTGGGATGTTGCAAGATTTGTTCACTCTCCCACGTGGCATCCTCAACCAACAAGTCCTTCCATCTGACGAAGTACTCCCGAATGACCCTGCTTCTCAACTTCCTCTCTCATCTCTCTGAGATGGCTTCTGGTGTCAGTACCGAGTGCCCTTATCATCCTAAGGTGGCAGTTCAGTGGTTGTTGCAACCTACTATCCCAAAGCCTTTTTCAGGCATGAGACGTAGAACACATTGTGGATTCAACTCTTTGGGAGTAGCTCCAGCTTGTATGCTACCTCCCCAACTCTTCTGACCACCCTGTAAGGCCCATAAAAATGGGGCTTGAGCATCTCGGCCCCCTTCTGCTTCAGTGATGACTGTCGGTAAGGTTGGACACGTAAGTAAACCATGTCCCCCACCTCAAACTTCCTCTCCACCCTGTGCCTATCAACATACATTTTCTATTAGTTATGTGCCAAGTGTAAATTTTCCTTGAGAGCCCTAAGGATCTCTTGGCTCTCTTGGACCTGGTCCTTTACCCCTGGGGCCCTGCTATCTCCAAAAATCATGTCAGAGAAAGAAAGTGCATCATATCCATAAAGATCTCAGAAAGGAGACATACCAATTGACATATGGTAGGTAGTGTTTCAGCAGGATTCTCTTAGGTGAAGCCACTTCACCCACGCTCTTTGTTTCCCAGTCACATAGTTACATAGGCGCCACTCTAGCCACTTGTTCACAATCTCGGTCTGCTTGTCCATGTGAGGGTGATAACTAGTGTTGGGAGTAATCTTTGTCCCCACAAATCTGAACAACTCCTACAAAAAATCCCCCATAAATCAGTTGTCTCAATCACTGACTATTGTCTCCGGAAGACCATGTAGTTGCAATACCTCTCTAAAGAACAACTCTGCTACCTAGGAGGCAAAAGATCTGAAAGGGATGGCAAAGAAATGAGTAAACTTGGTCAATTTGTCAACCAAAACATAAATGCAATCCAGTCCCTGTGCAACTGGGAGCCCCGTGATAAATTCCATGGAAACACTCTCCCATTTCCTCTTTGGGATAGGGAGCAGTTGAAGTAGCCATGCTGGGTGTGATAGCTCCCCCTTATTCCTCTGATAGACTACACACTCTTGAACCTGCCTCAATATGTCTCCCTTGAGACCCCTCCATGAAAAACGCTCCTTGATGGCATGGTATGTCTTGAGGAATTCGGGGTGCTATGCTAGAGGGGAGTGATGAGCTGCCTGCATAATATTCTCCCTGAGCTGAGAACCCAGCACCAGGTTGATCCTATCCTTGTAGTATATCACGTTATCCATCACCCTGACCCTATCATCCCCACATGAGGCATCTAATATCTCGCAAGCTTGCCTATCTTTGGAATACTCAACCAAGAGTTGAGCCTTCCAATCTTGGGTGACGTCCATCAGAGATAGTGTCATGGGCCTCCGTGAAAGTGCATCTACTACCAAGTTCTGTTTGCCCTTGACGTACTCAATCGCAAAGTCGTCTGCTTGGATTTTACTCACCCACTTCTGCTGCCTCTCCTCTAATGTCTGCTACTCTAGGAAAAACAGAAGAATGTTGTGGTCAACCTTCACCTTCAACCGATTGCCCACCAAATACTGCCTAAACTTGGCCAATGCATGCATCACGACCAGCATCTCTTTCTCATAAATAGAGTACAATCGCTCATGGGGCAGCAATTTCCTGCTCTCAAATGCTATAGGGTGGCCTCCCCGCATCAATATGGCTCCAACTCCTTCACCACAGGCATCACACTCCAGTACAAATGGTCGTGTGAAATTCGGCAAAGCCAAAACAGGACAGCTACTCATGACCATCTTCAGGCGCTCAAATGCATCTTGTGCTACCTGCGTCCACTCAAAGGCCCCTTTCTTCATCCGATCTGTGAGGGGTTGTGATAATCCTCTCACAAATATCCTATAGTACGTGCAAATGCCCAAGAATCCCCTCAACTCAGTCACATTCTTGGGCGTAGGCCAATCCAGGATGGCCCTAATTTTCTCCTGGTGTACTTTCAGTCCATCTTCCCCTATCATGTGCCCAAGGTACAACATCTCAGTCAGCCCAGACTCCAAACTCACATTTGACATCTTTGCATACAATTGTTGCTCCTCAAGTATGCACAGTACTTCCTCCAAGTGTTGGAGGTGCTCCTCCCAAGTCTGGCTATATATAAGAATGTCATCAACGAAGACAAGGACAAAACGCTGCAACTACCCACAGAACATGTGGTTCATACAGGATTGAAATGTGGTTGGAGCGTTGGTTAGCCCAAGGGACATCACCAAAAACTCGAAGTGTCCATAGTGACAACAAAAGGTAGTCTTAGGGATGTCCTGCTCCCTCACCCGAATCTGGTGATTCCCCGAGCGCAGATCTATCTTAGAGAAGTATCTTTCTCCTTTAAGCCCGTCCATCAGCTCATCAATGCCAGGGATAAGGTATCTATTCTTCAGTATCTTCGTGTTGAGAACCCTATAGTCGATACACATGCAGAGAGACTTGTCCTTCCTCTTCACCAACATCAAGGAAGAAGCAAAGGGACTCGAACTGGGCATGATATGCCCCAATCTCAGCAGCTCCTGTATTTCCCTCTCAATCTCGTCTCGATAGGCTTTGGGGTGCGTGTAGTGAGTGGTAATGAATGCATACACCCCCTCCTCTAACTCAATAGTGTACTCAAATCCCCTATCCAGTGGTCTACTAGAGGAATCTTCCCAAAAAACCCTTGGTGCCTCTCTAGCAAGGCCAATATGTCAGGATGCACAGGTCGTGTCTAAGTCCCTATCTCTGAAATCCTAAGCTCCATTGCCCACTGTATGTCCCCATGCCACAAATCTGCCTCCATCCAATGAGAAAATACTGTTTGGGGTGGGTATGAGTGCATTCCTCTCAACACAATCGGCTTCCCATCTGGGCCCATGAACATAACAATGATATTAAGCAAAAATACACATGTAAACAAAACTTTTCACAAATCATTAAACACCCAAAAATTTCACAGGAACTGTGCCAAAATTCAGCAATTTTATTATATATGAGTACAACGCATGAAATGAATGCACCTGGGCTTGCCAAGGCAATCTAGACATTCCTAGGTGAGAAAATGTTGCTTGGATACAAAGTAAATCACCCCCCTAGAAGGTATTGCGCTGGCCCTGGAATTTTTGCACTACTGGCTAAAAGGAACCCCTGTTTGTGCCTCCAAAACTGCCCAAAAAATTCCACCATATTAATCTAGGTCTCTCCACCAAAAACCCAAAAAAACACAGAAAGGGTTTAGTCTAGTTCTGCTGCTCCAAAATCACCCCCAAATTCTATGGGCTCGGCCTCTGCTACCCCTCAAAAAGGCTGAGAAATTCCCCTTAGTCCACCTTCTCACACCCCAACTCAATGCAGCCTCAAATCCCACAACCAAGCTTCCCCATCAAATTAAATTCACCAAGAACTGCGCAGCCTAGGTCAATTACTGTGCAGTCCTCTGCACAGGAAATTCAACCTAGGCAATACACACTCCCCACCCCTGCAATTTCTCCACAAATCTGTTGTAAATTGGTCAAGGAATACTTTTGAAAGCCTCAACTCTCACACCTCCGGAATATCCTCCCACAAGACTATGTGGCTCTTCTTCTGCGTCCGGGATGAAGCTAAGGCAATTCTTACCACCTGAAACTGCTCCCCCTAGCCTCCAAAAAGTTGCGACAATACCTCCCTAGGGTGGCACTCGTGCTCCAACGAAGAAGAGGGTGAGATTTCCCCTTGGAAACCTTTGCTGCTAAATAGCACTTGTTACTTAGCTGAGCAGCTTGAGCAACAATGGTGTAAATTTCAAATTACCAAAAGGTCCCAATAGTTGTCCTCCTCCTATTTATATTTGTTGCCTTCCTTCCCTTTATGGGCCCCTCCACCAAATATTTTGACCTCCCTTAGCCAAATCGACTTTTTCCTTCAAGGGGTGTGTATTTCATGTAGGGGTGGCCCCCACATTCCACCAACTCAAATGTTTGACCCAGTTTTCCTAAGTTGGTGTCAAAACAATTGTGTTGGCTTCAAAATTGCAAAATTGTAGTTCTTCCCTTAGCAAAATTTATTGAGAAGGGACATTACATGTATCATAATGACCTTTTGTAAAGGTGACACTGTATATTTTGTATAAAGAAAGAAAAAGAATTTTATTCTATTCAAAGCATGGGTTTCATGCTCAAGTCTAGGTCAAAATCATGTTCTTCGTGCTTATAAGTCTTTCTATGTTAAAGAAGAATTTGTGTTATGTATTATTGTCCCATTTGGACTCTTTGTAACAAAGGAAAATATTTAATTTGAGTCAAGAAAAGCAATTTATTCCTCTAATACCAAGTCGGCCCAAGCTAGGAGAAGTCGACCTAAGGGAAAATTCAAATTGTTGAAGAAGAATTTATTCATGTGTGAAAAATAAATCAAAATTTTAATTTCCCTCCCAGATGTAAGTCGACTCCATGTTTTCTATTGTCCGCTAGCCCTTAATAGACACAACTCTTCTTTCATAAAATTAAGTATAGATATGGGCTATTTCTCCAAATGAAAAATTATCAATTCAGGTTTGAGGTTCGCATGGAGCATCCTCTGTTATGGGTTTTTCGTGTTAGGTTGGTCTGAGGCTACTATGGAGGTCGCATGATGTTCTAGCGGCTCAAATTATGGAGAGACTCGCAGTCACTCTGTCATATTTTGTTCTATAATGATTCTACAATTCTCGATGACCTAGCTCTGAGATTATTCATTTGGTCTCCATGTATAGTATACTTCTATGGATCTCACACTCGCATTACTATAGAGTAAGTCTCAAAGGGTCATACTACAATGATTTTATACGTTTCTAAGAATCTCGAATATCAGCCTTTTTTGTGGGTCTCACACAGCATTAAGATCACTATAACAGGACACGCACTCGACCAGACACTATGACTGGGTTTACATTCACATGGACTCTCTGACAATGATCGCATCACCTTACGATGATCACATGACTTACTTGTAACAAAAAATTAAATTATATTGATCACTCCAAGGGTATTGTTGTTGGATACTATGGGTTTTACAATCATTAAGGATCTGCATGGAGGCTTAACCATGGTCCGTGATTTTCTCAAGGAACTATACGTAGAGGTATATGATCCTATATTCTCGCTTTATGGACTCGACCTGTATGTATCTTGTTATAGTATTTGCTTCAACATGTTATATGCAGCATGTATCTTGTTACAGTGGTCTTGGACCGAGGTCTCTCAATGTCACAATGGTCTCAACTAATCTAAGTTGGCATACACTTAGATTTGATGACATGACATTGCTTTTGCTAATAAGACAAACATGTTAAAAAAGATGACTGATATCCTAATGGTATCGGCAGCATATATGTTACACTGATTTGGCAGCGTATGTAGTACAGTATTGGGAGCATATATGGTATGGCCTAGAATGCATTGTAGTGTGGTATGTATAGTCTCTGCACAGTGGTATATCTCATAACAGTGATGCATACATATGCTTGAGCATTAGTGACACCCTAATCCATGTATATGCAAAGATGAGGCAGTGGTGATTTGGCTCGTTGTATTGATTTGCCATTATATTCAACACAATAGTATAGTTGGACTTGCCACTATGGCAGTATGGTAAGTCTCGACATCATGATTGATATATGTATGGCATTTTTACAAAGATGGTATTCATATGTTGCAGCCCTAATATTAGATTGGCAGGTTACTCATGACAGTATTTTATATTGGCAATAAGACTTGTTCACAAACTAAGTTGTGAACAAGTCATAGGTTGCCTGATGACATTTTTACTTTGTATCTCAGTTGTACAATTGATGAAATCTAATAGAAGAAGAAGAATTGATTAAGGGTTTTCCTCCTTGTGGGGTTTTTCCCTAGTCTCCTACCAATCCTAGTGTCTCTATGTGTACTTGCTTTTCTTGTGCTGTACATAATTGCATATGAAGTAATGATGTTATAATGTTGTGGGGTGAATTCAATGTAAATGATGTGATGCAAGTATCTTAAACAAAGAACAATATAGCCCTCAAAGAAAAATTAACATGGTATCAGAGCTAGGCTGAAGAAAAGTCATGGATATCACCCCTATGAAGACATCATTGATGGTAACAAGTAAAGATGCCAGAGACCTAAAAGAACGCTAGGGTTTGAAGGAAACCCTATGTTGATTTTTGTAGCATCGCATGTGCTCTTGCCTTGAGATTTTGCAAAGAGGCTAAGACACGTGTATTCTCCAAGAGCCATAAGTGATTTAATTAAAATAATTAATCAATTTTTAATATTTCCCAAGTCTAAACTTAGGAAATATGATTAATTAAAAGGTATTAATTAAGTCGGGTGTGAATCTTCTAGATAAAGGCGTGGATCAAGTCCAAGTTAATCTTAGCCATCAATTAAGATCTAATCATGGTCGTTGATGTCTCAACGAGAGATTATAATAAGGAACTCGATGAGCACTTAGAGAACACACCCAAGAGAGAGATCAAACTTGCTGGAAAATCAATTTTCCAAAGTAGCCACGTTGAGTTGCCGGAGAGAGAGCTAGTGAGCTTGTTGCAATGAGAGAGGGGCAGGGATATTAAGGCCAAAGGAATGTTTTGCAGATCTGGTGAGTGCATAGCAGAGAGGCAGCAATTCCACAGAGAGGCAGCGGAGAGGCCATGCAGAGGTTGCGCAGTGTTTCAGAGGAGATGCACAATTTTGCTGGGAGACAGAACTGATTCAGTGCCAAAAGCCGGAGAATTTCTGGAGGCCAGGAGGGTCCAGTTTCCAGACAACAAAAGATCAAACGTGAGGAGAATGAGTGCTCCCAGTTGTGTGACGCAAAACTGCGTAGGGTGACACAGTTACTGTGCAGAGGCAGCGCAGAGCAGCTCTTTCAAAGCTAAGGTCAGTGTCAGATCACCTGTGGAAGTGAGAATTTTCTCACTAGATTGTTTGTCACTTATTTCTCTGTATTGGATAACTATTCTAGGCATCCAAAGATTTGTACTCAGATTTTCTTCTGCTTAATATTAAAACCCTCAGCTATTGCACCGATTTTCCCAAGTTGGGTTTTTCCGAGGACTTAGTCCAAAAATAATGTGTACTTATGTGTGTGCATCTAGTCTTTCCTGCGTTGTTTTTATTTTCTGCAGTATTTATTTGTGAGGGTTTTAGCATATTGATTTCGATATTTACTGTACTACACGATAAATAATTTGTTCTAAAAAATAACAAATAGAAGAAATCTAATCAGTTGTTGCAATAGGATTCCGAGGAACGGAATTTTCACATGGTATCAGAGGGCAGATAGAAGTGGAAGAGCTCAGTTGCAAAAGGAAAGAGGGAACTTCGAAGCACTACGTAAGCAGTTGCTCAAAACACCAGAGAGTCTGCGCAATCCATTATCCAGCAGGGCAGTTTTTGAGGAAAATTAGTTTCCCTGAGTGAGTCGACAGAGAACAAAACTTCCAAATCAAAGATTTTCAGAGGCAGAGAGAGCAGCAACAATGATTTTTCTTGCAGAGCATATCGTCAGCTGGGACACAGTAATTTTGCAACAGTAGTTGGCAGAATACCATTAGAAGGAAAGAAGAGCACACACTGAGGGAATTTTGTCCTCAGAGAATTTCTAGCTAAGAAATTCTAATTTTTCACGCAGAGCAACAGTAGCCGAGAGCATATTTACCCACTCTAGCAGTAAGTGCATAAAGCCAGTCAGCAACTGCGCAGAGGAGAAGAGGCAAAGTTCGACTTTGTTTGGCAAGATGGCATCAGTGGGGCTAAGAGATCAGGATCAGTTGGACGGAGCATCTAACTATGTGATCTAGAAGGCAAGGATTTCCTTCCTTCTAGATGAATACAATCTCAAAGCTTACATCGATAACGTGGTGGTTGTCCCCATTGATCCAGATCAGCATGACACATACAAGAAAGAAATGGCTAAGGCAAAGAGGATGATTCTCGATGGAGTTCAAGATCATGTGGTTTCTCACATAGTAGACTTGGGTACGACCAAAGAGATGTGGGACTCCCTTGCCACGCTGTACCAGGGATCGTTCGAGTAGCAGAAGATGTACCTGGAGGAAAAGTTGAGATGTACCTATATGCAGCAAGGGGAGCGCATATACCATTTTCTCACCAGACTTCGGGATGTTCGAGATCAGTTGGAAGTTCTAGGGTCGGCGCATTAGGCTTCAGAGCTAAGTCACCTGATACGGGGATACGAGGATTCGAAGAATCGGATACGGGTACGGTGACCCCGGAACAGGATACTTCTGGGATACGATACGTTATATATTATTTTATTAAAAAATATATATATATTAAAATATATATATATATATATATATATATATATTAAAATTTAGATATTTTTTACACAAATTCATACTTAATTCATTGATTTAAACATAGATTTATCTATCATCTTAGATAGTCAAGTTTTTGTTTGAGTGATGGGTACATTTTTAGTAGGGTCATGATAGAGGAGTTTGACAACCAATGTCACTGACATCAAGGTACATAGAGGGATTGGTGCTCTTGATTAAATACGAGTTCCATACCCTAATACATGAAAAAATTCAATGGAAACATTGCAATAACCCAATCCTGAAATCCTGAAAAACTGATAAGTCTGCTGGATTTTGAATGAGATCTAAAATTCTACTTTCTCCATATGAAATCCAATGAGGTCGGAACCACTCTCAAACATCTTGAGTCATTTCATGGTAATGTTAAAAATTTAAGTAAAAAGATGAAAATGAAGATTAAGGAGAATCACATATAAATACTAGGGCCATAGGCTTGATGCCCTCTCCTGAAAAATCCTCCTCAATTGGTGAAAAACAATGAGAAAAAGCCCCCCTTTATAATAAAAAAACAACGCTTTTTTGAACCCGCGGGCCCGGCCATATCTGGTTTTACGAGATACGGCATATCCGAACAAGGTACGGTCAGGATACGCCGTACCCCATTCGGATACGCCGTATCCATTGAATTGGGGCAGAATCCCGTACGTATATGTACCCGATACGGGGATTCGGGATTCGTGGCCCTTTTAGGAGAATCCGGTGACTTAGCTTCAGAGATGGTGCGAATAGCTCTACATTCAGTCTCTGAGGAATGAAAAGTGTTCGTCCAAAGTATTTTGGGCAGAGAAACATTGCCAAGGTGGGATAGGATGTGGGCAGATTTACAGCAGGAGGAGATGAGACGTGATCTGGTTAACAACACTATCAGTGGCAGCAGTAGCGGTGGGACGAAGGAAGTGAAGGAAGAGGAGAATGCATCCCTCGCATCAAAGGGACAGTAGGAGCAGCGTAGAATAAAGAAGGGCGTTTCGAAGATCAAGTGCTTCATATGTGGTGAACCTGGTCACTACATCACCCAATGTCCGCTTAGAAAGATGGACAAAGAGGATAAGCAAGATCAGCAGGTTGCATCCGCAAAGATCGACAGGCTATCCTCCAGACTGGAGGAAGAGTTTTCCATGATCACTGATATACCTCCAAGGGTGAGGTGGGGTGATTTGGTTTTGTAGCCCCAAAGAGCTGTAGATGGGTAGGATCCATGAGGAGTCCACCTCTTGCATCAATTCCTTGCTACAGGAGCCCATAGTAGCAGTAGGAAGATGGACCAGTGGCAGTTGGTGCAGTCAGGTGCCAGAGTGATAGATGCAGTAGCTAATAGCAGTCGAGACTGAGTAGCGCAGAGCAGAATTGGCAGCAATGTAGGAGCAAAGTGCAGAGTCAACAGCAGCAGTTAGGACTCAGGTGACAAATACATTAGACTGAACACAGTTGGTTCAGTATGATGGACATCTCTCAGTTGCAACAATAGCAGATGAGAGACAGTTGCAGATGTTGCGATGGCCGCAGCAACAGAGTTGCAGTGCAGATGCAGTAGTTGGCAATAGTATGCAAGGTTAGCAATAGCACAGATGCAGCGTAGAATCAAAGTGGCGCAGTAGTTGGCGGGCAGTGAGACCAGACATCAGCAACATAGCAAGAGGTGGTACAGAGTCAGAGCATTGATATCAGGAAGACAACAGTACTAGAGCACATTCCTCGCTATGAGGGAGTGTTAATTTTTGTAACATCAGATGTGCTCTAGCCTTGACATTTTGCAAAGAGGCTAAGACACATGTATTCTCCAAGACCCAGAAATCGTTTGGGGAAATTCCACCCAAAAGTGACTTAATTAAAATAATGAACCTGTTTTTAATATTTCCTGAAGTCTAAACTTTGGAAATATGATTAATTAAAAGGTATTAATTAAGTCAGGTGTGAATTTTCTAGATAAAGGCGTGGATCAAGTCCAAGTTAATCTTAGCCATCGATTAAGATCTAGTCATGGTCGTTGATGTCTCAACGAGAAATTATAAGAAGGAACTCAATGAGCACTTGGAGAAGACACTAGAGAGAGAGATCAAACTTGCCTTGAGATTTGCAGTACTAGAGCACATTCCTCGCTAAGAGGGAGTGTTGATTTTTGTAGCATCGGATGTGCTCTAGCCTTGACATTTTGCAAAGAGGCTAAGACACATGTATTCTCCAAGACCCAGAAATTGTTTGGGGAAATTCCACCCAGAAGTGACTTAACTAAAATAATTAACCAATTTTTAATATTTCCTAAGTCTAAACTTAGGAAATATGATTGATTAAAAGGTATTAATTAAGTCGGGTGTGAATCTTCTAGATAAAGGCATGGATCGAGTCCAAGTTAATCTTAGCCATCGATTAATATCTAGTCATGGTCGTTGATGTCTCAACAAGAAATTATAAGAAGGAACTCAATGAGCACTTGGAGAAGACACTAGAGAGAGAGAGATCAATCTTGTTGGAAGATCGATTTTCCAGAGCAACAGTGTTGAGTTGCCGGAGAGAGAGCCAGTGAGCTTGTTGCAGTGAGAGAGGGGCAGGAATAGTAAGGTCAGAGGAACATTTTCCAAATCCGGTGAGTTTATAGCAGAGAAGTAGCAGTTCCACAGAGAGGCAGCGTAGAACCCATGCAGAGGTTGTGCGGTGTTTCAGAGGAGATCCACAATTTTCCTGGGAGACAAAGTTGATTCATTGCCAGAAGCTGGAGAGAATTTCCGGAGGCTAGGAGAGTCCAGCTTCCAGACAACAGAAGATAAAAGGCAAGGAGAACGAGTGCTCCCAGTTGTGTGACGCAGAACTACGTAGGGTGACACAGTCACTGCGCAGAGGCCACACAAAGCAGCTTTTTCAGAGCTAAGATCAGTGCCAGATCACCTGTGGAAGTGAGAATTTTCTCACTAGATTGTTTGTTAGTTATTTCTCTGTATTGGATAGCTAGTCTAGGCATCCAAATATTTGTACTCAGATTTGCTACTGCTTAATATTAAAACCCTCAGTTGTTGCACCGGTTTTCCCAAGTTGGGTTTTTCCGGGGACTTAGTCCAAAAATAATTGTGTACTTATGTGTGTGTGCATCTAGTCTTTCCTGCATTGTATTTATTTTCAACAGTATTTATTTGTGAGGGTTGTAGCATATTGATTTCGATATTTACCGTAGTACACGATAAAAAATTTGTTCAGTAAAATAACAAACATAAGAAATCTAATCAGTTGCTGCAGTAGGATTCCGAGTAATGGAATTTTCACACCCTAGGCAACCTTGTTCTAACAAGAGAAATTAGGGTTTGGTGGCTAGGGTTTGGAAGAAGCCCATAAAGCATCTTTGAAAAAAAAAGGGACCTCGTTATGATGAAGACTTAAACTTTTTGAAATCCTAACTTGATCAGTGAGAAGTTGCTCTAGCACATATCAAGTTCAGTGTAACCCTAAATGGGTTGAAGATTATATGTTTGGGATTGGCTGCTGATAAAGTCGATTAATGATGCCAAGTTGAGGCATCTCCACCATTTTTTATATGTTGTTAATATATTTCTTCTAAAAGCAACATTAACTCTTGGAGTCTGGATCAAGAGGAGTTGATCACATCCTTTAAATATCATTAAAGATAAGTACCCTCCTAGACCTATGTTATTTCTATATGACACTGGTCTTGCTTTATTGTCTTAATTATTGCTTGTTCTTCCTGAATGAATACTCGCTTATTTGAATACTTCTAACTTCGTAATGAAGATGTGATAAGTTCTTGAGAATCAATTGGAAACTAAATGGTGCAGCTAGTGCAGGAAGAGAAAAGCTAGTGCATTAGAACCCGGTGTAGGAAAAGGAAAACCCAATACAAGTTTATGCAAGTTGTCAAAGTAGCTTAAAATCCAAAAGTTACATTTTGCAAGTGCTACAGCTGCCAATATCAAATAAGTGTTATAAATTGCTAGAGGTATATGAATATTACAAGGTATGTATAGTATATTATTCCAACGGCAAGTGAATACTTGGGGTATTGATCCATATTGTATTATTGAGAATGTATGCATATACATATGAAAGTAAGTATGATCTATGGTACATGTGATATATTGGTGCACTTTATAGTAACAGTTAATATGACTAAAATCTCCTTTGCATTTGGCAAGTATCTCACATTTGAATGTATTAAACAATACTTGTCATATGATGATGGTGGATTCTCTAATATTATAAAGCAAGCTAGAAACACTGACTTTATATATGATAAATTGATTTCATTGATGTTGGAATTAATATGGTTGTAAGATTGAAATAATGACTACTTTTTATCTTGATAAGCTGCAATCACTATGATTTGACAATGTGACAAATGGATACCCTAACTTGATGATGTTAGGACTCTGATGAAATTTTTGTTTGTGTAATAAAGAAGTGAAGAAGTGAATTAACCCTTGACGGAAGTTTAATAACATGTTCATATGTGACAATGAAGCAACTGATGATGACTTGTCATGACTCTGATGTATATAAGAACCTAATATAGTTTGCCTCTATGATCTAACAATTTTGTTTATGCATGACATATAAGATACAGGTTGATGTCTTGATTGATTGTGATTTTAAGAGGCCTTCGATTCACAGGGAGAGACCCTTGATGAGATTCCTATACCTACTATTTATTTGTGGTGGATGATTAGAAGTCCCATGATTGCAGAATGAAATTTCTTCAGGACATGAATTAATGAACTTCTAATATTGTGAATGTTATCCCTTTGATTCTTGATTTTATGAGGTAACAATTCTTGGCTCACAGGACTGATTTACCCCATGCAGTATCAGGATCCACCTCTCATATAAAAGTGCTTTTGTGACATGTTGATTATTATTGCTAGATTTGGTGGATCCCGTGATAAGAAATAAGTTACATGGATCCTTGTATGCACTTTGAGTTAGACAGAGTCGGATCATATATATAGCTGGGATAGAGACGTCTTCATGGATTAAGATGATGTTGCTATATGAGACAGGCTTAGGATTGTGATTTTTGCCTCCCTGCATGAGGGAGAAAAGATGAATATGGTATTCCTTTCTTTATGTTATATATTTTCTCTAACATTTGATATCCTATGTAAATAGGAAAATAGAGAATTGTTGCTCTTGGTAATGTATGAGGCAGTGCAAGCGAACTTGTCAGTTAGATGTTTACATCGGTACCAGATACAAGCACTTTGATATGATTTTAATCTTCAAAGAGGAACATGGATTGATGGATGTAAACCTCTTGGAGAAGGGTCCAAGCTGATCAAGAACACTGAGCACTGCTCCTCCCCCTTGGTTGAGCTCCTAGGGTGGGGAATGGAGTTAGTGGGCTCCTGGGGATGAGAGACCTCTAACCGATACGGTGTGTAGAGATGTGGGATCTCCCCTAGTCAGAGTATGCCCTAGTTAGCATCTTGCCCACTTTGTGGGATAACCTCCCCATCTGGCCAATGGGATGAGGCACTTGGGATAGTGTGATCCCTACCCCTTGCAGTAGGCGAATCTCGCCCAAGTTGGTGGATGCAGGTGTTCTACTACCATACCCTCAAGGGTCAAGATGGGAAGATCGGGGACAATAGGGTAGAGTGTGATCCTTTTACCTCTGGTAAGTTGATCTCAACTATTATCAAGGACTTTGGGATAGAGTGTGATCCCTACGCATTGGGTAGGTTGATCTTGCCCATTGTCTTTAGATACAGGGTGGAAGCAGAGGGATCCCTTCAGCGCAAGATGAGCAGAGATGACAACAAGACATGGGAAGATCAACAGAGACAATAGGATAAGCGTGGTCCTTACATCTCAGTGGCATCCTCCTATTATCTATGGATTCCGGGTGGTAGCAATTGCTCCTCGATGGTGATGATCCTGGGTGGTAGTAGTGGCTCCCCGCTGGCAGATATTTTGGGTTGAGTTGGGCTCCCCGATATGGTTCCAGGTTGAGCAAGGCTCCCTGATGTTGTTCCAGATTACGCTAATCTCTCTAATGTCATTCTTCAGATTTGAGATTGTCCAAAAAATGGAGATGAGTGAGGTGCGTCGAAACGAGATATGGGTTGATAAAGATGATGACCATATTGAAGAGAAAGTCGGATGCTTCCCTATGATGACGATGTGGGTTGAGATGAACTCCCCTATGATAATTCTTCTTCTTCTTCTTTAGATCAAGATTGTTCAATTGATGATCACAGGGATCAAGTTATGTTGAGATGGAGGTCATATGATTTGACCTGGTATGAAATGATATGATATGGGTATTGATGTTTGCTTCCATATGTATTCTCGACATATGTCATGATGAGATAAGGCTTATGATGTTATCGGAAATTTCTCCCTAGTTGAGAGGGAGTGTTGAATTTTTGGGCAACTTTGGGAGTAATTTCCCCAAGGTAACCCTAAGCCCCCAAGAAGAAATCCTAACATGCCTCGAGGGTTAAATTCAAATTGTTGAAGAAGAATTTATCCATGTGCGAAAATTAAATCAAAATTTGAATTTCTCTCCCGGCTGTAAGTCGGCTCCATGTTTTCTAATGTCAGCTAGCCCCCGATAGACACAACTCTTCATTCATAAAATTAAGTATAGATATGGGCCATTTCTACAAAAAATTATCAAATCATGTCTGAGGTTCACATGGAGCATCTTTTTTTCTAGGTTTTTTGAGTTAGGTTGATCTGAGGCTACTATGGAGGTCGCATGATGTTTGGTTGCTCAAATTATGGAGAGACTCGCAGTCACTATGTGATATGTTGTTCTATAAAGATTCTATGATTCTTAGTGACCTTGCTCTGAGATCATTCATTTGGTCTTGTACATTATCCTTCTATGGATCTCGCACTCACATTATTGTACAGTAAGTCTCAAAGGGTTGTACTACAATGGGTTATACATTTCTAAGAATATCGAATATCACCCTTTTCTATGGGTCTCGCACAACATTAAGATACTTATAACAGGACACACACTCGACTAGACACTATGACTGGGTTTACATTCGCATGGACTCTAACAATGATCGCATCACCTTACGATGGTCGCATGACTTACTTGTAACACACAATTAAATTACAATGATCACTCCAAGGGTCTTGTTGTTGGATACTATGGGTTTTACAATTACAATCATTAAGAATCTGCATGGAAGCTTTGTTACCCACCATCTGTGGGTAGTGTATATAGGAGAAAATTTTTCTCCTAGATGGTCCTCAGTCGGCAGCCAGCAACCCCTTGTAGCGATCAAATAGCTCTTCATGCCATTATCTCCGTCACCTGAGCCAGCCATGTGGTCCCTCGCCCGCTTGTTATGATTGTACATTTGAAGGTGTGACTCCCGACCCCGAAGGTATGGATTTTCATTGGTATAGGTCACTAATTTTCCTTACTTGTCATGGGAACAGATTGGTGGGGGGATTTGGCGGAAAGAGTGGGATAGCTCTGTATTCTTGTCTCCGTTACCCAATTCTATGGTTAACCTTGTATCCTAGTCCCATGGGATCTCTTTTACTGACCACTAGCTTTAGGGTTGGCACTACTTGGGAAATCCCAACACTAGTTATGTGGTCTCGTTTCCTGACACCACATACATCCACCCCCTTCCACTCATTTTAGCCCCATTCATCTCTTTTCCCATCCGATTCCACATAGGATTAGCCTACTCTCCCCTTGTCCACACCTGAGGTCAAGCCTGGAACGATGCCCCAGAGGTTGATGCAGCTAAAAAGAAAAGAAAAACCATAATTTGGCCACTTTCAACAGGAAATGTACCACAAAATGCAAAAGATGGTCGGGACATATAAATTTAGCACGTCGGTAAAAGCCAAACATGAGCTCTACCCCTTATCCATGGCCATCGCCCTGATTCCTATGGGCCCTAAATGAGCCCCCTCCATCATTAAGGAACCCATGATTGTCTCAACCCCTAGTGGGCGATGAACTGGCCCACCTTAAGGGGGCATCCACTGCTATATATTACACGTCATGCTCTTATCCCCTAGAGCCCTGAGCGGTTATGAAGCAAAATCAATCAAAGGAAGAAGGCATCTAAAGAAGGATGGAAAAACAAAGGTCGAGGTAACTCATGTACCACTATTTGCTCCCTCCTACTCTCACATACCCAGGTGTGGGCTCCCCTTATTATAGCTACCCTTGTACCATGACATGTGGTTTGGATGTTTCCCCTGATCCCCACTTCATTCCATTACTATATCATGTGCCACCTACCACTTGAGAGATGTACCATGTGCATGTCACCGCCTTTATAGGTTGAAACCACCTAATATAGGTCTTAATTAACCCCTTATTGAGCTTGGAGACACTTGTACATGCCAAAGCCCACTATGGAAGGGCATGCAACCATGAAGTGCCTCATTGGTTCCATCACTTGTAAGCTCTTTTACTTGATTTTTCTGATGATTTATTGTGTTGGAGGGCAAGGGGGCGAATTGGATCTTATGTAGGATTACAGATGGGTCTCCATTAGGGGCTTGGTCTCCCTATAAGGGGTCCTGGCCCTCTAGAGGGCCACATTGGCACTTGTAAGGTAAGAGTTGAGAGCCATGCACCTCCACCATAGCATAGAGTACTTCATAGATCCCCAACAACACTCATTGATTGCTCATGTTCTACCTTTTGGATGAGGATGATGCACTTGGTTCACCATGCCTAGCCAACTCCACACTTGCACCATACACTTGGCAGATGATCTGGGGTCCAGATGAGCACCATAGAGGGCTTATTAGATCATCCTAGCCCTTACAGATGGTTTACAGGAATTTTCAATCCATAGCCACTTGGCGGCACCACAAGGATTTGATTGAAAAACAAGGGGCCAACCCCTTGTCCACTATGTTTGAGGTCCATTCTAACATCATGGCACACTCGGGACTTCATTAGGCCTCCTCAAAGGCCCAACGACTTACTTTATTGATTATTTTTCCCTCTTGAGAGGCTTATTAATATTTTTTTGAGCTATCTTGGTCGGCTTGTCACCGAGGGATGTTATTACTGTACATTATTTTATTATTTGGAACTAAAATAGGCCAAATTAGGCAAATTGAACCCATTAGTGATTGTATAAACAGAAGTGAGATGATTCATTTTGATCATCATCACTTGGATTGGGTTATTAGCTCTTGTAAGATTTTCGCTGTCCCTTTTGGAGGACAAGTTTTGGATGATATGGATGAATTTTGATGTTTGGATCTCTCTCTCTTGTCTTGGAGCTTCATAATTGGCATAATTTGATGATTGGATATACCCTTTTGTACATGTAAGTTCTCTTTTCATGCTTATTCTTGTCATTTACTTTTGTCACATGAATGTTGTTGGGATTTTCTTTATACAAGTCTGAAATTTACTACTTTTCTATACAAATTGGTAGAAATTATGATATTTTATAGTGTTGCATCATGTCATGGGCCATGTATGAATCGGTGAATGTTCCTAGAGATGATTTCTGTTAAAAGCATCTTGATAAGTCATTAATTATTTCAAATCGAAGTATAAATTCCTTGAAGCAGTTGCTCTCATGCTCTAATGCCATGCGAAGTTGTTAAAGGCTTCCTCAATTAAGTGAATTCTTTCCAAAACAATAAATTCTCCTTGAATCCATCTCTCCCAATGGACAAGGCACTAATCCTCCATAGGTGATCTGTTTCAAAGCTTATCTCTTTCACCTCTCCTTCTCTTTCTAGGCCTAGCCTCCATAGTTCACCTAGGGCATCAATTATCTCGTGTTCTATCCATAAAAAGACTTTGATCTCTTTTCATCTACTGCATTAGGGTAACCTCTAGAGGCCCTCCAATTTTCACGAAATTCTGACAATGGGATTTCAAGATACTGCAAGCCCTAGCCCAAGGATCATCTCTTGCCCTAGGTTTCCCTTGGCTAGTGACCTCATTAGGATCATTGTATTCTATTTCAGCAAGATTTTTCCATCGATCCTCTTCTCCTCCATAATTAGGTCAAGCCCCTCCTTGGTGGATCAATTCCATACCCTTGATGTTAAAATTGGACAACTAGGTCCAAACTCCATGTTGTGATGCTCAGATGAAGATACTGATATTTTTATTGGATTCCTCTTTCGGAGAGGTGTAAGATCCATATAAAATTTATCTTAATCCGATGAGCAGAACATTTATTTTGAATTTATTATTTATAATAAATTATATCTGCAGGTCGGCCTTAAGGTTTTACACCCCCAGCAGATGTGTCATACACCTCAATGATGGATATAAATACAGTCAAAGTTGGAGAGCATTTCACTCATCTCATCTCATCACATCTTCTTCTCTTCTGATCTAGTACGAGCTCCTCGGAGGACAATTTCGGCTCACACTTGGGAAGAAGGACGAGTTACTACAGCCAAGAAGAAGGACGAATTGTTGCAGCTAAGGTTTCCAAGAAAGTTTGACCAGCGTTGACTTTGGTCAACGCATGGTCCAAAGAGGCTGAAATTTGTTGGAGACTTCGATTTTGGGAGGCCGTACACATTGGCACAAGAACCGAGGTCAAAAGGTTGACCGAAGTTGGAGTTGCGTTGACTTTGATGTTGCTGCCCTGCGTTGACTTTTACGGACATCGTTGACTTTTGCGAGTTGACTTGAGTTGACTAAGTAGTCGGTTGAGATTTTTGTGACACGATACCCGGTTGAGTAGGTGAAAGACTTTGCTGGTTGAAGCATCCTGTTGACCGCCGTAACGCACCTTCACATTCTCCTATTTCTGGTTTGTCTTCTATAGATCCACTGGTATGTTCTATCAGCATTTTACTTAACTGTTTGGGTGATTGTTGTAATAAAAGTAAAGTTGCATCAAGCATAGAACATCTACAAAAATTTACATGGTATTAGAGCTGAGGTGAAGACAAGCCCTAACTTATAGCAATCACCATCTAAGAAAAATAGGTTCCACAAGTTATGACTTCAAGGAGAATGACAAGCTGACTGGAAGGGATGACTTCCATGCCTGGAAGATGATATTAGATCTCAAATTGGAAGACCATGATCTCATGGACCATGTACTGGGTAAGATACAAGAACCTCCATCCAATGCTACTGCTGCTGCTAAAACCAAGTATAAGAAGGGGGAGATCAAAGCAAAGCTAATGATCGGGGAATCCATACATAAAAGTCTGGTTGCCTACATATCTGAGCTAGGCACATCCAAAGAGATGTATGATAAGCTGATACAAATGTTCAAAGTAAACAATGCAAACCAGGTGCTATTCTTCAAGAATCAATTGAAGAATCTAAAGAAAGGCAGGGATGAGTCTGTCCAAACATACTTTCTGAAACTGACCGAGATCAGGAACAATCTGCTGGCTATTGGGGAGACAATAGCCGATCGTGAGATGGTACTCACCGCACTTGGAGGGCTCCCATATGAATGGCAAGTTTTCACCACTACCATTCTTAATAATAGTACAATTCCTAACTTTGACGAGCTACTGTCAAGATGCATGCAAGAAGAAACAAGAATGAAGGAATTCGAAAATGACAGAAATGCTGCCTATGCTGCTCATTCTAGAAAGAAGAACTCTGGTGGTCCTAAGAAAGGAAGAGCAAGGACCCAAGGAAAGAAGGGAAAGTGTTTCACTTGTCATAGGCCTAGTCACTATGCTAGAGAATGTCCTTTCAAGAAGGATTCTCCCGATAGTGATGACAACAACCACAACCGGAGGAATGGAAATCAAAGAAACGACAGGTCCAAAGGAAAGAGGAAGGCTCCCTCTGGCGGAAACAATCAACCTTTCAAAAGGTCTAGAAACTCCGGGTATGAGGAGTCAAATGTTGCTGATAAAAGAAATGAATACATTCTTGTATCTGCCCTTTCTGCTGCATCCCCGCCCGACACTATGGATGTCTGGCTGATAGATAGTGGTGCCTCAAGACACATCACTAGGTTCAAGGAAGCACTCTCTGATATGGTTGAGAAGGATACTAATCTGGAAATTATACTTGGAGATAATGCCACATATCCCGTGAGAGGAACAGGGACTGTGACCCTCCACTTGTCTCAAGGACAAGTGCTACATTTGCAGGATGTACTCTATGTACCAAAATTGAAGAAGAACCTTGTGTCTATATCAGCGATTGAAGACAAAGGCTTCAATGTGGCATTCATTTATGGAAAGGTGCACATGTGGAAGAAGAATCTCAAGGAAGATATCGTGATTGGTTTTAGAGTTGGAACACTCTACCAAGTTGAAGGAAGTCCACTAGGAGCTATGACATGTGATACTAAGCGACAAACTGAACTATGGCACCGAAGGCTTGGACACCTTCATTACAAGGCCCTTCCCGAAGCAAGGAAGGTGGTGACAGGGATGCCTAACTTTGGAAATAATCATGAAGGTGTATGTAAGGGTTGTGCCGAAGGAAAGCATACAAGGGGACCTTTCCCCTCAAGTGTCACAAAGACATCTGATATTTTGCAACTAGTCCATTCTGATCTATCTGGTATGTTGCCCGTGACATCCCTGGGAGGATGTTCTTACTACATGACATTCACTGATGACTTCTCTCGCAAAACCTGGATATACTTCTTGAAGAAGAAGGATGACGCTTTCATGTGGTTCCGTACCTTCAAAGCCTTGGTGGAAAATATGACCGGAAAGAAGATCAAGATTTTGAGGACCGACAATGGCACTAAATATGAGTCAAATGAGTTCAAAGACTTTTGCAGAGAAGCTGGCATTAAGAGGGAGACTACTACTGCATATACTCCTGAGCAAAATGGTGTTGCTGAACGCAAGAATAGGACTATTGTGGAAGCTGCCCATGCCATGCTATGTGACCAGGGTCTACCGAAGTTTCTGTGGGGAGAAGCTGCAAATACTGTTGTATACATTCAAAACCGATGCCCTCATTCCGCTTTGGACTCCAAAACTCCCGAAGAGGTTTTCACTGGTAAGAAACCTGATGTCTCACATTTTAGAATTTTTGGATGTCTTGTTTATTTTCATGTGCCAAAAGAAAAGAGAAGTAAGCTGGATGCTTCTGGGAAGAAAGGAATGTTTGTGGGCTACAGCGAAACCTTTAAGGCCTATAGAGTCTATGTACCTGGTCAAAGGGAAGTAGAAATATGCCATGATGTCACTTTTGACGAAGATGCTTCCCTGAAGAAAGTAGTAGATCTTCTGAGATCTGAGGAAAATCATGAAGCAAGGCCTGGAAATCAAGAAGAACCGCAGGATGACACAATGCCTGATGTTGAAGGACCAATGGACCCAATAGATCCATCTCCTTCACTAAGAAAGAGACCATCATGGCTCAGGGACACTCTCGAAGATGCTAAGGGACATGCTACCCTGAGGGGGGCATTCCGAGAAAGCAAGAAACCGTGTAGATACCAATGGTATCTGGCTGCCATGAGTACTAGTGTACAATCTGAACCTGGATCTTTTGAGGAAGCCATAAAGCATCAAGTCTGGAAGGATGCTATGCACGAATAATATGAGTCCATAATGAATAATGATGTCTGGGATGTGGTTCCAAGATCGAAGGACAAATCAGTTGTCACCACGAAATGGCTCTACAAGATCAAGCATGGATCTGATGGAAGTGCTGAAAAGTTCAAGGCAAGATTTGTTGCCCGTGGCTTCTCTCAAAAGGAAGGAGTAGATTATGATGACATATTTGCACCTATGGCACGATATACCACCATTCGATCAATCATAGCCCTTGCTGCTACGCAAGGTTGGAGTCTTCATCAGATGGATGTCAAGACCGCCTTTCTGCATGGTACAATAAAAGAAGAGGTGTATGTAGAACAACCTCTGGGATTTGAAGTTCAGGATCGAGACACTCATGTCTGCAGGTTGAAGAAAGCCCTCTATGGGTTAAAGCAAGCACCCCGAGCTTGGTACGAGAGGATGGATAGTTACTTGATGAAGCTGGGCTTCACTCGAAGTAATGCTGATCCGAACCTTTACTTCAAGGTTGTACAGGGGAAGCCTCTCATTCTAGTGCTATATGTGGATGACCTCTTCCTGACAGGTGCTAACCCTCTCATTCATCAATGTAAGAGGGAGCTCGCTGCTGAGTTCGAGATGAAGGACCTAGGACTGATGCACTACTTCCTAGGCCTGGAGGTCTGGCAGAGACCTGGAGAGATTTTCCTTTCTCAAGGAAAATACATTGTGAAACTTCTAGAGAGATTTGGTATGGTGGACTACAAGTCCGTGTCAACACCGATGGAACTCAACTTCAAGAAGTTGAGTGGCAGCGCTGCTGGGCCTATCTTGGCCAATCCTACTGAGTATCGTCAACTCATAGGAGCTTTGATGTTCTTAGTGAACACCCGACCAGATATATGTTTTGCAGTGAACACTTTGAGTCAACAGATGGTTGAGCCTCATCACTTTCACTGGGTTGGTGCCAAGAATTTTCTGAGATATCTTCGAGGCACGATAAACCATGGGTTGAGATACACTGCCGAGAGTGTGACACTCCATGGATATACTGATGCCGATTGGGCTGGCAGTGTGGTGGATCGAAAGAGCACATCGGGATGCTGCTTCAATCTTGGTTCTGCTTCGATGTCATGGATGAGCAGGAAGCAGAAGTCAGTGGCTTTGAGCACTGGTGAGGCCGAATACATTGCAGCGAGTATGGCCTATTGTGAAGCAATTTGGTTGCGAAAGCTCTTTAGTGAGCTGTTTGGACATGTGCTAGATACCACCGTGATACTCTGTGATAACCAGAGTGGGATTCACATGACTGAGAATCCTATGTTCCACGACCGATCCAAGCATATTGATATCAGGTACCATTTCATCCGGGATATGGTACAGCGAGGCGCCGTAAGGCTCAATCATATAGGAATTGATGAGCAGGTCGCGGATATTCTCACTAAGCCCCTAGGGAAGGTCAAGTTCCTAACCTTCCGTGAGAATCTTGGTATCGTGGAATGACCCTATGATGTGGGTCCTGTTGGACGATGAGCTCTGGGAGCTCTGGGGGGCTTTGGGGATAGCTTCACGGAGCTATGAGCAACCACAAGGCTAGGCTTGCCAAACCTTGTTGGTGTGCTTGGACCCCACCGTTGTGATTTTTAGTTGGTTCACCTCTCATTTTCTGTGCCCCAAATGCATCCTACCCATTGAGTTCAGGGCTCATGGGAAGTACCTCTCATTTGGCCAATGAGGTGGGAAATGCTAAAGACTAGTAGCAAAGACTGATGGACGCATCATAGATTGTCGTACTCTCTATCTAGGATGGCACGGTCCAACCACTTGATCTGGGATCAAGTATAGTGAGGTTTTGGACCTCCGCCTGACTTTGGGTCAGATGAACCAACTTCGGGTTGGTTGGAGACTCTTTGTGAGTCTGATAGTGAGGTTTCGGACCTCCGCCTGACTTCGGGTCAGATGAACCAACTTCGGGTTGGTTGGAGACTCTTTGTAAGTCTGATAGAGGTTTCGGACCTCTGGGCTAAATTTTTTAGCTGGGGGATGATGTCTTTGTGACTGACCCACTTCTGTTCTGAAATAAAGAGGCCAGCAAAGCAAGTTACGGCGGGATGATGCACAATGTTTGGTTGCACTGGTGGATGGAGTTCTCCCTATTTGAGAGGGAGTGTTAAAATTGGACAACTAGGTCCAAACTCCATGTTGTGATGCTCAGATGAAGATACCGATATTTTTATTGGATTCCTCTTTCGGAGAGGTGTAAGATCCATATAAAATTTATCTTAATCCGATGAGCAGAACATTTATTTTGAATTTATTATTTATAATAAATTATATGTGCAAGTCGGCCTTAAGGTTTTACACCCCCAGCAGATGTGTCACACACCTCAATGATGGATATAAATACAGTCAAAGTTGGAGAGCATTTCACACCAATTCATCATCACATCTTCTTCTCTTCTAATCTAGTACGAGCTCTTTGGAAGACATTTTCGGCTCACACGTGGGAAGAAGGACGAGTTACTACAGCCAAGAAGAAGGACGCATTGCTGCAGCTAGGGTTTCCAAGAAAGTTTGACCAGCGTTGACTTTGGTCAACGCATGGTCCAAAGAGGCTGAAATTTGTTGGAGACTTCGATTTTGGGAGGCCATACACATTGGCACAAGAACCGAGGTCAAAAGGTTGACCGAAGTTGGAGCTGCGTTGACTTTGATGTTGCTGCCCTGCGTTGACTTTTCTGGACAACGTTGACTTTTTTGGAGTTGACTTGAGTTGATTGGGTGAATGATTTGAGGATTGTTGTGACACATTCTGGGTTGGCTGATCAAGGAGACTTTGCTGGTTGAAGCATCCTGTTGACCGCCGTAACGCACCTCCACATTCTCCTGTTTCTGGTTTGTCTTCTATAGATCCACTGGTATGTTCTATCAGCACTTTACTTAACTGTTTGGGTGATTGCTATATTAAAAGTAAAGTTGCATCAAGCATAGAACATCTACAAAAATTTACACTTGACCTAGTTTTGGGTTCGCTTGGCCTTATGTGGTCTCAGACCCTATTAACGCCAATTTCACAAAGATCACATAAAAGTCGAGTCTCCATAAAGATCTTTAGGACTAGGAACCACCTTGACAAGACACTCTCAAACCCAAGCCCCAAAGATCATCTTAGCCCTTCCTAGAGAGCTTATCACTTTGTTTCTAAAGTAAGCAACCGATCTAATTGAGTCTCTCTTGTGAATAGGCCTAGGAATCATTACCTTATCTTATCATTGACTATATATTCTCATGATTCCTCATATACCGAGACTCCTCCCATCGGTGAAAGTTCGTTAAGGAGCAAGGAGCCTTAGCTGAGGTCACAGTGGGTTATCGCTCCATCGTTTCCCTCGACCTAGTAGTTGCTCTATAGGAACCCCTCCTAGGACCCTTGCTAATTTGTTCGGTAACAGGCTTAACCATGGTTCATGATTTTGTCAAGGAACTATACGCAGAGGTATGATCCTATATTCTCACTTTATCGACTCGACCTGTGTGTATCTTGTCAAAGTATTCGCTTAAGCATGTTATGTATCTTGTTACAATATTAGCTTCAGCATGTTATGTGCAACATGTATCTTGTTACAGTGGTCTTGGACCGAGGTCTCCCAATGTCACAATGATCTCGGCTAATCTAACATCGCATATATTTAGTTTTGATGACATGACATTGCTTTTGCTAATAAGCCAGACATGTTAACAAAGATGACAACGTATGCAGTACAATATTGGTAGCATATATGGTATGGCCTAGAATGCATTGCAGCATGGTATGTATAGTATCTTCACAGTGGTATATCTCATAACGGTGTTGCATACATATGCTTGAGAATTTGTGAAACCTTAATCCCTGTATATGCAGAGATGAGGCAGTGGTGATTTGACTCACTGTATTGATTTGGTAGTATATCCAGCACAGTAGTATAGTTAGAATTGCAACTATGTAAGTATGGTGAGTCTTGACATCATGATTGACATATGTATGGCATTTTTACAGAGATAGTATTCATATGTTGCAGCCCTACTATTAGATTGGCAGGATACTCATGAAAATATTTTATATTGGCAATAAGACTTGTTCACAAACTAAGTTGTGAATAAGTCATAGGTACCCCGATGACATTTGTACTTTGTATCTCAGTTGTACAATTGATGAAATCTAATAGAAGAAGAAGAATTGATTAAGCGTTTTCCTCCTTGAGGGTTTTTTCCCTAGTCTCTGACTAATCCTGGTGTCTCTATGTGTACTTTCTTTTCTTGTGTTGTGCATAATTGCATATGAAGTAATCATGTTTATTGTTGTGGGGTGAATTCAATGTAAATGATGTAATGCAATTATCTTAAGCAAAGAAAAATATAGCCCTAAGAGAAAAAATAACAGGTAGATCCAAGAAATGGAAGATGGAGATATGAATTGAGCAATGTACCTTGCGGTTTGTTGGATCTAGATCTCTCTCTACTAGCATCCAAGGTCGAAGGGAGGATGCTCAATATATAGTATTGCATATAAGAAGCACCAAAAGAAGAGTTGGATGACATGTGTTATTGTCTAGAGGAAGAGCCACACTATTGGAGTTGGGATGATCTCCACTAACCATTGGTGTGAGGTTTGGACTGACTAAGCTTTTTAAGGCCTCTATGAAGTCTCAGTGACTCTCTGAGGTTGTACTAATATAAGGACGAGGCTCAAGCCACTAACCATCTATCTCTCGGTACCTTGAGCAAAAGGAAGTGATACACTGAGTCGAGGTTGGAAATGAGCAATATATCTTGCAGTCTATTGGATCTAGATCTCTCACTCGCCTAGCAACCGAGGTCGAATGGAGGAAGCTCAAGATAGAGGATTGCATACAAGAAGAACCAAAAGAAAAGTTGGATGACATGTTGTGTTAATGTCTAGAGGAGGAGGTGTATAATTTCAAATCTGAAATTTGACTGCAACAACTAATTTATTTTTCCTACTTATTTTCCACGATAAGTTATTTACAAAAACCCTACAGTAAACAACAAAATAAATAAAATTGCAGTTATCACATAATTTCATAGAGAAAAGAACAGTGAAATATAAGCACAAGAATCAATCACATCAACACAGTGATTTTTTGACAATTGTCCCCAGAAAAACCTAATGCGGGAAAACCGGTGCAGAAAATGAGGGTTTATTTATTAATCTTCAACAACAATCTCTTTACAAGGAATGATTGGCAGAATAGCAGAGAAAATTTCATGAAAACACTTGAGATAATTTTCTCCCAACCTTCGGAGAAATTCTGACACCCAAGAGGCTCTCTGGCCTCCACTGTGTCACCTCTGCGTGATCCTCTGCACAGGGACTACGTCCTCAGCTGTACTACCTCTCTACGTTGTCCTTCTGCATTGTCCCTCTACGTTGCCCCTCTACGTCCTTCTTCCTCGACCTCTAATTAATGATGAAACTTTCTTCCTTCTTCACCCTGCATCTCTCGCTCTGAAACTGAATTCTAAATTCTAAAGGATCAATTTCCCTCGGGTTACTAAGTATTTTCCTGGCTTATCTTCAACAGACCCACAAGTCTTCATTTATACTTTTCCTGTTGATAAATCAACGGTCGTGATCTAATATTTAATCAATGGCTACGATTAAAACAGACTTGATCCTCGTCACTTAGAAGCTTCTCACCCACATTTAAGTTAATTCACTTTAATTATTTTAATTCCCTAAGTTTTAACTTAGACTTCATTAAAAATAATTAATTATTTGTATAACTTGAATTCCGTGTGGAATTTCTTCAAACAATTTTTGGGTCTTGGAGATCTCATGTGTACTAGCCCCTCCACAAAATTTCAAAGCTAGAACACATCCTATACTACCCAAAAATCAACACTCCCTCTAGCAATACTTCCCACTAGAAGCATCACCCTGATCCACGACAGCGGTCCTCTGCATTGTTGATGCTTGGTCTACTACCCCTCATCTATTGCGCTGTTGCTATCCATACTGCTACCCATGATACTACCACTATCACTGCCTCATCTGTACTGCAACTCCCTCTTAATTACTGCACCTATCTGTTTCTGATATTGAAACGAATTCTTAATCATCCCCAACTTCTCCCTGAATTAAACAAACTTTGTTCTTCCTAGAGCCTTAGTGAGGATGTCTGCCACCTATTCTCCTATCGGAGTGTACTGTAACTGTACTGCTCCCCCCTCGACACAGTCTCTGATAAAGTGAAACCTGATGTCAATGTGCTTCGACCGATCATGAAACACGAGATTCTCAGAGAGTTTGATGCAATTCTAGTTATCACATAAAATATTGGTCGCTTCCATCCTTCTCCTGAATAGATTCACAAGCAGCTTACTCAGCCATATGGCTTCACACGAAGTTGTGTTGGCTGCCATATATTCCGCCTCAACTAAGCTCAGAGCCACGAACTTTTGTTTCCTACTGCACCAAGAAGCCATTCCTGATCCAATGTTGAAACAGTACCCAATGGTAATTTTCCAATCTACCGAACTTCCAGCCCAATCGGCGTTAGTGAACCCACTCAGTTTGATGTCATTGCCTTGGGTGTACTTTAATCCATGCTCGATTGTCCCTCATATGTATCTGAGAACATGCTTGCATGTTTCCCAGTGCGCCCTCTTTGGTTCCACCATGAACTAAATGAGGGTGTTGACTGCATAACAAATATCTGGCCTCGTGTTAGCCAGATACATCAGGGATCCTATGATTTGTTTGTACAAGGTGGGATCAACTTCTTTATCCTCAGATGCATCAATCTTCTTTAGAGTTAGTGATCATTGGAGTAACCATGGGTCTACAGTCCTGCATTCTGAACCTCTTCAGAATTTTTGTAGCATACCTTCCTTGTCCAAGGAAGATTTCACCCTTCTGCTACCAAAGATACAACCCCAGAAAATAATGCATCAATCCCAAATCCTTCATGTCGAATTATGTAGCTAGGTTCTCCTTGTGATCCTTGATGAGCCTAGATGAACCTTTTAGGAATAGGTAATCTATGTATAATACCAGAATCAGAGGCTCATCCCCTACTGTCAAATAGTAGAGATTAGGATCTATGTCACTCTTGACAAATCCCATCTTCTGCAGGTAACCATCAATCCCATCGTACCAAGCTCTAGCTGCATGTTTAAGTCCATACAAGGCTTTATTAAGCCTGCATACATAAGTCTTCTACTCATGTGTCTCAAAGCCCTCTGGTTGTTCAATGTATACTTTTTCCTCTATCACCCCATTCAAGAAAGCAGTCTTGACGTCCATCTGGTGAATCTCCTAACCCATCTGCGCTACAAGGGATATCATGGATCTGATAGAAGTATACTTGGCTACTGGGGCGAAGGTTTCCTCGTAGTCTATTCCTTCCTTCTGAGCATACCCCTTAGCCACAAACCTGGTTTTGTAATTTTCCACGCTGCCATCTACAACATATTTGATCTTGTAGATCCATCTCGAACCTACAACCGATCTGTCATGAGGCCTAGGTACCACTTCCCAAACATCATTGGTCATTATGGAACTGTATTCTTCCACCATTGCATCTACCCATACCTGATGTTGAGCTGCCTCCTGGAAACTAGAGGGTTCTCCAACCTGAGCCACCAAAGCTTGGTACCTGTTAGGTTGTCTACACGACCTCTTCTCGTTTCTAGGAGCTCTGATGAATTCCTCTGTGTCTCTCAGAATCTTTCGCAGTTCTCGGCTCGTTCTTCCGCTGGTAATGGGTGGATCTACCTGCTCCTCCTCCTGTGAATCTTCTTGAAGTAATACCTCTGGATTCGTATGCCTTGGAGAAGTACTGATGCTAGTTTCGGCTGGTCGAAGTGGCTGGACCAATGGATCATCCTCTGACTGCGTTTCGGAAGGCATCTCCCGGGATTTCCTAAAAGCTTTGTCCTCCACGAACTTTACATCCTGTCGTACTATGATCTTTCTACTATTTAGGAATGTAGATTCTATATGCCTTAGCATTCTCGCTATATCCCACCAGATATCCTTTTTCTATAGTCTGATCCAACTTCTTCCTCTTTTCTTCAGGAATATGGCAGTATGCCAAACTTCCAAAGATCCTGAAATGACTCACTTCTGTCTTCCTTCCAGTGAAGACACTTTCCGGTGTAATCTTACCTAGTGCCTTGTGAGAAATCCTGTTCTGAACATACACAGTTGCATTGCATGCTTCTGCCCATAGAAATTTAGGCATGTCCTAATCATACAACATTTCCCTCGCTGCTTCAAAAATAGTTTTGTTCTTCCTTACTGCAACCCCATTCTGCTCTGAATTATATGGAACGGTCCATTCTCTTTTGATGCCTAACCTTGCGTAGAACTCAGTGAAGTCTTTATCAATATATTCTCCACCTTTGTCTGAACGCAAAACTTTTATCCTCTTCCCTGTCAGATTCTTAACTAGAGCCTTAAGCTCTTTGAATCGATCAAAGACCTCATCCTTGGTCTTTAGAAAGTAGATCCAAGTTTTCCTGGAATGGTCATCAATGAAGGTGACGAAGTATTTGGCACCACTAAGAGCTCTCGTGGACATTGGTCAGCAGATATTTGAGTGTATTAGCCCCAAAACACTCTTTTCCCTTTTGTTACTTCTAGAGTAAGTTGCTTTGGCGTACTTGCCTAGTACGCACCCTCTGCAAACATCATCCCGTTTGGTGCTTGATTCTGGAACTCCTGTGACAGTTTCTCTGAGAATTCTTAAAGCCCCATGGTGTAAGTGCCCCATCCTTTTGTGCCATAGCACATTCAAATATTTTTCACCACTGTTGCTTATCAGTGCCATTGGAGATTCTAACTCCAGCTTATACAATTTGTTGCTTGGAGATTCTAACTCCAGCTTATACAATTTGTTGCTCCTGACTCCAATTTGGGCCTTCTTCTCCAACTCGAGTGTTTGACATGTACTTTCGTTCCAATGAAGTATATCATAGCCCTTGTTTGGTAGTTGAGATACAAAGAGAAATTTCATCCCCAAACTAGGCACATGCAGCACATTGGTGGCCCAAAGCCGATTTCCTGCTTCAGTTTGAAAAACTATGGTACCTCTTCCAACAGGGCTACATTTTGCCTTATTTCCCATGGTGATCTTGAACTTCATCTGTTCTTCTTGATAGCTTGAGAAACATTCTTGTATTCCCGTCATATGTGTTGAAACCCCGCTATCAATATACCAAGCCTCTGAGGAAGCAGAGCTTGACAAGCAAGTGACTTCTTCTTCCAATCTGGAAGTCAACATAGAGATGTCGTAATCGATCGTATCTTTCATGCTTCCCTCTTTATCAGGAGAACTGCGTGAACCCTTTCAAGTTGTTGTTCCAGCAGCATAAATACCACGTTCCATTGTAGAATCTCCCACCTGTTACCCGATCTCAACTCTGATACCATGTAAAATTTCAAATCTGAAATTCGACTGCAGCAACTGATTTATTTTTCCTACTTATTTTCCACAATAAGTTATTTACAAAAACCCTTCGTAAACATCAAAATAAATACTACTGCAATTATCACATAATTTCATAGAGAAAAGAACAGTGAAATATAAGCACAAGAATCAATCACATCAACACAGTTATTTTTGGACAATTGTCCCCGAAAAAACCCAATGTAGGAAAGTCGGTGCAGCAGATGAAGGTTTATTTATTAAGCTTCAACAACAATCTCTTGACAGGGAATGATTGGCAGAATAACGAAAAATATTTCATGAAAACACCTGAGATAATTTTCTCCCAACCTCCGAAGAAATTCTGACACCAAAGAGGCTCTTTGGCCTCCACTGCGTCACCTCTGCATGATCCTCTGCGCAAGGATTGCATGAGGACTATGTCCTCAGCTGTACTGCCTCTCTGCATTGTCATTTTGTGTTGTCCCTCTGCGCTGCCCCTTTGCTGCTCTACGTCCTTATTCCTCGAGCTCTAACTGATGTCGAAACCCTCTTCCTTCTTCACCCTGCAACTCTCCCTCTGAAATCGAATTCTAAATTCCAAAGAATCGACTTCCCTCGAGTTACTGAGTATTTGCCCGGCTTAACTTCAACTGACCCACAAGTCTTCATTAATACTTTTCTTGTTGATAAATCAACATTCATGATCTAATCTTTAATCAACGACTAGGATTGAAACAAACTTGATCCTCGTCACTCAGAAGCTGCTCACCCACATTTAAGTTAATTCACTTTAATTATTTTAATTCCCTATTTTTTAACTTAGACTTCATTAAAAATAATTAATTATTTGAATAACTTGCATTTCGGGTGGAATTTCTTCAAACGATTTCTGGGTCTTGGAGATCTCATGTGTTCTAGCCCCTCCACAAAATTTCGGAGCTAGAGCACATCCGACGCTACCCAAAAATCAACAAGAGGCACACTACTAAAGTCAAAACGATTTCCACTAATTGTTGGTGCGAGGTTTGGATTGGCTAAGTTGTTAAGGCCTCTATGAAGTATGGGTGGATCTCAGAGGTTGTACTGATATGTGGTCAAGCTCCGCTCACTATCCATTTGTCTATTGGTGCCTTGGGTAGAATAAAGTGATACATTGAGTGCAGGTTGGCCTAGGAGGCAACTAGATAGAATGATAACAAAGATGGAAGGTCTCCTGCATGCAAGGGGCCAAACATCTCTGATCCATAGGTATGAAGAAACTAGAGAGAGTCCAGGACTCTGAATAAACAATAGAACTCCCTCTAATCTTGTAGTAAATGGGAAAGTGAAAGATCCTACTCTGAAAGTGCTCCTAGTCTCAACCACCTAAATGTGGTAGAGCTGGCATATCCTATACGATTTGTCAATATTGTGATCAGTTTCTACTCAAAGGCTATGAGATCCTACTTTGAACTAGCCTAGAGGGATGTGAAATGTGAGGATCCAATGCCAAAGGGCGTATTGTAGTCGAAAAATGAGTATGTCTCTCAACTCCAAGAAGTGCTCAACATAGAAGCCCATCTTTGGGCATACCCCACCCAAAGGGTTAACCCAAGTGGTCTCGGTAACTGCCTATATATGTCATCCCCAATGAACTAGTTCAAGTCCTGTCTAGTAGGGTGAAGGAAACCAAGAGCATTCAAGGAGTATTTATATAGAGAAATTCAATCCATTTGAATGTCTATGGACACCATGAGAATACAGACTCCTGCAAACCAACAACAAGCCCATCCTAATGGACTAGAAGAGGCAATGGTATCTGAGGAACAATAGGCCAAGAACAAGTAATTGTCTCATGCCTTCGCCGAATCGACAACACTCCAAACCTGATGCCAAAAAAAGACCAATTGAATATTGTCTCAAGTATAAAAGGTTGTGTGTCAAACTCCACCAAGATGATATGTTAAGGGTCTACCTATTTGCATCTAATGATGTGATGGAGCGTTAGATTTTCGGCACTAGAATTAATGCATGCACACACACTAGATTTCATAACTTCCACTTAACTTTATTCAACCAATAAACTAAAACACAATAATGTGTCTAACTTTTACATAATTAAAACTTTAAAACTTATAATTATATCATCCACAGTAACACAAAAATTCAGCCCCAAAAGTAAAATTCTTATTAGTTCTTCAACAAGAATCTAGGGCTCTCATACAAGGGAAAATTACCAATTGACAATGCTCATGAAAATGCCAAATCACAAGGGAAAACTTACACAAAAAACCCTTACCCAATTGTTGAAACCCTCCACAATTTCAGTGCCATAGTCTAATCATTGTTGGTTGCTCCTGTAATTGTCCAATCACTGGAGTTCAAGGGAAAATTCAGCCCTCCAAGTTGTCCAAACACCGCTACAAAACACAAGCAAACACAACCCTTCACTATTATCCAAATAGGGGCAAACTCAACCCTTATTTCTTGTCCAAACTAGGGCAAACAAAGTCTTCTACAAGCCTCGACTTGTCTCCAATAGGCCTACGACCTCCACAAGCATGTGACCTTAACTTTCTTTTCTACAATCCTCCACAAGGGTTATGGCTCCTCCATTTCAGCCCTCTCAACCTTCTTTTAACATAATCAGCCTCTCCCTTTTTTCGTCACGGCTATAAAATACTCAGTAGCCTTATTTGGCCTGCCTAAGGCCTACTCGACCTCCTTAAAACAACCCTGCTCAACTTTCATACACATCTCTCCTTGTTGCTCCAGATCTGAGGCCTACTCGACCTAATCCAAAAGACACCTCTCTTGCTCCTTTTGCCTCCTTCCATTGGCCCTCTTGGCCCTCCACAAGTCTGAGGCCTACTCGACCCTCTCCTCCACAAGATGCTCTCATGCCAACAACAAGAATGAGTCACTCACCAGTATATTTATACTTTTCCAAATGGTGTAATAGCATGGGTTATCAAAATTACATGGGTCATCAGAATACCATGGATCTATGGATGCAAAGCCCCATCACTTCACCCAATTTCCCACATGCGAGAATACTCCTGATGCTAACCATAACATCAGCACTCCCTATTAGCAAGGGATGTATTCGCACAACACCACCTAGAAGTGGTTTTCCTTCGATCTTGGAACACATTTCCATCCCTGATCCACTACCACAGTTGTTGCATATGACATTGAACCAATTCTTGTTGTATGACATGGACCCTTCTTTGAAGACACCCAGATCGTAGAAGCCTCTTGCTCCTGAGCCTCCCACATAGCCATCTTGTACCATGACTTACTGAACCTGAATTTTTCTTCCTCTGAGCTGTTGACACCCTCTGAAGACTGGCTCACTCCTGACTCCCTCTAACTCCATATCGCAAGCCTTCTTGGCCCTCAAGGTCTCTGCTTGACCTTCACTCTAAGTTTCTCTTTGCGTCTCCAATGGCTATCTCAAACCTCTAACCATCTCGGCCCTGCCTTCTCATCCCCTCTCTTATCACAGGAATAGATATGGCCCTTACTTGGCCCCTCCAAGCTCAGATATCTTCACAAGACCTTCACACCTAGATCATAATGAATCTTTCATTCCCTTATGTTGATCTCCTCTCAAGATCTTAACACCTTTGATGAAGGAATCTCTCATCCATCTCTTTGTCTACGCACTAGGCTGCAACTGTCCACAACTCTTCTTGTGAACGATCTGCTCCATGCCTCACCAGGCCTGCTAATCTTGGCCTTCAAGGCCCATACAAGTAGTCTGTCATACTTAGCCAACTCTCTTGGCATGAGTCTTCAAAAAATTGCTACTACCTAAAACAATTCCTACAGCTCCCTCTAAGTTGTCATCTATGAAAATCTCAGATCCAACTACCCTTCTTAGAGACCATGCTTTGAACCATGTTAGATTTTGGGCATGTGGGTCATGCAAACACACACACTAGATCTGGAAACAACTTCCACTTAACTTTACTCAACTAATGAACTGAAACACACTAATATATCTACTCACTATTGGTTGCTCCTATAGTTGTCCAATCACTGGAGGTCAAAAGCAAACTCAGCCTTCCAAGTTGTCTAAACATTGTTGCAAAGAAAGGGAAAACTCAGCCCTACATTGTTACCAAACAAGGGCAAAATCTACCACTCTTTGTTGTCCAAACAAGGGAAAAAAAGGTCTTCTACAAACCTTGACCTATCTCCCACAGCCCTGTGGCTTATACCTATGTTATGGCCTCTTCTATTGTAGTCCACCACAAGGGAAATGGCCCTTCCTTTCCAACCCTCTTAGCCTTCTTTTAGCCTACTCAGACTCTCCCTTTTGTTGTCACAGCTATAACATACTTAGCAGCCTTATTTGGCCTGCCTAAGGCCTACTTGGCCTCCTCAAAACAACCCTACTCAGCCTTCATACACAGCTCCCATTACTACTTCAGATCTTTGGCCTACTCGACCTACTCCACAAGACGCCTCTATTGTTCTTTTTTCCACCTTCCACGAGCCCTATTGGCCCTCCACAAGTCTGAAGCCTACTCGACCTTCTCCTCAACAAGATGCTCTCTTGCCAAAAACAAGAATGAATCACTCACCCTTGTCCTTATACTTTTCCAAAGGGTGCAATACCATGGGTTATCATAATACCATGGGTCTACGGGTGCAAAGCCCCATCACTTAGCCCACTTGCCCCACACATGAGAATATTCTTGATGTTACCCAAAACATCAACAAGGAGAAGGGTCTAGACCAGCCCAACTGAGGCCCAATGAGACTCTAGCAGATAATTCCCCCAAACTTCTGAGCCATAAAGCACATCAAGTAGAATAAGGGAGTCCATGAGAGACAACTTGGATGAGATGTACTGGAAATGGTGACGGAAGAGTTGGGGATCTGTAGCCCTTGTTGACCCGAGGTTGGAAGGCTTGATGTCAACTGAAATAAGGTCGTGAGACTTGGAATCCCAAAAATGTGTAGGTGTTGGTGATCGTAATTTTCTCCCCTCTAACAAAGAAAATTAGGTTTGATGGGGTCTTCTTCATCCCATTGAAAACCATAACCTTGGTTTTACACAAGTTAATCATAAATCATCAAAGATCACAAAAGAGAGAAAGGGCATCCAACTATCTCTAGGGCATCCAACTATCTCTACAATCCCTTTGTAGATGACGCTAAGGCCACATTATCCAAAAAAAGTAGAATAGAAATCAAAACATGCTAAAGGGAGCATCCATCACTATCCTAGATGTGGTCATAGATAAAATTCTCCAACTCATCAATATAGATTCCAAATAATGTGGGGGAGAGGAGGAAACCTTATTTAACCCCAATGGTACTCTGGATAAAATATTATTCCCCATAAACAATGCAAAGATGATTAATGACCAACTCATATATGCACATAATGGCTATCAATAGGATCTTGGATATGTCAATGTCTCTAATCCTTTAAAAAGGGAGTTCCCCAGGAACAAAATCAAAAGCCTTCAAAAGGTCTACAAAGCAATAGTAGACTTTCAAAAAGCAACAAAGTGCCTCCTCAATGATAGCTCTGAGGGTGAAAATGCGATCAATGGTTTGATGAGCGGACCTAAATCCTACCTCTCCTCTAGATTTCAAGCCTCTCTCCTCATGCTCTCTAGAAAGCTTCATATGGACAACTACCACATAGAGCTTTGAGAACCTGTGACCTACCATTAACATTATTTAGTAGTTGGGATCTGCACTGGGACCCAATTTGTGTATTAGGTGAATGGGTATGATGTAACCATGTCAGTGCGAAATTAGACCAAACCACATGGTGAAGAGATCAACTTAGTTCTCCAAGGTATGGAGACCACGCTTGAACAATTCTGCATGAGAACATTCTTCATCTACTACTTTACGTAGATTCATTTCCCAAACAACCTTCCAGATATCCAACTATGACAATAATAAACATGAAGAGGGTGGACTCTAGAGAAGTAACATAAATAAGGGGTTGCCCAAGAACATCATAAAGATTGGGAGTATGAGCAAACAAGAATGTAGAATTAAGATGAAATGGAAGGGAGGAGTGGCATAGGAAAACAATGCGCCAAAAGTTTATTCAGAGAAATTTTGATGGAAGCACCTAGTTCACGTCTCCTCTATGAGATGAAGAGATATTTCTTGTAGCAGAGGAGGTGACAATAGGAGGCTTTAAGACCCATGTATGAGGAAAATTCATGAAAGAAGGCATTGTCGTGCTAGCGATGGAATGCTTTACAATCTGAGTCATTCTCATCCTACATGGATGGAGTGATTACATCTTATATTTCTTGGGTTTAGATATGTAGGGGGGTGTGCACTAGTCCCCCCGCCCCCCCTCTCTCATTCTTTGTACTTTATCTCTCTTGTCTTGAAGCACTAGGTATTCATGAGCATTCTTAGAGTCTAGGGTCAAGGTTTCATTTTGAAGGAAGCAGTGGAGTTAGGGTTTGTGAATAAAGCCATAACTTGTACTTGTTGAGGTGGATAAGATATGCTTTGCATGAAGGAAAGGAGTACTAAATGTTATCATAACCCGACCGGAACCAGTGAAAAAACTGAACCAAAAAACCGGTAAATACATATTCAAATTTTAAAGAAAAACATACATATACATGTGCATCCATATGAATCCAAACCATTTATACACGAATAAGCAAAAGTTCTCATTTATATAGCATGTAAGGGTGCACATAACCAAAATAGCATCGAATGAAATCCATCTCTAAACCAAAAATACATCAACAAATAGGCTCTACATGGCCTCTCATCCAAAAAAAAATCATGCTACAACAAATGCCTACATATCATCAAAATCATTTCCTATATTGGGATCTTCGTCATCAATATAACCCTCTAAGCATTAAAATAAGATAGAAAAAATGTAGCATGTCATGTAAAGATTTTGTTTGAGTGATGGGTACATTTTTAGTAAATTCATGATATAAGAGTTCGACAACCAATGCCACTAACATCAAAGTACATAGAGGGCTTGGTGTTTTTTATTAAATACTAGTTCCATACCCTTGTACATGATAAAATCCAATGGAAACATTGCAATCTCCCCAATCTTGAAATCCTAAAAAATTGTTTAAGTCCGTTGGATTTTGAGTGAAATCTAAAATTCTACTTTCTCCATATGAAATCCAATGAGGTTGGAACGACTCTCAAACATCCTGAGTCATTTCATGGTAACGTAAAAATTTCAAGTAGAAGGATGAAAATGAATTGCGTACCCTTAAATTTCCAGTTGGTAAGAATTTAGCATTACCATGAATTGCATAGCAATACTAGGACCATAGGCTTGAATATTTGGCTAAGGGCCATAGGCTTGAATATTAGGCTGGCCTAGGAGAGAATTAGAAGTGGGACAACCAACTGAAAAAAAATAAAAAATGATTTATCTTTTTTACGCTGGCTCGTGTAGGTATAGAGCGACAGAACCGGTCCCGAATCAACCTATTCTAGTTCTGAAGCCCTAACCGGACCGATTTTGGGCCCAAACCGGTCGGACCAGCTGGTTCCAATCCGATTCTGATAACACTGGGAGTACTTGATGATGTGACTCTAGCTTGTTAGAGAATCTTTGGTGGAGTCAAATATTTTCTTGTTTTTTGTAGCTAGGAATTTGGAGAGTCTAGAGGGTTGTAGCAACATATCTTAAGTTGAGACTATGTGCTTGAACTTCCTCTCTCTCTCTCTCATATATATATGTGTGTGTGTGTGTGTGTGTGTGAGAGAGAGAGAGAGAGATGTGTGTGTGTGTGTATGCGTGTGTGTGAGAGAGAGAGAGAGATGTGCGTGTGTGAGAGAGAGAGAGAGGTGTGTGTGTGTGTAAAGTTTTTAACTATCGCAAACTGTCTTATTGCAGTATTGATTTTCACCTATCATTGTGTTCAGGTTTTGGTAATTTCTGAGACGTATATGATTTTTCTGATTTGAAATAGGCTGAGAAGAAAACTTTTAAAGGTTTAACAGTACATTGAATACAATACGATGGAACTTACTGTTGTTATTATTGTTATCATAAAGTTATTTTCATATCTGGTTTATGGATAATAAAGATTTCCCTAGAGAGCTGAAACTTGTGTAATGAGTTTTGGTATATTTTCTCTTGAATTGCCTAATGGATTGGGGTCATTTAGAAGTGAAATATAGTCCACTGGTTGCTGTCGTTTTATCATATTTGAAATCAGAGCCAAGGCTGTGAATTCCAAGTGACTAGATGTCGAAAACCTCTAGTAAAGAGGTGAAATTTCTGACTTAAATTAATTGCCCTAGAACTAGAAATTCCAACATAAGGCTTTCTTGCTGAAATACTCTCTAGGTGAAAGAGGGTGTTGGTATTTCAGCTATTGTTTACCTGATGGCATCTAGAAGGAAATGGTGCAAACTCCTCTCACCTGATAAGCAGCATCATCACTCATACCTAACTCTTGCTCCTAAAACCTGTTGAAGTTTGTTGCTTCAATTATTTGTGATTGTTGGATGTGAAACTATATCACTTAGAAGTGCTAGAACCCTTGGAATGGTTTTCTACTTCATTTATTGCAAATTTTTCATTTGAGGATTGTCAAGACAAGTAATATGACTCAGTCTAAAAAAGAATGATAGGTTGGAAGGAGCTTCCAATTTTATTCTTGGGGAGCTTTACAGATGCTTCTGGAGGAAGTCAGTATTTAGAAGAATATTGTGAACATGGTTCTAGAACTGGTCGATCTAGTACAATTGGCCAATCATCATAAGACAATGGCCAAGAGAAACATTCTAGATTCAATGAAGGATCATTTCATCTCTCACATTGTTAAGAAGACAATAGACAACGACATGTTTAGGGCTTTGACCAGTTTGTTTTAAACCTTTGGTATTTCTCGATAGATGCTCCTATGGAATAAACTTTCAACCACTCACATGAGCACGACATATACTATGGTGAGTTATATGAATAGGGTGGACTAGGATCGCATAGTTGAATGATCAGTTGGCATTGGCATTGGGATGAAGCTGGAGGTGTTAGTGTCCACTACTTTGAATGGACTTTTACCTTCATAGAGGCCTTCTGCTCGAGTGTCTATGCTAATGAGAATTTTCCACCTTTGGCAAATTTATTGAATGATCTTGTGCACAAGTAATTAGCATGTAGTCTTGTTTAGAGAAACAAGATGAGGTAGATGAGATTGGTCTCATCGAAAGGATGACAAAGGGTAGCAAGAAAGGCTACAAAGAATGTACAGAGAATAAGGATATAAGTAAAATGATGTTTCTCTAATGTCACAATATGGGACATTAAGCTAGCTAATATTCATTAAAGAAGAAGGGAAAGGGAAGGAAACTAGGTGCATCTAAGATTATAGCAATATGGGACATTAAGTTAGCTAATGTTGATTAAAGAAGAAGGGCAAAAGAAAGAAATACGGTGCACATGAGGTCATAGCAAGTGTGGAGGACGATTCCTATCAATTTGATATTGCCTTCTCCATGGTCTCTTGTTTGTCACTTAACATTGTTTCTAGTATTGGATGGTCTCTAGAAAGTAAGGCTTCGAGACATATGACTTATGGAAAGTCACACTTCAGTCGACTTCAAGAGCAAGAAGGAGGTATCAATGCAATTGAGTGATGATACCACTTATCATGTGAGAGGAATTGGCTCCATTTCCTTCTAGATGCCATTAGTTGAGTCATGTTTTGATTGTTCTTGGTTTGAATAAGAATTTTTTTTTCAGTTTCTTGTATGAAAGATGTACAATGTAGAATTGCATTTGAAGGACAGTAGTGAACCATTATTTATTATAGTCTAACTAACCCAAGAAATTTGGTTGTGTCAAAGAGGGTGGATTTTACAAGTTACTTCTTGATCCCATGGAACTTATATATTCTAGTGAGAGGATAAATGATCCTACTAGACTTAAGGAGGCACATAAGTGTAGATAATGCATGGTGGAATGCCATGGAAATAGGTTCAAAACCTATTGTGGAATCAGGTTTTTATACCAAGCTTGCATCTACTGAGAGCTTTGAAGAGAACAAGGACAAGTTGGTGCATTATCTCATGTAGAGGGAGTTAGCCTTCTTGATATTTCAGGGGCCAAAAATTTTGACATGCATGAGAGGGATTCTCATGTTCACACTTCGTTGCTAGCCCTCTATGGGTTGTTACCTAAGTGACAAGCACATGTCCCTTAAGGGCCCCATGTCCATATCCTACCTGTCGAAGACATGACACGCTAGGGCATGTGCCCATTACGTATTTGGCACGTATCCTAAAACAAGACACAGGCCTTAGACATGTCCTATTGTGTCAAAAACCAAGGCGTGAAAATATGTGTTTCCTAATGATATAGGATTTGATAGCAATGTTGAGTTAGCATTAGCCAACTTGGATCTTAATGAATCAGTGCTAGAATTGATCATTTTTTATGATGTGATCCTCTTAAGGGGCCATCCTCCACACCAACAAATGCAAATCTTGGATTAGATATAAAAGAAGAGGAGGAGGAGGAGAAAAGGGAGAGAACAGTGGTATTGGTGGTGATTTTGATGATTATGACATGGAGGACCATTAACAATGATGAGCTATTAGATTCTTCCATCTACATTTTTGGTATCTACCTTATTCTGTATATTATATTGGCGTCCCCACCTACAATATAAGTGACTCAATGTCTATGTAATGCATTTCTATTTTGATTGTTGAGAAATCACTACATGTAGTTATTAGGGTTTGATTCCTCTTTTCTTGATAATTACTTATGATTTATGTTGGGTTCTCTCCCTTCTTTATTATGTTATCTTTCATCAAGCAATTACCAAATTAATTGTTGAGATTTTTGTGTATTTGGGGTAGCATTAGTTGTGCTCTAGGTCCCAAATTTTGTGAAGGGACTAGAGTACACTTGATCTACAAGACCCAGAAATGGATTTGAGAAATTTCAAGTTGTGTTCAAATCATTCAAATAATTAATTATTTTTAATGGATTTCCTAAGTCTAACTTAGGAAAATAAAATAATTAAAGTGAATTAATTAACACATGTGTTGAAATTGTCTTAAGTCACATGGATCAAGCATTCTTTTAATCTCAGTCGTTGATGGATGATTTAATCTCGGCCATTGAAGGGTTCAATGAAAAAGTATAAGAGAAAGGCTTGAGGGTTAGTTGAAGACACACAATTTCTGTAGAACTGAGGAATAGATCTGCAATTCTAGGGCGGGTTTGCTAAGAATTGCCAATGGAATTTCCTGCAGTGAGGGGTAGTATTGGCTGAGGGAATGATCTGATTCCAAGAGCCAAGAGACAGCAAGAGGCAAGAGGAGCAACTCAAGCACAGAGCAGAGAAGCAGAGCAGCAACTACGCAGGTGTTGCGCATCCGCTACGCAAGATAGCGCAAAGGCACTAGGAGGCTTCATAAATCATGCAGAGGGTATTTTAGAGCCAGCCTGAGGTTGTGAGACCCTTCCAAGGGTGATGCAATCCATTCTGGTGCAGCGCAATGGCATTTGAGGCTAGCAGGGTTGGTGCTGAGGCTTCAAGGGGCAGCGCTGAGGATTTCTAGAGTCAGATCTGGGCTGAGTCCTGTAAATCCCGTTTGAGGGTGTGGATCAGTCAGATATTTGGCACTAGATCTTCAGGTTAGCTGCAGATTTCATATCTTTTATTCTCTATCGAGTTTTCCAAGGTTGGAATCCAGATTTGTTGTACTTAGAACTACTTAATAATAAAACCCTCATATTGTTGAACCCGTTTTCACGCTTTGGGTTTTTCCGGGGACTTAAGTCCAAAAATCCATGTCTCACTTTGTTGCATGAGTGAATTATTCAGTAAATGATCTGGATGTGTAGGCTGTAGTTTTGTTTATTTTCGGTATTTTCTGAATCTAATTTCTGGAAATAACTTGTATAAATTAAATCAAGTAGGAGGAAATAAACTAATACACTGCAGTAGAATTTTAACATGGTATCAGAGCGATAGTAGATCAAGCTGAATCTCTAGCAATTAGCTGAAGAATTATTTTTCTACAGGATGGCAGTAGAAGCAGCAGATCCGGAAAGGGCATCTTGACAGCAAGAGAAAGCAGATCCAGAAGACAATGTTGAAGCCGCAGAAGACCTTTGGGCTTACGCAGACCCTCCCTAAGGCAGCGTAAGGACTGCGTCACCCAATCTGGGGTTACACAATCCACTTCTGAGCCACGCTGGGACTGCGCTAGGCCAGCCAGGAGGACATTGTCCAGACACTTTTCTTGTTGCAGAGGAATTCAGCCAAGTTCTGGAAGCAGTGCTTCAAATCTTCAGCAGTGTTGGTTGGGTAGAGATTCTGCAGGTGCAGAATTGCGCCTAGCTAAGGCAACAAAGGCGGGAGGAAGACAGTTATTCAGCAGATCTGAGATTCGATCAGGAGGATTGGAGGATCCTGTCCGTTTGAATTTTGGTGGAAGACTTCCAGGAGGGAAGTCAGTTTATTCAAATCTGAGCAAAGATGGCTCGATATGGACTGAGGGATCAAGACAGATTGGATGGCATGTCCAACTATGTCATCTGGAAGGCCAGAATCCTCTCAGTTTTGGATGAGTATTGTCTCAAAGATCATGCGGAGCAAACACTGTACCAATTGATGCAGATCCACTCAAGAAGTATGAAGAAAACCAAGCACGGACAAAGCGGTTCATCATAGACGGAGTCAAGGACCACATGATTCTGCATATTGCTGGTACAAATACAACAAACGCTATGTGGAAGGCTTTGGAGGTGATGTACTAAGGATGCTCTGTGCAAAGAAGAATGCTTCTTGAGAATCAAATGCGAATGTTCCAAATGATGAAGGGCAAAGAGATAGATCCATTTCTCTTTAGACTCCAAGCTATCCGTGACCAGCTAATTGGCATGGGTGTTGCTCCAGATGAAGGGCTCCTAGTGAGGACAGCCCTGAATGTTGTCTCCGAAGAATGGGAAACATTTGTCTAGAGCATTCTAGGAAGGGCAACGTTACCATCATGGGCAGATATGTGGGCTATTCTTCGCCAAGAGGAGATCAAGAGGATCACCAAAAAGTCTTTTAGTGGAGGAAGCAGACCAACCAAAGTAAAGAAAGAAGAGGAGGAGGATGCAACCCTTGCATCAAAGGAAAAGAAGCAAGGGAAGAAGAAGAAGGACCTCTCCAAGGTCTAGTGCTTTAACTGTGGTGATCTTGGTCATTTTTCCAGCCGTTGTCCTAAGAAGAAGGACAAAGGAGCTTCTGATTCCAAGGCTGCAGCAGCAAATGAAGATGGCTCTGATGATGATGTAGCCGTGAGTGCTCATGCACCTCGAGAGAAGAGGTGGGGTGACATGGATATATAGAGTATCCATAGATAGTGGCGGGATCCTTGATTCAGCCGTACTCTTGGATCACATACGAGCTACAGGAGCCTTAAGACGGTAGCGGGATGAGTCGGGAGATGATTTCAGATGAACACATTGAAGAGCAAGAGGGAGTTGTAGAGCTGAAGAGGGAGCAGTGTGATGCAGAGGCAGCAGCGCAGAGAAGTTGGGCTCACGAAATGCAGTGTTGCAACATGACAGTGTCTTCGGGGGGACAACGTTATTCAGCATCCAGGGAGCTTCAGTGGTGGAGGACAACTTGACTTGTCTGTCAAACAATTGGGAAAATTTATTCAGTTACTTACTTCTCAGAAACTGAGTTACAGTGCAGCAGTTAGCAGTGGCAGTACTATGGGCAGCATGATGCAGCAATTTGAGAGGGAGCTGCAGTACAGATGTGGCAGTGGCAGTGGCAGTGGCATGGGTAGTAGTACAGAGAGCAACAGTGCAGTAGATGAAGGGCAACAGGCCAAGCATCAATAGCACAGACCAAGTACTCAAGATCTTGTAATGCATGGTGTGATGTATTGCTAGAGCACACTTCTGATGCTAAGAGGGAGTGTTGAGATTTTTGTGTATTTGGGGTAGCATCAGTTGTGCTCTAGGTCCCAAATTTTGTGGAGGGACTAGAGTACACTTGATCTACAAGAACCAGAAATGGATTTGAGAAATTTCAAGTTTGTTCAAATTATTCAAATAATTAATTATTTTTAATGGATTTCCTAAGTCGAACTTAGAAAAATAAAATAATTAAAGTGAATTAATTAACACATGTGCTGAAATTGTCTTAAGTCACATGGATCAAGCAGTCTTTTAATCTCAGTTGTTGATGGATGATTTAATCTCGATCATTGAAGGGTTCAATGAAAAAGTATAAGAGAAAGGCTTGAGGGTCAGTTGAAGACACACAATTTCTGTAGAACTAAGGAATAGATCTGGAATTCTAGGGCAGTTTTGCTAAGAATTTCCAGTGGAATTTCTTGCAGGGAGGGGTAGTATTGGCTGAGGGAATGATCTAATTCCAAGAGCCAAGAGACAACAAGAGGCAAGAGGAGTAGCTCAAGGACAGCGCAGAGAAGCAGAGCAGCAGCTACGCAGGTGTTGCGCAGCCGCTACGCAAGATAGCACAGAGGCACTAGGAGGCTTCAAAAATTACACAAAGGGTCTTTTAGGGCCAACGTGAGGCTGTGAGACCCTTCCAGGGGTGACACAGTCCCTTTTGGTGCATCGCAATGGCATTTGAGGCTAGCAGGGTTGACACTGAGGCTTCAAGGGGCAGCGCTGAGGGTTTCTAGAGTCAGATCTAGGCTGAGTCCTATAAATCCCGTTTGAGGGTCTGGATCAGTCAGATATTTGGCACTAGATCTATAGGTTAGCTACAGATTTTATATCTTTTATTCTCTGTCGGGTTTTCCAAGGTTGGAACCTAGATTTGTTGTACTCATAACTACTTAATAATAAAACCCTCATATCTGCTGAACCGGTTTCCCTGCTTTGGGTTTTTCCAGGGACATATGTCCAAAAATCCATGTGTCACTTTGTTGCATGAGTGAATTATTCAGTAAATGATCTACATGTGTAGGTTGTTGTTGTGTTTATTTTCGATATTTTCTAAATATAATTTCTGGAAATATCTTGTATAATTTAAATCAAGTAGGAGGAAATAAACCAATACACTGCAGCAGAATTTTGAGTGAGATGATTCCAAATGGATCAAGTTGCACTTCTATTTATATTGTTTCTAATGGGTCTAATAGCCCTAATCCAGGCCAACTTCATCAAGATACGGTCGACTTGGTATGGAGGTGACAAACGACATTTTTAACTCAAAAATAATTCTTTTTATATGATACAAAAGCCCAATAAGGGTCTAATAAATGTGACAAAGGCTCTTTGACTCTTGACAAAACCTAGAAGCCTTCAATGGAAGCTATGACCTAAAAAATAAATAAAAGAGCATGAACCCATGCTTCAAAAATATTTTTCTTTTACGAATAAAATTTATTTTTCCCTTTCTTTTGACAAATATAATTATGAAGACTAACACTAGTTACATTCTTCAGCACTCCCTCTTAACTAGGGCGGTATTCATAATTACATATATACATAGGTACATGGATGAACTCAAAATGACATAATCTATGAAGATTTATAGCACACGCAGTACTATAGATTAGATAGGGTATCTAACCAGGTGGGACTCAGGTGTGTTCCAAGCTTTAGCCTCTATAGGTACCATCATGCTTTAGCTCTAACACCAACCCAAGGATCTAGGTACATATCCAAGGTCAGAGCTCCAATACCAACGCCACTCTCCCTACTTTGGGATCTAGACATCGTCACAGCCCGGCTAGATGTCCTCCCAAGCATCTTGTCACCCCAAGATGCTTCATCTCTCCCTATCTACTAATTTTGTGATATCAACTAATCCAAGCATGCCTCTGAAATATTTGAACTTCTTATTTGGAAGAGACTTCATCAGCACGTCAGCTACATGCTCATTTGTCGAAATATATTGTAGCTTCACGATTCCATCTTGCACCAAACTTCTAATGCAGTGGTACTTGTTAATATGCTTTGTCTCGGCATGGAACACGAGGGTATTCAAACATCTTGATGCTACTTTGATTATCACAATTTATCACTGTAGGATCCAGTGGCCCTCCAAACAAATATGATAAGAGTTTTCTTAACCAAACGGTTTCTTTTCCTACTTCACACGCAACAACATATTTGAATTCAACACTACTTAAGACACCGAATCTTGTTTTCTACTCATCCATGAAATCATTGCGGATCCCAAACTGAAATAGGCACCAATAGTACTTCTTCCATCTATCTCACTTCCACCCCAGTCGGAATCAGTAAAACCAGTCAATATAACTTCCTTCCCATCATACTTTAGGTAGTGATGAATAGTTCCATGTAAGTATCTTAAAATGTGCTTAGCAGTTATCCAATGGTCATGACGAGGCTCGAACTAAAATTGACTAAGAATTTTTATAGCAAAGCATATATCACGTCTAGTATTCACTAAGTACATCAATGAGCCCACCAAGTTACGATAACTTGTAGGATCAACGGGACTAGAGTCGGAGATTCACAACTTCTTTAGATTTGTGATCATGGGAGTAGTCATAGGCTTGGAATCCATCATATCAAACTTTTGTAACATCTTGATTATGTACTTTCCTTGACCAAGATATATCTCTGGGTTTTTTCCATACTTCCAAGCCCAAGTAGAAATGCATAAGTCCCGGATCTTTCATTTCAAATTTTGCTGCCACCATTTTCTTACATTCTAGAATTCTTCACTCCACACCTATAACAAATAAATCGTCCACATATAACAGTATAATAATCGATTCATTCTTCACTATCTTGATGTAGAGGTTTGCATCGGAAATTTTTTTGACAAATCCAATCCTTAGAATATAGGCATCCATTCTTGCGTACCAAGCCATAGGAGCTTGTTTCAAGCCATATACGGCTTTCTTTATTCTGCAGGCATGAGTTTCCCTACTATTTATCTCAAAGCCTTTTGATTGCTCAATATATACTTCTTCATCTATGGTTCCATTTAGGAAGGTAGTTTTGACATCCATTTGATGGATATTTCATCCCATAGTGGCTGCTAAAGAAACCAAAGATCTAATAGTAGTGTACCTGGCAATAGGAGAAAATGTTTCTTCATAGTCTATTCCTTCCTTTTGAGAGAAAACCCTTGCAACAAATCTTGCTTTGTATTTGTCTATGCTTCCATCAACAGCATGTCTGATCTTGTAAATCCATTTGGAAGTGACAACAGATTTTTCACTTGGTCTCGGAACAATTTCCCAAACCCCATTCTTCATGATAGATTATTATTCTTCCAGCATTACTTTCTTCCATTCTTCTTGATGAGAGGGTTCTTCAAAAGTAGTTGGCTCTGCTTCAATTAACTTCGTTATGTAGGTTGCATACCCTAAATATCTCTTTGGTCTTTTGCTTTCTCCAAACGTACCATTTGTTTCTCTATGTCCTTCGAAATCTTCAAGTGTGGATTTTAACCAATTTGGCCTCTTCTTCGTTTCAAGAATGATTGTAGGTTGAATAGGTTCAGTTGGTCCTTCTTCTTCTTGACTTGTAGGAGACTTGTCATGTTGCTTTGCTTATTCAAATAGTGGTGCATCTTCTTCATTGGATTCAATAGGTATATCCTTTGATATTTTGTAGGCATGATTTTCATCAAATATAACATCTTTGCTAACTTCAATTCCTCTTTCTTCTTTGATGTAGATTTCATAGACTTTTTATGAAAGGCTATAACCAACGAATATACCTTTCATACTTGTACAATCTAACTTCTTTCACTTGTCTTTTGGAACATGAATGTATGCAGGACATAAAATCGAAGATGGTCTACACATGGCTTCCTTCCTGAGAATGCTTCCTCTGGTGTCATATTATCAAGAATTCTATGGGGACTTCTATTTTGTATGTATATTGTTGTCACGTTTGCTTCTCCCCATAGAAATTTTGGTAGGTCTTGATCAAATTTCATAGTTCGTATACATTCCTTAATGGTTCTATTCTTCCTTTCTGCTACTCCATTTCTTTAGGGATTGTAGGGAACTATGGTCTCCCTCTTAATGCCTGCTTCCTTGCAATAAGCTATAAGTTCTTTGGAAGTGTATTCACCTCCATTATCAGATCTAAGAGTTTTTAACTTCTTTTCAATTAATTTCTCCACTTCAGATCTAAGTTCCCTGAAATTTTCAAATACTTCATCTTTTGTCTTGAGAAGGTAGAACCATTTCTTTCTAGAGCGATCATCAATAAAGGTCACATAGTATTGATGGCCTCCAAGAGATTTATCAGACACGAGTCCACATACATCGGAATGAATGAGGTCTAGAATTTCTTTAGACTTTGTATCACTGCTTGTAAAAGGTTTCCTAGTATCTTTCCCATGGCACATCCCTTGCATACTCCGTCATGATCTCCTTTAATGCTGGGGATGCCCTTCACCATTTGACTTAGAGAGAGTATTATCTTATAGTGAATATGTCCATATCTTCTATGCCAAAGTTTGATGGGACTAATTTCCATGTGAACAAGGGCTTGAGGAGATGCAGTAATAAATCTATATAATATTCCTTCACGAATCCCAATAACCCTTTCTTTTTCAAAACTTGAATCCTTTCCCCAAACCAAAACTTTACCATCTACAAAAGAAATCCTATCTCCTTTATCTTCTGAACAAGAAATTGAAACTAAATTCTTTTCAAACCTGGGACATAGAGAATTTTGATGAGATGTATCTTTCCTCCACTTTCTAGCTCCAAAGATGTAGATCCAAGGCCTTTCACTTCATAGTTGTTGTTGTCTCCAAGCTCCACTCAATGTGATGATGATCCTTTTGATAGAGTTTGAAGTTGTCCACTTTCCCCTGTCATGTGTCCTGAGGTTACACTATCAATAATCTAAGCATTGTCATCATTGAGTATACCTGTAAGTGCAGTCAAGAATCCTCCATTCTTGACTCTCCTAGATAAATTGTAGATGATCTTTCCAATAAAGCTTCTTGCAATTTTCAAGAGATTGAGTCCCAACTTCAAATAGTTTTCCATTGAGACAGTGATATTTTCTTCTAGGATTGCTTTCCTTCCTTCAAATGATAGCCAACAAAGTGATCTTCAAATAGTCCTTCCTTCACCTTAGCTTTGATGCCATGTTGAGAAATCACTGCATTTAGATATTAGGGTTTGATTCCTCTTTTCTTGATAATTATGATTTATGTTGGCTTATCTTTGTTCTTTATTATGTTATCTTTCATCAAGCAATTACCAAATTAATATGTATGAAAACCCAATCAAACTTTTCCACTAGTAAATTCAAATCAAGATGAGACAATCCAAGACCCTTTTGACCTAGACAAAAACCTTCTCCAATCACCAAGTCATCCCTTCCTTCAAGTACATGTATTCTGCCAAAGTCTCCAAGTGTCAGCGCCCCAGATGCAGCTTTAATCCAGAAATTTTGCCCCCCAGGTACAAAATTTTGGACCTGCAACTACTTCAGAATTTCGGCCCCCAGCTACTCGTCCAGAAACCCTAGAAGACTTCACACATGTGAGAGAGAGATGCCCAGAACATCGATTTTCTCTGTCACAACTTCTTTCTTCCTTCTCCTTGCTCTTCACTCTTATTTTCTTACTCTTGAGTTGCAGATCGAACTTGTGAGTGAGATGATGCCAAATAGGTCAAGTTGCACTTTTATTTATACTACTTCTACTGGGTCTAATAGCCCTAATCCAGGCCGACTTCATTAGGACATGGCCGACTTGGTGTGGAGGTGACAAATGACATTTTTGACTCAAAAATAATTCTTTTTACATGATACAAAAGCCCAATAAGGGTATAAAAAATGTGACAAAGACTCTTTTGACTCTTGACAAAACCTAGAAGCCTTCAATGGAGGCTATGACCTTAAAAATAATAAAAGAGCATGAAACCCATGCTTCAATAATATTTTTCTTTTACAATAAAATCTATTTTTTCTTTTCTTTGACAAATATAATTATGAAGACCGACACTAGTTACAATCTTCAACATTGATGACATAAGATGACTTAATGAAAAAATTGTAGTTTATGGTTCTAACTTCTCAACTTCTATTTTATAACATATATTTATTGAATATTCTACTTTCGTGTGTGCGATCATCATTGATGTAGTAACTAGTTGTATCAGTATATGTAAATGTTTTATTTTCTCAAAAGGTATGTCTTTATGTCTATATTTTATTTTTGTATTTGTAACTTGTAATATATATATAGTGCATCCCCATGTAATGTTTCTAGAATCAACGTGTCCCATGTCAAATACTCATATCCAAACAAACTCGATGTCCCTGTGTCATGTGACTTAGGTTATTACCTATACCACGGGATAGATATTTCAGGATGCATGTAACTTGTGAAAATTTATATCATTGTGATCTTAATAGATTTAATTTACATTTCTTGGTCTTTTGTGGTGAGGTTATTATCTTTGCAAGCCATACTAAAACTCATGACGTGATGTCCAAAGAATTGACTCGTGACACTAACTTGAGGGATGATGGAGTTAGGTACGTATGAAAAATTCTAAATCTAAGTTACAAAAATCCTACTGCAGTAAATCTGATTTGCATTACCTACTTGCCTTATTTAAATTACAAGTTATTTTTCTGAATCTTCAGTAAAAATACTAATGCAAATACACTGCAACCTACACAATTATATAGATCAAGTACTGAAAAATAAGTGACACATTCAAACAAAGGACACATATTTTTCGGACAAATGTCCCTGGAAAAACCCAATGCGGCAAAACCGGTTCAGCAGATCTAAGGATTTATATTATTAAGTAGCAGTATTCTGAGTACATCTAGGATGCCAAAATCCAGCTCACCCAAAAGAGAAAAACCTCGGCAGACAAAAATAAATGGTGAGTTTTACCTCATACTTCAAGTCCCGGTTGATCCGGATCAGAAACTGGTGAAGCCCCAGCAGTCTCTGTGTTGCCTCTGCGCATTAGATGCATAGGTCTGCGTGGGTCTAGATGAGGGTTATGTCACCCCTTCTATGCGTTGATCTGATGCTCCAAAACTGAGTTTCAGCCCTCCCGGCTCAGAAACCTAGTCTCTAGCTAAATCTGGACTGTCTCTCGGACCCACTGCACAGCCCCTGCGTGAGCCCTGCGTGGGCCTGCATCACCCTCTCTAGGGTCTGCATCACCACTCCTGGTAGCTATGCCAATCCCTCTGCTACTTCTGCTGCCCTTGCTCTGCTATGTACTCTTGGTCCTCTAACCAATTACTGCATTTTCCCCTCACTGTTGCACTGAATCACTCAGATTTGATCTTCGCCCGAGCACTGCTCCATCAAAAGAATTCGATCTCTTAGATTCACAGTGTTCTCCAACTGACCCTCGAGCCTTCCTTTATACTTTTCCTGTTGATGAATCAACGATCATGATCTAATCTCTAATCGACGACTAAGATTAGAAAAGACTTGATCTTTGTCACTTAGAACATTCTCACCCACATGTTAAATTAATTCACTTTAATTATTCAATTTCCCTAAGTTTAGACTTAAGGTCCCCATTAAAATAATTAATTATTTGAATAACTTAAGCTCCGAGTGGAATTTCTCCAAACGATTTCTGGGTCGTGGAGATCTCATGTGTTCTAGCCCCTCCACAAAGATTCAGAGCTAGATCACATTCGATGCTACCCAAAAATCAACACTCCCTCTCAGCGAGGAATGTGCTCTAGCAATACTTCAATACCAGAAGCATCACCCTGATCCATGGCATCAGTCCTATGTGCTGCTGATGCTCGGTTGTTGCCCCTCATCTACTGCGTTGTTGCCGTCTATACTATAGCCCATGACTCTGCCACTTGTCGTTGCCTCATCTATACTACAACTCCCTCTCAAATTCTGCATCATGTTGCCCATAGCACTGTCACTGCTAGCTATTGCACTGCAACTCATTTGTTGAGAGTTAAGCAACTGAAAATCCACCCAAAAACTTGACAGACAAATAGATCTGGATGCATCTCGATGGTGAAGCTCCCTCTGATGCTCTGCGTTGTTGAAGTCTGTCAACCACTGCGTTGTTGCAGCTAAATTGTTGTTGCCTCTGCTCTGCGCTGCTTCAGCCTTCTGCGTCCTAGATCTACCAATGTTGCTCCATCCTCCTCACACCAACTGACTCCAGTCATCCTATTACTATCATTAAGGGCTCTTGTAGCCGTATGTGATCTGAGAGTTTGGGCACCTCAAGGATCCTACCCCTTTTCATTGCAGTTCAAAGAACTACAGATCGATGTCGCCCCACCTCTTCTCTCTAGGCACATGAGCACTCATGGCGACATCATCATCATCCTCGTCATCGTCCTTTGCTGCAGCAGCCTTCGAATCAGAATCTTCTATGCCCTTCTTCTTCTGAGGGCATTGTGTGGCGAAATGTCATAATTCTCCACACCTAAAGCATCTAACCTTCGAGAGGTCCTTCTTCTTCCTTCTCTGCTACCCATGTTGTCCCTTAGATGAGAGAGTCACATCTTCCTCTTCCTCCTTGATATTGATCCCCGTACGATTGCTTCCTGCCTTGGTCAACCTTTTGATCTCTTCTTGTCGAAGATCAGCCCACATCTCCTCCTAGTTTGGAAGAGCTGCCTTGCCCAAAATACCTTAGACAAAGGTTTCCTAGTCTTTTGTGACTGCATTCAGGGCAGTCCATCATATGGTGTAGCCCCTACGAGAGCCAGTTGATATCGGATCGCTCGTAATCTGATAAAGAAGGGGTCGATTTCTTCTCTCTTCTGCATCTAAAACAGTCTCAGTTGATTCTCAAGCAACATCCTCCGCTGGACGGAGGTTCCTTGGTACATAGTGGTCAAGGAAGTCCACATTTCCCTTGTCGTGTTCTTCTCGGCAATATGTGGGATCACATGATCCTCGACTCCATCCATGATCATGCATTTGGCCTTCGCTTGAGCCTCTCCGTACTTCTTGAGAGCATCAACATCAACAGGGACAACAACTGCATGCAAGACATGATCCTTGATGCGATGATCATCCAAAATTGTCAAGATCCTGGCCTTCCAGATGAAAAAGTTGGATGCTCCATCCAACTTGTCCTCATCCATGTGCGGCCATCTCTACTCAATAAGAAAATGTCGAACTAGTTTTCTTCTCCCTCTTTTGTTGTTGCCCCAGAAAAACTAGTATCTGGGTTTCTTTGGTGCTAGAAAACCTCTAAGGAACAAGATCCCTTTGAAATCCTTCCGCCAACTGATGTCGAATTCCTCTCTGACCACTCTTTGATGCTGATCAGCATTGGATCTAGACTTCTTGGCAAGAAGTCTTCTGAGGAACTGTTTCCCTCTACTTCCACCGCCCCACTAGACATTGTTCTACACCAACAAAATCAATGCCCCACCAGCAACTCCTGAAGAAAATCGAACTGCTCTTCCAGCCTCGGCAACCAAAAAGACAAAGGCTCAAAACCTCTGCGTTGGCCCCATAAGCACTGCACTTCCTCTGTGCAGCTACAGCGTCACCCTAACTAACTGACACAGGCTCTGTGTGAGCCCCTCTGGTGACTGCGTCACCCTTCCTCTGCCTCTTTCTGGTTCAACACTGTCACTCGAGACCAAAGATGAAAAAATCGCGATCGGGATAAAATCGCCGAGGGGAAAAAATCGGAAAAAATCGTAAAAATCGGGAAAAAATCGGCACATACAAAAATATTCATTTTTTTTCAATTTTTTTAATATCTAAAGCATCTACAGCATAAAATAAATGCATTGACACATAAATATGAAAAATAAAACTAATATATAAGATGTGTAATATCATGTCTAGTGCTACATCACACATAAAACTGAATCCTGTCCTGAATACTAAGTCCTGAGTCTCAACTCAACCTCAAAATATCAACAAAAAATATAATAATGTATCTCATATCATGAGTCATAATTTTATATACAAAGGAATGCACCAAATAACCTATACTACTGATTTCCTCTGCCCCTCTTGCGAGAAAATGTAACAGCTTTCCCTCTAGACGAAGAAGTTGGCGGGGCTGGCAATGGACTCTGTTGTGCTCCAGATCCTGAAGCACTAGGAGCTAAAGGAGGTATACCACATCCTCTACTGGTAGCAGGGGTAGGTGTTGTCACCTCCTCCTCCTATTGTTGCTCTTCCTCCTCCTCCTCATGAAACTCATCATTGATTCATTGCTACTAGAAATGGGATCATCAACAAGAGATACATAAACATCATCTAGCTCAAAGTCTTCAGACTTGGATTGCTCAACCTTAAAATGCGGTAGAAAAATATTAACATGCCTAACCAGTTGTTTTCCTTTGAGTGAAGGGTACATTCTTGTTAAGGCCACAGTGGGGGAGTTCAACAATCAATACCACCAACATCAACAAAGTTCAACAATCAATGCCACCAACATCAAGGTTCTTAAAGGACTTCATACTCTTGATCAAATTCCAATCTCATACCCTTACACATAATAGAATCAAATGGAAACAATGCAAATCCCCAAACCATGAAACCCTGAAAACCATTAAGTCTGCTGAATTTTGAGTGAAATCTAAAATTCTAGTTTCTCCATATGAAATCCAATGAGGTCGAAACCACTCTTAAACATCCTGAGTCATTTCATGGTAATGTTAGAAATTTACTTTAAGAAATTAACATTACCATGAACTGCCAACAGGGTGTGTCAGGAAAATGAGAGGGCAGCAAAAATGACAAAAAAAAAAAATCGATTTTTGAACTTATAGGGTTGCTATTTCATGGGCCCACGATTTTTATCAAAATAATCGCGATTTTTTGGAAAAAATCGCGATTTTTTCGCGATAACGATTTTTTCAAAAAATCGTTGAAAAAATCGCCGATAAAATCGGCAGCCCGAAAAACTCGCGATTTTTTCATCACTGGTTCTACCCATATACAGCCCAATTGACAGTTCCAGACCAGCAGATTGAATAGTGATTAAAGAGGGAAAAGTTGAGTGAGCAGCAGCAGTGTGAAGAGGCACAAAAAGATTGGTTATATATGTTGAAATAGAGGGTGCATCCCTGCCTAGGCATGCATGAGCAAATATTTGCCTTTTCAATTGTTAATTTTTAACAACACTTGCCTTTCAATAGTCTAGATTACATTCTAAATCTGTCTATAGTTAGTGGGTTTTCTCCTGAATTAATGGTGTAGGATAGAGTTTTGAGCTATAGAATCTAATTCTTTTTCAGTACATATCATACAAATGAAGTTTTGAGAATTCAATTTTGTATACTCGCTATCCTCTTTTTAAAGTGGTGTGCTGAGATTCTATTGTTTTTTTTTAGTGCTGTTATGTATTTAATGTCCTTGAGATTAGGGTTTCAATTTCTAAGCGTAGACATTGCTTACCATGACCCAAACACATTTTCTAAGATTTCCCATACTTGTGTACGGAGTGGTTTGTTCCCTGTGAGATAAATTTGTTGGAGGATTTCAGTGGGTGTGATGCTCTAACTTCATATATTGATATTGATTTGTGCCTTAGATAGGTAATTGTTCCTCTTATAGGTTGGGATGGGTGTCATGTCCTATCTGCTTGAGTGACTAAAGTCAATTTGTATGATCTTGGGAGTTGCAAGGATGACGATTCTCAATCTTATCAAGAGTGTCTAGTACGCATTTCCATATTGACATCTTGTAAATGCAGAATTCAAATGCCATTAGAGGAGGCTGACCTTTGGAGTTTTGTGAAGACAAAGGTTTCATATCCTACTAATGTTTCTCTTTTGTTGGAACACCATAAGAAGATGGCCAACTAGAATTGACTCATCCCTCATTTGGTGAAGGACCATTTGATTTCTTGCATTGCAAGGAAGAAATCAGCAACGGAGATGTATGATGCCTCGATCCTTCTATACCAAAGTTTGAACATCTCTCACAAGATGCTATTGAATAACAAGCTCATGGCCATAGACCTAAATGATACAAATACAATCTACCTAATAAAGATTAGTGAACTTAGAGATCAACTTGCTACTACCAAGTTGAAGGTAGAAGATGAAGAGTTCATGTCTACACATTTACTAGGTTCTCTTCATCTTGGAAACCATTTGTTTGAGGTGTTTATGATCATGAGAAGCTTCCTAACTTTGAGAAGCTTTTGGATGATTCCATCCAAAAGGAGACTATACTAGAGACTATTTTGACTACAAAGGAGGAGATCGAGAATCTAGCCTGAATGGGAAGATGAGGAGAGGCAAGAAACAAAGACTTAGGAAGGCTCAAAAGGGGGAGGAGAAAGATTTAGATTATTCAAACCAAAGGAAGAAAGATCAGAGTCACATGAAATGTTTTAATTGACACTAGATGGGCCACACTATGCATCTCCATGTCCTAAGAGGAAAAAAAAAAGTACAAACAACAAGGTTTTCCGAAGGAGTGCCTTTCCACTAACACCATTTCTGGTGTAGGGTGGTATGTGGACAATGGACCATCTAGACAAGTGATATTCAAGATGAAGAACCAAAATTAAATGTAGCATACACAATAAGGACAGTGGACCATTTCTAGTGTAGGATGGTATGTGGACAATGCACCATTTCTGGTGTAAGGTGGTATGTGGACAGTGGACCCTCAAGATGAAGGACCAAAATTAAATGTAGCATACATAATAACTAGCCAACATAATCATCTAGAATTATCTATAACTTCCAAATTAGTAACCTTTCTACTATAGTCATCTAGTCAGTCAATGGAATTTGGGAAAAATAGAGTTCTAATTATAATTATAAGAACCCACTAGTTTACTAAAAAAAATGACAATTAATAAAATAACCATATAACCTACAAGTTTAGTTCTTTTCTATAGAATAACCATTTAACAAAGAACATGAAAGAATGTACATCTACCTTCTTCAAACTGTTAATATTCTTGTCCTCTCTCCTTCTCCAAAATGCCATCTCTCTTTGCACTGCTAACAAAGATTGAAAAATAATTAGTCTTTGTCACCATTATAATTATATATAAATGATATAAGAAACTCAAATAAACAATTCTATGGAAGAAATCAAGGGGCTTTTTGGTTGAAAGAACAAACATTCATTGTCTCATCTTCCCTCAATGGGGAACCCTCCTTTCTAGCATGTTGCAAATCAAAGTTCCTTTCAAGTCATTAGCTAGGACTACCAAAGAAAATCCCTTCAATATGAAATCCAAGTAATAGTAAAACCCTTGCACTTCATTTTAAAGCCAAATAATAAATAAAAAGGTTTAATTTATGACCAAACTAATAAATAAATAAATCAACATAAGACCATGAAACTACATTATGTCTACAACTCTTACAATTCTAGGAAATCATCTATTAGACTACTCCACTTACATGGCTTTCCCCAATACCCATCCATCTTTGGTTCTGTTGTACATCCTACAAAAGAAAATTAAACCCCTCAATGAGTGCAAACAACATATTAAGAAAATCTTCAAACAAAGCAAACATAGGTAAAAAATGCAAATAAGTAAATATAACCCACAAACTTGAAATCACAATTCACAACTATGTAACATTGCTTTGAGAATCATCTGTAGAAACATATTTACTTAAACCTAGTGAAGCAAATTTCTAAAAAAATACACCATATTAGACCAACTTTTTCAATAGTTTAACCTCATCTTCTATAGGGTTAGTACTTTACCTAAACTAAGAGTATGAAAAATGAGGCAAACTGTTGTAGACCACCCTTCACTGAGATTGCAAGTACCTAAGTCAACATCACACAAAAGGAGTAAGAAAATTCCTCTCTCCTTCACCACCATGATGATGCCATTTTATAAGCTCTTAATAATTTCATTGACAACAAAAATGTAAGAAAAAACTTCATGTCCTCTTCTTCCTCGAAGATGCCAAAGATAAGTATTCTTCATCCTCTTTCCTGCAAACTAGTTAGAGACAAAAACACCATCTACTAGACACATATAGAAACCACAACACAAATAAACCAACATAAACCTAAGCACACTGTCAACTTCTTTGCTGATGTCAAAAGCAATAAGCAAAGCAACTACCAAAGAAGATAAAAGTTTAAATACTATTATCAACCAAATGACAACCATTATGTACATAATGATAATTAAAAACCTCCAAATTATATACACTAAAGACGAACTACCTAAACCAACACAAACCTGACCACCTAAGCTTCTCCTATCAACTCTTTCCTTGATATCAAGAGCAATAAGCAAAACAACTGCCAAAAAAAACTAAAAGCTATAACACCACATAACAACTATTATCAACCAGATGGCAACCATTCTGTACATAATGCTAATTTAAAAATTCTAAATCATATCAATTAAAGACAAACTACTTAAACAACACAAACCTGAACTCCAAAGCTTCTCTGGTCATCTTCTTTATCAATGTCAAACCACCTTTCAATTCATTAGAAAGCAAAAACTAATAAGCAAACCAACGTCCAAAGAAATTAAACATTTCAACAATGTGTATCTACCAAATTTAGACTACCTATATTCTTCTTCATCTCTGCTCATGTGGTATGTCATCTCATCTCCACAAAACCTGCCATCTCATCTCCACAAAACCTGCAAACAAAGATTGAAAAACAATGAGGCTTTTCCACCACTTTGATTATTATAAAGGATATTAAAAATACCCAAACAAACAAAACTAAGAAAACATGAAGCCGTTAAACTTAAACAAAGGCTTCCCTTTTCTCATCTTCCACCTCAATCGTAATCCCCTTGTTTACTGTACTACAAATCAGATATTATTTCAAATCATTCCCTAGATCAAATCAATAACTAAAAACTAACATGGGAAAAACAAAAGTAAAATGCATGCCCAGAATTGCCACCAATCAGGGCTTATTTTATATCATTGGCTAAAGCCAAATAATAACCAAGAACTGCAGAGGGAAAAATAAAGAAAAAATTAAATTAAAATACCTGCCTAGAATGACCATCTCTATCTCTGTGGACTGAAATTCCTTTCAATGCGACATCGAAAAAAATAGTAAAATCCTTTGTATTTGCGACAGGTTCCGTCCGAAATCGAGATAAGAAATAAAAAGTCTTAAGCTCTCCCAGGGTCATCAAAATCGTGAAAATTTTACGACCAGGCATATTCGGGGTTAGCGGTTTACCAAATCAAAAATGACCACAAGTTGGTATCAACTAGGCGAATTTCGTTCCGCGTTCAGACGGGGTCGGTATTATATTCTGCCCTGTTGAACACATGCAAGAAGATAAAATGGCCTAAGCTAATAATGCAGACACACGGAAAAAATATTACCAGAAACTAAAATGTAACAGTGGGAAATCAGGCATCTCACCACTTTTGGTTAACTTTCGGCTTCATAAATCATCATAGTAAAATTTTGCTGAACATATCCCTAAGCAATATTTATGGCCAGTCAGAAAAAACAAATTTAAATGGGTTGACCTCGTCTTCTATGGTATTGGTGGTAGCAGCGTACCTAAAAATTAAGCGCAGGGCCTAGGAACCACCCTTTTCTACCATTGCACGTGCCAGAAGTACTTGACGGCAAAATAATAACTCTTCGTCCTATCCCTGCAGTTTGAGTGAACATAGTTAATGAGAGAGAGCCTACACAAACATTTACCAAAGGGAGAGGAACAAATCTCAAATATATGAGAATAAACCTTTGTGAAATTTGGGCTTCGAAAATCATCTTAGTGAAATCTTGATGAAATATTCCTAGGCAATATTTAACGCCCAATTAACAAAAGACATTTTAATGGGTTCACCTCCATATTCTCTTAGGATTGGTGTTAGCGGCATACCAAAATGGAGTGTAATAAATGAAGCTGAGGGATGTACGAACGACCTTTTCCTGACATTGCACGTAACTTACGTAGGAAAAACCCAAACTCGCACTTACTGGTCCCCAAAATAAAAATTATTCGTCCTCTACCTGCAATTTGACTGCACAACATTTATGAGAGGGAAAGGAACAAATCTCGAATGAAAAAACCTCAGTTCCTGAGCCTTCTCTCCCGAGTTCCTGAGTTCCTTTATGTCGAACTCCCCTTCTTAACTTCTTTCAATTCATCAACTGGGTCGAAACCTATAAGCAATAAATTATCAAAGAAACCACAAGTTGCAATAACACCATAAAACAGCTCTTAGTGCTCTTTATGCATAATCGTTATCTACCATGCGGCAACTATTCTGTACATCACTATCATAGTAAAAACCATCTAAATGATTATATATGAAAAACAAACGCATGCTTGGTCCTCCACTTCACAGAAATCCGAAATCGTGCAACATCCTGCAAAAAAACACTGCCAACAAACCGCCGGGATTATATTTTTACTTAAACCGAGAATGAAAGGGATAGACAAAATGTGTGCATCTAGTTGATTAGATTCAATGCTAAGAATGAGGAAAAGGGCTATATGAATGGCATACAATGATAATACCCGAAATTCTGCATCTCAACTCCCGAAATTCACTGCAAACCAAACCATTAACCATTTATGAGACCACCTTAGACAGATAGAAAAGCATATATAGAAACAAACCAGTGTTCATGTGTCATTTTCTTCTTCAATGGAAAGCCCCCATCTGTTCCTGTTGCACATCAGAGTTCATTTCAAATTAGGTCAAAACTAGCTTTAGGTAATTTCAAAGTGATTTAGACCTCTATGCATGGCCACAAGGTAGCTTCCCATTAAATACAATCAGAAGATTTATTGCACAGAGAAATTGAATTGATAGGAAGGATAATGATAGGAGTGTCTCAGAAGAAGACATCAGCAAGAAAGAAAAGAAACAGCAGCAGCAAAAGGAAGACAGTAACAGACTGTGAAAGTACAGCCAGTGGAGCAAAGCAGCATAAAGTGTGGAGACCTGGAGAAAAGAAACAAACAACAGCAGAAATAGATGATAAATTACAGAACAAAGTATGGGATCCAGGAAGACAAGGACTAAAAGCACATGATCAGGAGATCATGATTAATTTTAACCTTGGGAGTCTGATGTAGGAGCATTAGGCTCAGAAAATCCTTTGTATTTTAATAGACATAGGGATCTAGTGATTTCAAAGAAGATTGGTTCATTAATGTAATTATTAATGTTTTGAGTGATTTAGAATAAGAATTAATTAAATATTGAGAGGAATTTTGTAAATGTTCCTGAATGATTGGAGAACATGAGAGAATCAGGGTAGTTGAGATTTCATAGGGATTGAGAGATTTAGGAATTAATTGTAAATCTTAAGTTAGAATTAGTTTCATGATGTTATGGGATTAAAGAGGATCCTTATGGATAAAAGATAGATTTTAGGACTTTGAGGATTTGGAGGATTTTGTTGAGATGATGGAGGACTTGAACCTAAATTGGTTCATAATCTTTTGTATAAAAACTGTAAAGCCTCAAGGCAAAAAGGTAGACAGTAGAAGAGTTTTTAGTTAGAGAAATAGGGTTTGGACTGGAAGCCTACGGGCAGTTGGAGAAAAGTGCTATTGATTAGAATATCAAGCCGGGGACAAAAGGTCTTTTGTAATTATTTGATTACATGTATATATGTGGAGGAATTTGATTTCTGAATTATGTGTGCATTGATTGATTGAATTATAGATTATGTGTGAGAAATGCTCAGAGTTTATGAACAAGTATATGATAAAACTCTGCAATAAGGGTTTGAAATAGTGGTTCTGCATACCATTGAAAAGTTTGATGGAAATACCGAGTTAGGGTTATAATTATGAGTTGAGCCAAAGTGCATAAAAGGTTTGTATACATATCTGAGAAGACATATGAGTTGAGGTGTATCGATCACTGAAAGGATCGATGACACATAATAGAAACTAAATTTTCAATTCAGCATTTGGATGCATTGGACTATATGTATCAGAAGGATATCCGATTGAACAGTGCATGCAGATCAGGACTGGAACAAAGGTTTGATTGAAAATGATATTTAATATAATTAAATTGGAATTTCTGATTGTTTACTACACATTGACATGTTGTTTTGAAAGCCTGTATTCCGGCATGGAACCGGAGAGAAGGAACAGTAGAAACAAAGATCAGAAGGGATGAAGAGGAACAGAGGAGTGGTTTTGAAAACCACCAAAGGAGTTTTCGCACAGCCTTTAAAAGGCAAGTGGTGAACCTGAATGAACTTGTTGGAAGAAGAAACTTTAATTCATGGCACAACGGACTAGAGGAAGCGGAATTGCAAATAGATGAATTGTATTTTTGTGGAGCTATAACGGAACGAGAAGTTTGGAAAGGATAAGCGAGAGGAGCCTTGTTCAACGGAGTGTGGAACCATGAATCAATAGAAGACGAAACAGTGAAGTGGTTTTGAAAACCACTAATGGTTTTCGCGTAGCACAAGAGTGGTAAATGGTAATTCCTTGAGTGAACGCGATAGCAGTTAGCATGTGACACATAGCATGGACGAAAATTCAATACCGCTCATTTTGCGTGAGTTTGGAACGTCAAAAAATATGCATCTTTAGTACGCGATAACCGTTGGATTGTTGAGTTGGAGCACGATGAAGCGTCAGCCGTCGGATGTATGAGTGATGATGATTGTCAGTATAAAGGTACGCTGAGCAAAGTGTGGGCCATATATGATTTATCATGTAAATGAGCCTCGACATATGTGTAGGTTGTTGATCGGCGGAAATGGTAAGTTATAAAGTGTTATGTTAACTTTATAACATAAGGTTTGGGGTAATGAAATTCCGCAAGGATATGCGAAGTATTGTTGCATGGTTCATAGAGGTATGTTTAATTTCTATTATATTTCTATTATAATAGAAGTGAACAGAGAAAGAGTTCATCATACGGGCAATAAAACTTTGGATAAGGTAAGACATGTCAAATAAGTGTGTTGGGTATGCCGTGGGTCCAATATATAAATTTTGATGCAAGGATAGGAATTATATTGGAGTAAAGGTTTTAAACAAGGGCTTTCACTTGTGAATAAATTAAAGGAGAAAACCTTGGATAAAGGGGTTTATTTAAATAAAAGAAAGTGTCGGATGATATGAAGAGCTTATTGTTGGGTTGATAACCATAGGCTATGAAAATCGGAATAACTTCCGATAATGAGGTTACCTCTATCTGAGGTCTATTTGAGATGTTTAATTTGGAAACACATTTTTTATGTGTAGATGTGGGTTTTTGCTGTTGTGGCAGCATCACTACACATACATATCTAAACTGAATACATGTACAATGACAAAGTGACACACAAGGATTTTCTGGACAACTGTCCCTGGAAAAAAACCAATGCGGGGAAACCGGTCTTGTGGCTGCTGGAGTGTTTTATTATTAAGTAGAATCTAAGTACAACAAATCTGGAATCCAAACTGGTTAACCCGACAGAGAAATAAAACTGCAGCGATGCCTTTGTTCTAGAGACAGAAAAACTGACTGATTCACACCCTCAAATGGGATTTACAGAACTCAGCCCTTTTTAGTCTTCAGAAACCCCAATGCTTCTCTGAAGCTCTCTGCGTCAGCTCTGCTAGCCTATGTCAGCCTCTGCATTGCTTAGGAAGGACCTGCGTCATCCCAGACTGGGTTACGCTGCCCCTGCGTTGCCCTGGCTGGGCCTGCTAGTCTCCTGATGTCCCTGCACTGCCCTTTCTGGGCCTATGTCAGCCCTGCGTAGCCCCTGAAGCCTCTGCGCTGCCTTTGCAGGGCTGTGGCTGTTCTGCGTAGCTGCTGCCCCCTCTGCGCTGCTCAGTCTGTTGCTTCTCTGCCTCATGTTGCACTCTTGGCCTGGGATCAAACCATCCCTCTCGCTAATACTACCCCTCTCTGCATCCAAAATATTTCTAAAATTCTTAGCAAACCACGCCTTAGAATTTCAGCTTAGTCTTAGTGCTCTGGCACTGTGTGTGTTCTCCAACTGACCCCAAGCCTTTCCTTTATACTTTTCTCGTTGGGAAACCAACGGTCGTGATCTAATCTCTTATCGATAGCTAAGATTAAAAGAAAGCTTGATCCATGTGACTTAAGTCATTTTCATCGCATGTTTAATTTAATTTAATTAACTTTAATCATTTAATTTTCCTAAGTTAGACTTAGAAGTTAGTGTCCTCAATTAAAAATATTAATTAATTAAATATCTCTTAAACATGATGGAATTTCTTAAATCGCTTTTTGGGTCTTGGAGATCTCATGTACTCTAGTCCCTCCACAAAGTTTGGGAGCTAGAGCGCATCTGATGCTACCCCAACACCTCAAAATCTCAACACTCCCTTTTAGCGAGGAATGTGCTCTAGCATCAATACTTCACCCCGAAGTTTTGCACTGATCTCTAGTGTGGGTCTCTACTCTGATGCTTAGCCTGCTGTCCTTTATCACTATGTTGCTACTGCTCTCTTGTACCGATGCTCATAACGTTGCCCATAATGCTGCCACTGCCATTGCAACATCTGTACTATAGCTCCCTCTCAATCTGTTGCATCGTGCTGCCAACTGCTGCGCTGCAACTCAGTTGCTGAGAGTAAGCAACTGAAGCTCCTGCCCAATCTTTGATAGACAAGTCAGTTGGGTTGCATCTTCATCACTGAAGCTCCATAGGCTGCTGCTCTGTGCTGTCCTCTGGAGGCTGCTGCGTTGCTGCAGCTCTGCACTGCGTAAGAAAACCCCCTTTGTGTTGCTTCTGCATTGAAGTCCTCTACGTTGCTGCTGTGCTGTCCTCCTGAAGCCTTTGCACTGTGTAAGAAACCCTGCTCTGTGCTGCTGAAGTCACATCAACCTCTCTGCACTGCTACCACTATGCTACTGCTGCATCTGCACTGTGTTGCTCCTTCTCAACATCCAACTTTGCCTCTGCTCCATCTGTGATTCTCTGCACCCACTGCTCCACTTGCCTCACTACCGTCTTAAGGCTGTTGTAGTTCGTATGTGATCCAAGAGTTGGGCTACTCAAGGATCCTGCCTCCACTCTGTAGCTGCTCTACAGATCCATATCACCCCACTTTCGTGGTTCATGAGCACTCATGGCTATGTCATCTTCGGAGTAATTGTCTGCCACAACAGCCTTGGAGCTAGAAGCTTCCTTGTCCTTTTTCTTCCGAGGACAATTGCTGGCGAAATATCCTAGTTCGCCGCACTGGAAACACTTGATCTTTGACAGATCACGTTTCTTTCTCCCTTGCTGCCTCTTTGATGCCAAGGCTGCATCTTTCTCTTCTTCCTTCTTTACTTTTCCGAACCAGTGTTGTACTGTCTTTTCGTCATCCGACGGATTTCCTCTTGTCAGAGGATAACCCACATGTTGTCCCAGTTGGGAAGGTCTGCTCTGCCCAAGAGACTTTGGACAAAAATTTCCCAGTCCTCTGTGACTGCATTGAGAGCAGTCCTCACCATAACATCATCATCCACATTGACTCCCATGCCAGTCAGCTGATCCCAGATCGATTGTAGTCTAGATAGAAAAGGATCGATCTCCTCTCCCTTGGCCACCATGAATAACCTCATTTGGTTCTCCATAAGCATCTTCCCATGGACAGATCTTCCTTCATACAGTGTTGTTAGAGCTACCCACATCTCATGAGCCGTTGCCTTCTCGGCTATGTGTGGAACCACATGATCTTTGACTTTGTCCATTATGAAGCGCTTGGCATGTGTTGCTGCTTCATTATGCTTCGCTAGGAGAAGAGCATCGGTTGGTGTGGCCAGGACTTTCTCTGCATGCTCCCTCAAACCGTATGCCTCCATGACTACCAGGATTTTGGCCTTCCAGATTGCAAAGTTGAACAGGACGTCCAACCTATCCTGATCACGCAATCCATGGGGTGCCATCTGCTCAAAAAATGTGATGGAACGAATCCTCCTCTCTATGCTAGAGACTCGGATCTAGGGTCCTTGGCGAGACTGCCTCCCTCTCTTGGAACTCTGCCAAACAAAACGAATCAACTCTCTTCGATCCTCTGAAATCTTCTGAGACGTTGTTCTCCTCCCAGTCTTCGTCAACTTAGCTTAGGCTAAATTTTGCACCGACATAATTTTAACCCTACCAGCAACTGCTGAAGGTCTGCAACTCAGCTTCCGGCACTCTGAACAATAATCAGCTTCAGGACCGTGTCACCCTGGCCAGCCTCTGGGTGAGCAGACAATCTCAGTGCAGCTTCTACGCTGCCTCTGCGCAGTAAGTGCGTGGGCCTACGTCGATCTGCGTGGAGACAATGTCATTCTAGCCTTTGCTTGGCTCTGCTTCCTTCTGTTGCTGTGTTGCCTTCTCTGGTCCGATTTTTTGCTACTGCTGCTGCTGCTTTCTCTGGTGCTTTCTGCAGCACAGATTCTTCAGTCTTCTTGCTGGAGATCTAGGCTAGATCTGCAATCCCTCTGATACCATGTGAAAATTTTTGAATATCTCAAACAAAAACCCTACTGTTAATTTTCATATTTACTTCTCCTACTTACATTAAGTTATTAATGTGAAATATTTAGCATTAACATCGAAGTAAATACATTAACAACCTACACATACAGATCTAAATTGAATACATGCACATTGACAAAGTGACACACAAGGATTTTCTAGATAACTCTCCCCGAGAAAAAACCAATGCGGGAAAACTGGTCTTCTGGCTGCTAGAGGGTTTTATTATTAAGTAGAATCTAAGTACAACAAATCTAGGCACAAAACTGGTTAACCTGACAAAGAAATAAAACTGCAGTTATACCTCTTTTCTGGAGATAGAAAAATTGACTAATTCACACCCTCAAATAGGATTTACAGAACTCAGTCCTTTTCAGTCTTCAAAAACCCCAACATTGCTCTGAAGCTGTCTGCGTCAACTTTGCTGGCCTGCATCAGCCCCTGCGTTGCTCAGGAAGGGCTTGCGTCACCCCAGACTGGGTTACGCTGCCCCTGCGCTGACCTAGCTAGGCCCACATCAGTTTTGCTGGCCTCCTGTTGCCCCTGCGCTACCCTTTCTGGGCATGCGTCAGCCCTGCGTAGCCCCTGAAGCCTCTGCGCTGCCTCTGCTGGGTTGTGGCTGCTCTGTGTAGCTTCTGCCCCCTCTACGCTACTCAGTTTGCTGCTTCTTTGCCTCTTGTTGCACTCTTGGCCTGGGATCAAACCATCGCTCTCGCCAATACTATCCCTCGTTGTAGTTGAAACACTTCTGAAATTCTTAGCAAACCATGCCCTATAATTTCAGCTTAGTCTTAGTGCTCTGCCATTGTGTGTGTTCTCCAACTGACCCCAAGCCTTTCCTTTATACTTTTCTTGTTGGGAAACCAATGGTTGTGATCTAATCTCTTATCGATGGCGAAGATTAAAAGAAAGCTTGATCCGTTTGACTTATGTCATTTTCATCACATGTTTAATTTAATTAAATTTAATCTTTTAATTTTCCTAAGTTAGACTTAGGGTCCTTAATTAAAAAGATTAATTAATTAAATATCTCTTAAACAGGATGGAATTTCTTAAATCGCTTTCTAGGTCTTGGAGATCTCATGTACTCTAGTCCTTCCACAAAGTTTGGGAGCTAGAGCACATCCGATGCTACCCCAACACAGCAAAATTTGAACAATGAAGAGAGGTGGAATATGAGGCGCGTAATGTAAGATGCAAAGTGGTAAGTATGGAATAGGGAGAGATGGGACTACACTATCTCAATCAGGGTTTTTCAAGTAGTGTCCCTCCTATACCCATTGGGCAATTAGCATAGGTCCCACTGGACTAGGATGAAAGATTAGCCCCTCATTTAAGGCGAGGGAACAAAATGACGGTCAAAACCCCTCTTACTTCAATGCTACCCCATAATCCATGTCAAATGCCCAAAATATCAACAAGCATAAGCACCCGATTGCAAAATGAACAAAGTACCTTGTGATTGGAAGCCCAACTTCCAACGTCCACTCTTGCCAAATGGGCGAGGAAACATGGGTGATGCAGGTGGCAAAGAGATGAATGGCACATCATCATCAGCTACTAATGGCTGTCAGGGGCTGCTTACTGCTGGCTGTAAGGGATGGTAGGAGAATTTTTTTTCGTAGGGGGTCACCCACTTTTGGTGTGTAAGAATGCCAACGGGGGACAACCTAGGGTTTTCTTGATGAGACAAGCCTTGTAATGGCCACATGTTACGCTCAAACGTCCACTTTCTCAATTCTGAACTAGTTTTTGACTAAGAAGAATTGAGTGTAAAACCCATACCTTTCAAAATTAGTAATGCTAAATATAGGAACACTGAAAATAGTAGTCCAACTCCTAGAAATAGGAAAGGTAGTGTTATCGCTTGCCACCTACACCTACCTACAGTTAGTGGGAAAAGCCTTCAACCCCACAGGTGTGGTTGGTGGCAAGGAACTCAGAGAAAGGGCTGTCACCTATTCCCAACTCTCTCCGTTTAAGCTATCTCCTAGGTTAGCTAAGGGGGGTGGTCCCTAAAGGAAAACTAAGTTAAAGATGTGAGATTTCTAGGATAATTGACTAGAAGGAATTACTTATCAAAGATGACTTGATTTCCAATATGTAAACAAGCGTATAAGTATATGAGCAATATTCAATGACGTGTTCAAAATATAGACCAGTGCTTTAAAGTAGATAACAAATGCTTGCTCAAAAATAAAAATCAAGATATAATGACAATAATCCCACAAAGGAAGTGTTAGACCAAGATCACAATATGCAATTAAATTTGCAACACCAAATAAGGGTATTTGCCAATGAAACAAGATATATCAATTATCCATAAGCATAATGATCATTAAAATGACAACATGCACTGAAATTGTATGTAGAAGCAAATTTCCAAGTACCATAGAATTAAACTTGTTGAAAAATTTAAGGAATTTAAAAATGCTTGCATCAAAGTGCTTCTTGAGATAATATTTGCACGTGAATCTTTAGACCGTCAAGATAGCAAAAGAAAATTTGGGAACTTTGCAATGTAAATGTGATGAGATAGTGCTCTTGGTTTATTTTATTAATTAGTTCTAAAGCAATGTTACAATTGAACTCCTGTCCCCAGACCTCACCCTCGCCCGAAATTCGGATCTCACAATGAGGATTCCATAGGGGTGGAGGGTCCCTAATGTCTATACAACCAACTTAAGTTGGAGGTTAATTTTTAGAGACACAAGTCTAGCATGCAAAGTGAAATGCCTAAATGATATGGAAATGAGTTTGCAAGCGCTGTGTAAAAGATGGAGATGATTCAATTAAATATGCTTCATAGTTAGAACAATAACTCAAGTTGCCATAAATTGAAATGCTATGCTTCTTTACTTGTAGTATGTTGTGAAACTTATCCAAATGAGGAGTAGATCACAAAACATAAGTGATGGCAAATGAGATTGCAAATTAGGAAATTTAAATGACTATGTGATCTAAGCAATTAACGAAATGAACATATGAGTTATTCACATGCAACTAGACTAGATTAGCAAACGAAATGATGAATGCAAGTGATTTAGTTTGAGAAAATTAAAAAAAAAACTAAGCAAAAGAAAGTTACCCACTCAAGAAGATTTCCTCCCTCTAAATGAGTAGGTGAGATACCATGGGAAAAACTTCCCAAGCTCCCTCAAGAACAGTTAGCTCTTTATTAATGAAAATGAGGCCCTCTTATAGAAATGAGGTGATTGGGAAGAGCTTACAATATTCGTTTTAAAATTGCTCCTTCCCAAAGTTACAAGTGTAAGATTTAAAATTTTTTTTTACTTGTGAGATGTTTACAAAGTAAAGGCTTAAAGCCTTGAGGTGAATGGCAGTTACAATTCCTCAAAAGAATGAGGCTTTAGAAGTAGAGGTGAAGTGATAAGGCGGAACTTGGACTTGAGGTTCCAAACGGAAGAGTGTTCCTTAGCCTATGCTTTAGCTCCCTTTCTTCAAAAACTTAGATTGCTTCCAAGAACACCTATAGGCAAACAAGCAAAAGAGTTAGCATGCCAAAGAAATAGTGTTGAAATATGTGAGAGGAAATCACATGCATGCGAAGGAAAAAGTTAGAAACTCAATGCAAGTATAAAATACACTTTATGTTACAAATTCCCTCACTAAGATCAGCTTGAAAGAGTTGATTTAGTGAGTGAGAATTAGGATTTAAACCCAACAACTTAGCCTCAAATGCTAGATAAAATAGATATTTACACAAATGGGAGAAGAAATATATGAATTTTTTTTTTTATAGATATGGAATAGAATCAAAAGGCTCATGAAACCCCCTTTTAGATAAATCTCTTGATGTATTATGAGATTGTTGGCTTGAACAACTTGTGAGGCCTCTGATATCCTTGGAGCTGACTTATTCGAATCGAAGAAGTCTTCACACTCCAATGGACTTGGCAACCTGTCCTTTGAACACACAAATTTCTGCAAACCAATTGTTAGTGCAAAAGAAACTTGGCATATAGAGGCCACGTTGAGCGTGTCATTTCATCGAAAATAACAAGCTACAACAAGAGCACAAAACATACCAAGTCCAAAGGAGATCTGAGATAGCTACAAATCTCCCCTCCCTAGACAATAGTGCCTTCAAGCAAATGCAAAGAAAAAACCAACTAGATTGCAATAAATAACAACATCAAATGAAACAAGTATACCTCATCAACCAAAGAATGCACCACAAGAGAAGCTAATAACCCCAAAGACTTTCCTTTATTCAGCTCAATAACAATTTCGGCATAGTAACAATAAGCACAAGCTTCAAAAAACCACTGTTGCAATGAGAGCCCAAGGCTCATTTTAATAGAACTACGGGAGAAAATCCCAATGAAAAAATGAATGACAAGTGGAGAAGGGAGATAATCCCAATGCAAAACGAATTTGAACAAGTGGCACAAGAACTGTCCAAGTGGAACCAACTGCTGTAGGTGACTGTTGTAAACTTCTCCCTTTTTGGTGTATAATTTCTGTTCTGGACAACGTACAATTTTTTTTTTTTATGTGCATATCTTTGGTGGTTGCCAAGTGTAGATGGTGGCAAGTGAAAGGGGAGCAAATTCCCATCGAATTCTCCACAAAAGAAGCACACTCTGCCACCTCTGATAAACAAGCTAATGAATTGTTGTTCATACTTTCTGTGGACTGCCAATAATGCTGCGTAGGAACTGAAGTATGAGAGCTGGTGCCAAGTGTATGAACGCTGGTGATGAGGGAGAAAATATCCCACGGAAATCTCCAACAAAATTCTGTGTATTGACACCTATCACAAGTGCCAACGGACTGCTCTTCCTTTGCTGCGTGTAGCTGTTGATTCTGTGTACAGCTGTGTGAGGATTGGTGGAGACACTCCACGATTTCCTCCAATCATATACCAAACATATCAAACCTCCCGTACGCTGATGTAATATGCTGAGTGGGCAAGTGTGATTTGGCAGCCAACTACGTGGAGTTACAATTGGTCATGTGCGTAGTTTGCTGTTGAGACTGTCTCATACGTAGACCATGGAGTAAGGTGGGGTCCCTTCCCACTCACTTATATTTTAAACTTCATACTTTGGCAACATTTTTTTTAGATTAAATTACTTCAAATCTTTTTGCTGTACCAGACAGCACGTACGGAACATTTCATAACGCTGACTTGTTTTTTACTTTTTATTGACTTGTAGGTTGTGGTGGGCTGCAACTTTTCCTCACCTGTTTCTCGCAATTTCCATGTCAAAATTTGACATATTCAGGAAAAATTTTATGAATTTTTCCAAATATTGATTTTTTTGGGGATTTTTCCTCATTTTTTCCACTAACATTAGGAAAATTGGCTTTTGAGGGACTATAAGTCGTTTTTTGACCCTCAAAGTCGGTCCTAAGACAATGTTGGGCCTCTGAGGATGATTTTCGAGTAGTCACACGCCCTAGACATTTCCAAAGACCACTTAATTACATCATTACATAGAAATTAATTAAAAAATCTCGTTTTGCAGGAAATTTCTAATTATTAAAAAACTCTACTTAGACCTAGTCAAATTCCGTGAAATTTCAGAGATGACCTAGCATGGTAATATACATTGACTCTAGACACTAATATGTGTTAGGGGCTCAACCTTCAAGCCGTCACCCCGGCTTTGGGGTAATGCAATGAGTGAAAAAACCTAGAAAATTATTCGCCGCTAAAAAGAAGGAATAATTAACCAAGTAAAAAAAACACTCTAAGGTGTACTCACTTGCTGATCGAGTCCCAGCATCCTAGGCCTGTTACATGGATTTATTCATCATGCTAGTGACATTTATACAATATCCCCGAAGGGCTGCAGAATCTGAAGACTGAAGAAGAAAATGATGAGAAGAAGAAGTAGAGTTTAAAAAAATTTGTTGAACATGATGATATCTGATGATATAGGATGGTACAAATGTCTTCTGGTTCATCCTTGGGCATGGAGTCTTCTCATTGTCATCAAGTGCCACTCCAGTGGTCAACATTTGGCTCCATATGGGGATGCATGCTAGATATGAAGTGATAGTATGCAAGAACCTGGAATCTGCATCCACCGACCAAAGATATATATTAGCAGTATCCATACTAAATAACATCAAATAAAATCAAGTACATAAATGGAAATTTATTCTAGGAAACATAAATAACAATTTATTCATGAAATAAAACTACTTAAACAAAATTTACAAGGGATAGGGTTAGGAATATGATACACGGGATGCCCCATGGCATCAAATGTCTTCGGTGAAATCCATCTTGAGAACCTGCCTACTCACAGGCAAATCCATAGGCTCTTTCTCTGATGTGCCTTGGCCAATTCTGACTATCTTAGGACTATGACTTGCCCCACTGTTAACCTGTTTGTGGCCATCAGATACACCAAACCTCTTCCTTTTCCTTTTTCGTCTTTTGATGCGTTGAGGTTTGATCCTGCTCAAAATTGGAAGGTCATTTTTTATATCCTTTTTATTTTTTTCATTTTTTTCTTTTCTTCTTGGTTAGTTGCGATGGCGATGATGATGCAATCACTGTCAATCCTACTGCTCTGTCTTGAAAATGCTTTGATGGAAAATTTGAAGTATCCCCACTTTTTGAGCTATGCCTAATCTCTTCATTTTGAATCTGTTCTGTTAAGGGGGGAAGAAAATTTGTTAACACAACATCACTTCCTGTCTGGCATGATCTATAGATAATCTCATTGTTGGGTTTCCTTGGATCCTCAACATGATATCTTTTCTCTAACTCCCGATCAAGTCTGACAAGGTTATTATCTGGCATGGGAATGGTGGCAAATGACAAGTCCATTTGAAGGCTACCACCTAAATCTGATGCCTATTTTCTTGATAGGAGCATTCCCCATGAATCAGGAACATCTATCACAACAATATCCATATTCATTATTCTGTCTGGGTATGCAGCTAGGAAAACCTATAAATCTTTAATTATCCCACACACTTCAATTCTTTTAGAATCCATTGAACATATGTTGTGATAGGGCCTAGATACCCTTAAATTCAGTTGATATATGACTTTCTTGGTCATGAAATTTGATGAAGCCCCTGAATCAAGCATGCAGTTGTGTAAAAGACGATCATTTACTATCAAAGAAACATAAAATGGCAGATGATCTTCGTTCCCCACATAACAATTCATACTTTTCAATACAATTTCTTCATCTTCTGGTTCATTATTAGGCTTTTCTTCCCTTTGAGTAACTTCAATTGCACTTAGTAACTTGGCCCTTTGAGATGGTATCTTTAAAAGCTCTGTTACTGGGATAGAAACCTTTGCATTATTCACCCAATTGCCCAAGTCAAAATTTAATTCTGAAGTAGGAGGAGAAAATTTTCTGTGATTATTCCGGTCTTGAATATCCCTTCTCTGATAAGTCATCCCTTTCTGTTTTGCCATAGCAAGAATTTGTCCAGATGTAGGCTTTTCCCCAAAAATCTTAGTGACTTTGTCAAGATTTGCAATCATATTGTCGACCCCAAGATTATTAAGACTATGGTCAATGTCTTGATTACTTTCAATGGTATATATTTGATCTTCCATGGAGAACATATTGATTTGACCACTAGTTCCTACATGTTCTTCTCCCAACATGCTACCTTCCATAATTCTCTTTACATATGGGCATGTGGCTTCTTCATGGAACTCATTACATGGCCTACAAAAAGGGGGAATCTGAACTACCATGTTGGTGGATTCCAATGGATTTGGAGGCCTATAATCTTGTTGAGGGCCTTTATTCTTTTGCCATCCATTATTTGGCCTAGGTTGGAATCTTTGCACTTATGATCTTTCCATGGCCACCAACCTATTTTGCATGGCTTGCATTTCTTTAGTGTGGTTTGCTTCCATGCTCTTGATGAGTTGAGTTAATTCCTTAATAGAATCATGTGTAGTGTCTTCCTTGGCCTTGCCTTTGGAATCATTTGATTTCGATGGCCCTCTAGTGAAACCAGGAATCTCAGATTTCCCAGATTGCTTTCTGGCCCTCTCAATTTTCAAGGCTTTAGTTTTAGCTACACCCAAAGTTGCAGACTCCTTTCTTCTCAATTCATAAGTAGTGTCAACACCAAAAGAATATAAATATGAGCATAAGAGAAATTCATCCGGAGGTTTAACAGTTGCAGGCATGCTTTTAACCAATTCATTGAATCTCTTGTTAAACTCCTCCATGGTTTCATTCTCATTCTTCTTCATGGTGCTAATGGCACTAATCAAATGACTATTCTCTCTTCTCTCTCCATACTTTCCCATGAAAGCATTAACAATCGCTTGTAAAGAATCATACAAGTTTGCAGGTTGCTCAGTGAACCAATCAAGAGCATCCTCTTCTAAAGAGAGAACAAAAAGCCTCATCTTTACATCCTCATAGTTAGCAACGTTACACCACTTAAAGATGAAAACATTAAAGTTCTTCACATGTGATGCAACGCTAATGGCAGTGTTACCTTGAAAAGAAGGCAACCTTTCAATAGCCTTGTCAGGGATATTGTGAGGATAACCATTAATGTTAGTAAAGTTACAAGGAGCAAAAAGATCGTTCATGATGTTAGGCTCAACTTGTCCTTGAAACAACAAATGAATGTCAGAAATAGCCTCTTGCCCAAGATTAGCAAGAGCTCTACTATGAGAAAGTCTATTTAACCTCTCTCTAAAAACCCTTTCAGGATCAGGAGAGGGGCTAACTAGACCACTTGAATTTCTCCTAGTAGAGACTCTTGCAAAATTAGGATTGAGTGGAGTCGTCACTTGAGCAAGAATCTAAATCTAAAATTCAAATATGCCAAACTAAGAGTTAGTCGTTTTCCCAGGTACAAGAAGACTTATCCCCGGCAACGGCGCCAAAAAATGTTATCGCTTGCCGCCTACACCTACCTACAGTTAGTGGGAAAAGCCTTCAACCCCACAGGTGTGGTTGGTGGCAAGGAACTCAGAGAAGGGGCTGTCACCTATTCCCAACTCTCTCCGTTTAAGCTATCTCCTAGGCTAGATAAGGGGGGTGGTCCCTAAAGGAAAACTAAGTTAAAGATGTGAGATTTCTAGGAGAATTGATTAGAAGGAATTACTTATCAAAGATGACTTGATTTCCAATATGTAAACAAGCATATAAGTATATGAGCAATATTCAATGACGTGTTCAAAATATAGACCGGTGCTTTAAAGTAGATAACAAATGCTTGCTCAAAAATAAAAATCAAGATATAATGACAATAATCCCACAAAGGAAGTGTTAGACCAAGATCACAATATGCAATTAAATTTGCAACACCAAATAAGGGTATTTGCCAATGAAACAAGATATATCAATTATCCATAAGCATAATGATCATTAAAATGACAACATGCATTGAAATTGTATGTAGAAGAAAATTTCCAAGTACCATAGAATTAAACTTGTTGCAAAATTTAAGGAATTTAAAAATGCTTGCATCAAAGTGCTTCTTGAGATAATATTTTCACGTGAATCTTTAGACCGTCAAGATAGAAAAAGAAAATTTGGGAACTTTGCAATGTAAATGTGATGAGATAGTGCTCTTGGTTTATTTTATTAATTAGTTTTAAAGCAATGTTACAATTGAACTCCTGTCCCCAGACCTCACCCTCGCCCGAAATTCGGATCTCACAATGAGGAGTCCATAGGGGTGGAGGGTCCCTAATGTCTATACAACCAACTTAAGTTGGAGGTTAATTTTTAGAGACGCGAGTCTAGCATGCAAAGTGAAATGCCTAATATGGAAATGAGTTTGCAAGTCCTATGTAAAATATGGAGATGATTCAGTTAAATATGCTTCGTAGTTAGAGCAATAACTCAAGTTGCCATAAATTGAAATGTTGTGCTTCTTTACTTGTAGTGTATTGTGAAACTTATCCAATGAGAAATAGATCACAAAACATAAGTAAGTGATGGCAAAAGAGATTGCAAACTAGGAAATTTAGAGGACTATGTGATCTAAGCAATTAATGAAATGAAAATATGAGTTACTCACATGCAACTAAATTAGATTAGCAAATGAAATGATGAATGCAAGTGATTTAGTTTGAGAAAATTAAAAGAAAAACTAAGCAAAAGAAAGTTACCCACTCAAGAAGATTTCCTCCCTCTAAATGAGTAGGTGAGATACCATGGGAAAAACTTCCCAAGCTCCCTCAAGAACAGTTAGCTCTTTATTAATGAAAATGAGGCCCTCTTATAGAAATGAGGTGATTGGGAAGAGCTTACAATATGCGTTTTAAAATTGCTCCTTCCCAAAGTTACAAGTGTAAGATTTAGAAAAAAAATTACTTGTGAGATGTTTACAAAGTAAAGGCTTAAAGCCTTGAGGTGAATGGCGGTTACAATTCCTCAAAAGAATGAGGCTTTAGAAGTAGAGGTGAAGTGATAAGGTGGAACTTGGATTTGAGGTTCCAAACGGAAGAGTGTTCCTTAGCCTATGCTTTAGCTCCCTTTCTTCAAACTTAGATTGCTTCCAAGAACACCTATAGGCAAACAAACAAAAGAGTTAGCATGCCAAAGAAATAGTGCTGAAATATGTGAGAGGAAATCACATGCATGCGAAGGAAAAAGTTAGAAACTCAATGCAAGTATAAAATACACTTTATGTTACAAATTCCCTCACTAAGATCAGCTTGAAAGAGTTGATTTAGTGAGTGAGAATTAGGATTTAAACCCAACAACTTAGCCTCAAATGCTAGATAAAATAGATATTTGCACAAATGGGAGAAGAAATATATGAATATTTTTTTTTTAGAGATGGAATAGAAGCAAAAGGCTCATGAAACCCCCTTTTAGATAAATCTCTTGATGTCTTATGAGATTGTTGGCTTGAACAACTTGTGAGACCTCTGATATCCTTGGAGCTGACTTATTCGAATCGAAGAAGTCTTCACACTCAAATGGACTTGGCAACCTGTCCTTTGAACCCACAAATTTCTGCAAACCAATTGTTAGTGCAAAAGAAACTTGGCATATAGAGGCCACATTGAGCTTGTCATTTCATCGAAAATAACAAGCTACAACAAAAGCACAAAACATACCAAGTCCAAAGGAGATCTGAGATAGCTACAAATCTCCCCTCCCTAGACAATAGTGCCTTCAGGCAAATGCAAAGAAAAAACCAACTAGATTGCAATAAATAACAACATCAAATGAAAAAAGTATACCTCATCAACCAAAGAATGCACCACAAGAGAAGCTAGTAACCCCAAAGACTTTCCTTTATTCAGCTCAATAACAATTTCAGCATAGTAACAATAAGCACAAGATTCAAAAAACCACTGTTACAATGAGAGCCCAAGGCTCATTTAAATAGAACTACGGGAGCAAATCCCAATGAAAAAATGAATGACAAGTGGAGAAGGGAGATAATCCCAATGCAAAACGAATTTTCACAAGTGGCACAAGAATTATCCAAGTGGAACCAACTGCTGTAGGTGACTGTTGTAAACTGCTCCCTTTTTGGTGTATAATTTCTGTTCTGGACAGCGTACAAGTTTTTTTTTATGTGCATATCTTTGGTGGTTGCCAAGTGTAGATGGTAGCAAGTGAAAGGGGAGCAAATTCCCATCGAATTCTCCACTAAAGAAGCACACTCTGCCACCTCTGATAAACAAGATAATGAACTGTTGTTCATACTTTTTGTGGACTGCCAATAATGCTGCGTAGGAACTGAAGTATGAGAGCTGGTGCCAAGTGTATGAACGCTGGTGATGAGGGAGCGAATATCCCACGGAAATCTCCAACAAAATTCTGTGTATTGACACCTATCACAAGTGCCAACGGACTGCTCTTCCTTTGCTGCGTGTAGCTGTTGATTCTGTGTACAGCTGTGTGAGGATTGGTGGAGACACTCCACGATTTCCTCCAATCAAATACCAAACATATCAAACCTCCCGTACGCTGATGTAATATGCTGAGTGGGCAAGTGTGATTTGGCAGCCAACTACGTGGAGTTACAATTGGTCATGTGCGTAGTTTGTTGTTGAGACTGTCTCATACGTAGACCATGGAGTAAGGTGGGGTCCCTTCCCACTCACTTATATTTTAAACTTCATACTTTGGCAACATTTGTTTTAGATTAAATTACTTCAAATCTTTTTGCTGCCCCATGAACCCATCGTGGAACATTTCACTGCCTTTGACTTGTTTTTTACTTTTTTATTGACTTGTGGCTTGCTTGGTGGGCCCCACATGGCTGCCACATCACCCTTTATTTCTCCACATAATTTCCATGTCAAAATTTGACTTATTTTGACTTTGGAAAATTTTCCAAATTTTTCCAATTATGAATTATTTTTGAATTTTTTCTCATTTTTTCTACTGGCATTAGGAAAATCGGCTTTTGAGGGACCATAAGTCGTTTTTTGACCCTCAAAGTGGGTCCTAGGATAATGCTGGGTCTCTGAGGATGAATTTCGACTGGTCACACACCCCAGACATTTCCAAAGACCACTTGTTTACATCATTACATAGAAAATAATTAAAAAATCCCATTTTGCGGGAAATTTTTAATTATTAAAAAATCCTACTTAGACCTAGTCAAATTCCGCGAAATTTCAGAGATGACCTAGCATGGTAATATACATTGACTCTAGACACTAAGATGTGTTAGGGGCTCAACCTTCAAGCCGTCACCCCGGCTTTGGGGTAATGCAATGAGTGAAAAAACTTAGAAAATTATTCGCCGCTAAAAACAAGGAATAATTAACCAAGTAAAAAAAACACTCCAAGGTGTACTCGCTTGCTGATCGAGTCCCAACATCCTAGGCCTATTACATGGATTTATTCATCATGCTAGTGACATTTATACGATATCCCCGAAGGGTTGCAGAATCTGAAGACTGAAGAAGAAAATGATGAGAAGAAGAAGTAGAGTTTAAAAAATTTTGTTGAACATGATGATATCTGATGATATCTGATGGTACAAATGTCTTCTGGTTCATCCTTGGGCATGGAGTCTTCTCATTGTCATCAAGTGCCACTCCAGTGGTCAACAGGTAGAAAATGAAGGAAACTGCTATGAGATTTCTGCCAATTATAGCATGCCTAAGAATAAAAACAAGCATTGATAAAACTCACAACACCTTGGAGGTCAATGAAAACCATCTTGTTAGACTCATTTGTTTGTACGAAAACCGAGTATAAGCTCAAAATTGACCTGCACACCCTAAAATCCCAACTGTTAAAAATAACATATCATGGCAATGCTTGCATGTTGCCTTCCACCCTCATGGAAGTGGTTTTTAACCCTAAAAGCACCATTTCAATAGAAGTTCATCTAGTTTTGAAGCTCAAATCTGGTTGACTTGACCTACTGCAAGGAGAGCATGTCTAGTCAGAGATGTTACAAAACACCTTGAACAAATGTCTTGCTACTAGGAAGCATCACCCTGTGAACATGTCAGGACAGTGAAGACAACCTCATTCCAGAGGAAGATAAGGCATAACCTACCATTCTGGTTGTCCATCTCAAATCCATCCAACCCTAAAGCATGATGATTAGAGGAATGAACCATCATGTCGTTAGAGGCCTTTGTTTGCAGCTTGGGACTAATTACCTCCACTGGTTGGTTTACATTAGTGGGAGAGGAAACCACCTTCTACTGTTGTTTCTTGCTAAAAGGAATTTTGAACTAGGATCCCAAGTTATGCTGCATGCCATTTTATAGAAGCCTAAATTTCATTTTAGGCCATCTATCTGAATTTGCTTAGTTATTTCGTTTACTAATTTTCATGTGTCATTCACAGGTCACACTACTGCTGTATTTCTTGTACGATGGCTGAAAGAGTCAATGTATTTATAATTGGAAATGGAAACATCATTTACCACCCTTGCAATGCTTATTTATCTTCAAATAATACCCTAAGTTACCAGAAACTCCTGAAGAATTTGCTGGAAACGCGGATCCCCGTTTCCGATACAGAAACAAATACGATTCTTGTCGGAAACACTGTAAAAAAATTTTTGTGCCGTTTCAAAAAATCGGAAACTTCATATTTGGAATTGCATATGTTTCCAAGGGATTTAAATTTTTTTGGATCTGTTTCCGGAAACAGATCCACAAAAATCGTGATCACAATCCACCCTTAAAATGTTAAAAAGCGTGGAATTTTGTATATCCATAAATAAATAATAAAAATGAAGAAATCATATTTTCAAATAAACTCATTATAAACATAGTCTCATAACGTCTCTTCTAAATCTTTATAAACAACGACTCTCCATATATTTATCAAGGATCCTTACTAAGAAAAATATGGATGTGACAAAATGCAAACAAAACGGTTGGATGAATGTCTTCGTAAAGAGATCTAATTGAGCTGTTAATTTTTTGTTTGGTTAAGGTTTTGTTAATTGTCATTGATTTTGCTCTTGATTTCATAAATCCCCCCAATATAACAAATCTTCTCTAGCCAATGTTTTGCCTGCATATAGTCAAGAGACCAAGCTGATGTTGAGAAGATTGAAATGTTCAAATAGGTCTTGACGAAGTATTCCAATGGTCCCATGGGACTTTTAATTGCCATGCAAGGAAGATAGATATCATCTCCCATGCATGACACATTCTTTGAAGGAGTTGGACTCGAAAGCAAAAAGGTTGTAGCATTTCTGATTACATTACTAATGATGCTGATAATATGTTGAATGATATAATAATCACTAATGATGATGACAATGTTTATGCTGAATTGATGATGATGATTTGTTTATGTTGAATTCATGACAATGATTATGTATTTTTGGATATAGATTCTAGATTCTAAAAGATGAATGTAATATAAATAAATAAATAAATAAATAAATAAATAAATAAATAAATAAATATATATATATATATATATATATATATATATCTATCTTTTCCTTGCCATATCGTATCTTGATTTTTTGAAAATTTGCTGTATCCGTTTCAAACCCCATATCCGTATCTGTTCCTGTATCTATTTCAGTGAAATTTAGATAATACCTCTTCGATATGGAAGAACTCTTTTCTTATATTTAAAGGAGAATGCTTGTCACTTTTGTTTAGTTGCTATTATTATTGTCAATCATATTATAGGTTTCTGTATACTATTGGAATTTTTTTATAAGGTATCCTACTTTTTCTAGATGGGTGCGCTAGTTTGCATTAGAATGCAATGGTACATTTTAAGAATAGCTTGATCGAAATAAGATAAACTGACTGACTGATTGTCATTTTTATCAGGGTTGGTGTTACAGCTGGAAAAGCAGCTGGAATGGAGGTTGTAGCTGTGCCATCTATTAAAACACAAGCTCCTCTGTACACCGAAGCTAACTGTGTGCTAAGCTCTCTATTTGATTTGCAACCTGAACGATGGGGTCTACCACCATTTGAAGATTGTAATTAGCTAGTCTCTTGCTTTGTTCACTCCATGTTTTCACCCTCAGAAAATGACAATGAATTGAACTTTTTGTTTTATACAATACATGGATTTCAATGGGATATTTAGGAAGCTTTTGTACATGATGTTACAGGCTTCGTGTTGTAAATTGACTAGTAATTAAAAAATTACTGATGCCAAACTTTTAGAAAATTGCACAAAATACATACAACTGAACTGTGTTAGAGAGAATATTTGAGTAATAATTTTATTGAACATCCATGAGGCCAATTGGTTTGTGGGACAAATAGCTTAGATATCTGTAAGGGGATTTTTTTACAAAAATAAGAAAGTTGGAATGCAACAATGCATGAATAAATATAAAATGCATTGGAAGAAGTGGATGCCTCCTTGAGGTAGTTTCGACTTCCAATCATAAATGATGGATGTACTTATCAACATGACTCCCATGGGATGGGTCAATTACTCTGGTTGGGATTGCCCATATCAACTTGTGTGTGTGGCACATCATCCTCGTTGCAGCACTTGTGATATTTTCTTGCTGACCATCCTAAAATATGGCTGCCCAACTGTTTCCATCTATCATCGACTACTTCCTGATGTGGTTATATGCCTCACAATGGACCAGAAATTGCTGACAAGTGATATGTTTCTACTTCAGTTGTTCCCCGCATCTGACAAGTCTTGTAGTCCCATTCGTCTTTAGGATCCTTTCATCTCATATCTTAGTCGGTATGAACTTTTCCTTGGTTGGTCTAAAACATGTTTCTCTATCCATGACATATTGAGTTTCAAATATTCATGTACCTTTATTTGCATGTGGGGTTTAACAGGTCTATGTAATACTATTGAGGTTTCTGCATGTTTCTCTTCCATGTACCTCTCCTGTACTGAGTCTGTATAAGTCTTTTCAACCCCTTTTTAATCTAATGGGAATTCTTCCTTGAAATGTACAAAATTTTGAACCATTTTTTTGCACTGGAGCTTCTATGTAGTTTTTCCTTCTCTACAAGAGGGTTAAGCACAAGGTCACACTTGGGCTAGGCGAGGTGACATGACCCATTTCGCTTAGTTTTGGGTGGCATGATATAGCGGAATTTGCACGCATACAAACAATGTTAATAGCGTTTTGTTGTAGCACTTGGGAGGAAACTCTCAAGGGGGTTTCTATCTTAGGTCTCTGGGCTAAGTGTCCTGCCCTTGTGCCTGGATTTATCCTACGACTGTCCCCCAAGGACGTGTTATTGTCAGTGGTGACCATAGTGGCCTATCTTTTAGGGCTCATACATAGGTGCAAGGTCGAGGTCATCTTCTCTGTACCTGGGACAGATATTATCATACTCTCTCAATCCTCTTGGGGGGTATTCCACGGTTAATGAAGGCACTTAGACCGAGTTCGCACCCAAAATGGGTGGGAAGCAGGTCACTAGTATAACTGTTCCATCACTAGTTTCTTTGTATTTTGGTTTGTGTGTGCTATCTTTTAGGACATTTCTAGTGTATGTTGTTTGGTATGAGTTGGTAGTTTTGGCCTTAGGGTGTGTTGACTCTCCTTGCCGCCTACACCTGCCTACAAGTTAGCGACAAAAAAACTTTAACCCCACAAGGTGTAGTTGGTGGCAAGGAACTTAGAGAAGGGGTTGTCACACTAATCCCATCTCTCTCTGTTTAAGCTATCTCTTAGGTTAGCTATGAGGGGTGGTCCCTAAATGGAAAACTAAGTTAAAGATGTGAGTTTCTAGGAGAGTTGTTAGAGTTAAATAAATTACTTCTTAAGATTTATAAGCCAAAAGTGTTATGAGCAATAACCATCAATATGTAATTTATAAAGCATTTGAAAACTAGTGCCTTCAAAGTATTGCTCTTTGAAATGAAAATGTATTTGCTTAATTGAAGTAAAATGCTTTCAAATGGAAAGCAAAAGTAATCTTGAAAAGTGAAACAAGAAAATGTCAGCGCAATATATTGTAAATGCTTTCAAGATAAATAGATTTATGAATCAAAGAATGAGAAGCTATCTTGCTCAAAAGGAAACAATTAGTGTTCTACTTGCAAAATGTAAATAAAAAAAATATTTGCCACAACAAAGTATTCAATTTCAACAATGAAAAAAGGAATAAACAATTTGCAATTAAAACCATGAGGTGTATTAGCATGAGATGCAATTACACTAGATTTGGATGCAATTAATCTTGGTTACTTTTTATCTAAAATGCATAATCTAGGTGAGAAGTATTCCTCTTGTGCTCTTACCAAGGGGTAAAAATTGGAGTGACTGTAAGAAAGAGGGAGCTAGGACACGCGGGTGTCATTAACGATGCTCGTCCCCTGAGTCTTACGAGCCAGCGCGTGCTTTCGTTCCTACAAGGAGACAAGCCACCTTCATAACTGCAGGGTCACACGCTTTTACCTTACTTCGTACCAAATGGAAGAACTTTCCAAGAAATTTTTTTTCCTTGTAATTTCTATTGACCAAGCTTATGCTTGGATGTAAATTTTAAATATGCAACTAAGCTAGAATGCCTACTATGATATGCAAGTAAGTTTGCAAGTGCTATGTAAAAGATAGAGATGATAGAGTCAACAAGTCAATCCAACCGCAATTCCTCTCCCAAAGTGGAGAGATAGGGATGCCAATGGGTGGAACCCACGCTTCCAAAACAAAAATCAGAAATTTATTATTATGTGTTACAATGAGGTTAATGGTTCTTTGAGAGCTACCCAAGGAATTGATGGAAATAAAAAATGAGGTTTTGAAACCACAAGGGAATTCCTTCAAGTATGGAGCCTCAAGAGAGATGAAAATGGCACTACAATAAGGAAATACAATCTCCCAAAGTTGTACATGGCTTAGTCTTCTTTAGAAAGCCCTCCTAATGCCCATGACCTCCTTCAAAATGGAACTTTGAAACTTGAGAGAACCTACAACCAACATGCTAGGGCTGCAAAACTAAGACCAAGTTTAGTGTGAAAAAGAGCATGCAAAATGAGTGATAATGCTACAATATAATATACAAATAGCTAAATCAAGTGATGGGAAAATACCCATCACTTGTCTAGATTACAAGGAGCTCTTGATTAGCTAGATAAATATATGAAAACACAAGAGTATAAGATGTAAATTTGATTGAAATAATTGGATTAAGCACAAACTATGTGAAAAAGAACCCTGCAAAATCGACACTTTGGAAAGATAAACTATTAAGGTTCAAAAAACGATAGGAGCTCCTTGTAAGTAATGGTAAGAGTGGGTTGGTCTCTTGAAGACTTCCCCTCATGCTTGCTAGTTGATACAAAGATGGCCTCTACAAAACTTCAAATGAACATTAGCTCATATGGATTATATTAATAAACAATGACAAGAGAACTCTAGAATTTATTTCAAAATAGATAGAGTTGTCTAGCCTAGAGCATATCAAATAACCAATTGAAATTATAAGATAGCTATACATTCACAATTCTTATGAAAGCATATGAGAGAATGAAATCTAATTAAACACAAGTAGAGAAATATACCATCATTGAGCCAAGCCAAACTCCAAGAGAGAAACACCCATGAATGAACCCCAAATACTTTTTTATTATATGATGAACAAATGTGCAAAGGATCAGAGCTTCCCCAAGCACAATAGCTAGTGCAAAAGATACAATATGAGAGCCCATGGCTCCGTTATATAGAAACTTGGGAGCAAATCCCAATGAAGAACCAAATGGCAAGTGGTGAGAGGGAGGAGATCACAAGGCAAATTCGAATTTGATAAGTGGAGCTGCATTGCCAAGTGTAAAATTCGGATTCTGGCAAATGGACATCATTTTCTTCTTCCCTTATATGCGAAATTCGAATTTTATGATGGAATGACAATTGTATATGGATGGTAACCCATGTGGGGACAATTTCCCACAAAAATATCCACCAAATATTCTCCCAAATCCTCCCAAATCCTCCCAAATGTGCATTAACTTCACAAATTCGAATTTCTAAGTAAGCGGCTTTCATTTAATGCCATGAATTCGATTTTATTTGAGTATATGTCATTTCCTTGTTTTTAGGAGTCCACATCATCTTGTGATTTCACTTTAAATCCTCCAAAATTTTCCACCTCATTTAGCATGTGCGGATATTTATTTTTCTCTATTTATTTAATATTTAGCTTAATTAATTGCTAGATTGCCCACTAAACTTAGGAAAAATGGGTTTTGAGGGCTCAAAACACATTTTAAACTCCTCAAAGTGTGTTATAGTAGAAATTTTAGGGTGAGAGGTGTAATTTTGATTACTCATACCCCATACAACTTCTCTAGGCAACACTTATTACAATTCAATTACAATTTTTATTGCAATTTTTGACTTGCGGGAAATTTTAAAAATTAAAAAATCACTACCTAGACCTAACTAAAATCCACGAATTTTTTTGTGTGATCTAGTATGATAATATACATTGACTCTAGACACTAGGACTCACCCAAGGCTTCACCATCAAGCCGTGCTCTGTCTTTGGTGTAAAATTGAAGGAAAAAACTCAATTAATTATTAAGTCCTGATAGGGAGATGATAATTAACCGAGTGAAAAAAACCTCCCAGAGTAATACTCACTTGTTGGAAAGGTCCCAAGCTACTAAGGCCTATTATAGACTCAATACTGACTCAAATTCATCATTACTAACATCACTTATTACAATTCCCTGTAAGGCGTGGAATCTGTGTACAAGAGAAAATGATGAGAAGTAGAAGTAGAGTTTAAAAACTCTGGTGATATAATGATATTTGATGATATCTGATGGTACAAGTGTCATTTGGTTCATCCTTGGGCATGGAGTATTTATATAATCATCAGGTGCCACTCCAGTGGTCAACATTTGGCTCCATATGGGGATGCATGCTAGATATGAAGTGATAGTGTGCAAGAACCTGGAGTCTGCATTCACCGACCAAAGATATATATTAGAAGTATGTATTCAAAGTATCATGAAACAAATTCAAGTACAAAAATGGAAATTTTGTCCTAAGAGCATAATTTATTCATGATATAAAGCTACTTAAACAAGCTTTACAAGGGATAAGGTGTTGGGGCCCTTGTTTTTGTTTAAGTTTTGAACTTTTGGCCAAGAAATTTTGAACTTTGACTCTTTTTGAGTTGCGGAATAAATACACATAGCAACCGCGACCGCGCCGCAGCGACCAGGAGTTGTGGAGCTACCAAGGTGGCGCGGAAGCATTTGATAACTGGAGATCGAACAGAGATAAGTGCAGATGAAAGAAATACAGCAGAAAACAGAAAGTGGAACACGCAGACATTAGAAGAGAAGCTGGGAAAAGCCAAAGTGAAGACACAGAGAAGCTGCCAGTCGCGAGGAGCGGGTGAATAAAAGGCGATCACCCGGCTGAAGAAGTTTGTTGTTGTTGTTGAGGGTTGAATGGATGCAAGAGAAGTCGCGAGGATCAAGACCTGAGGAAGGATGCGCAGAGCAGCTGCAGAAGAATCATACCTGTTCTTCCTATGGGTTCTTACTTTCTATGTTCTTCCTTTCTGTTCTCAAACCCATCTGTATCTGACTTGTGAGTTATCAGAGAAGAAAGCTATGTAATCATGTATTCGGCCAGAAGAATAATATAAGGAAGGGTTGCTGTCTCAATACGTTTTTCATGCGTTCTAATGTGTTTACACTGATTTAAAAATTTTAAGTTGCGACTGTCTGAATACTTAATTAGTGATCTTGCATGTGTAATTTGGTATATGTAGTGGATGCACTTTCTTTCTTTGGTTGCGGGTTTATTCCTTACCAGTGATCTCATCCCCTTATGCATGTGGTCGCGGCACGCCTCGGGTGAGACGCACTGCTCTCCCCGTAGCAGGGGTGAAAATGCTGCCGTGTTCCTAGACTACACCGACCCTCAAGGCCACAACTCTTGAACCTTGGTCTTGCCCGCGAGATTCGATTTCGCTAACAATGGTTTCATCAATAGACCCTGCATGCTCCCCCAGGATTTGATCATGGTCTCGAGATTTTTGAAGGAGCACACGGCTACTGTGGGATGATCATCTTGACCAGTTTATCGCTCAACAAGCAAAGCTGACCAAGAAAAAGGAGGCGGCGATCAGGGAGCTTGTTCTTTTTTTCTGACTCAGCTAGTGATACGTACGAAATTTTCTGGGGAAGGTTCCCTATGGACCTTTACAACTGGTTGCGGAGGTTACGAGCGACGGTGCCCCAAGAAGGCTTGCGGAAGATAAACCGCAGGTGGGCGCACGAAGACCTGGTAGCACTGCATCGGGTAGATACTGAACTAACCCGCGCAATGGATTTTTGGGTGAGGACCACGTTGGAAGGATATACGCTGTGGAGTTTGCTGCTGAGTGTTACCAATCCTTCTCGAAGGCTGAGGCTGTTTTTCACTCAGGACTAAGGGGGAAGCTGTTAAAGGAGATTCCACTGTGGATCAAAGCCCTGATGGTGGACGAAGGGTTGATTGAATTCCGCAAACCGAGCATGGAAGCGTAAACCACCCGTACTGGGGGAAGGGTTGAGGGGACCGATGCTGTGTAGATTGTGAGAGTGGGGAGTGGGGGATGGACGTTGAAGCCGCATGCAAGTTGCGAGAGTCACGTGCACATCGGCGGGCACAGATCGCCGATAGGTGGCGAATAAGGGTAATGAGAGATTTGAAGAGAAGGGAAATCGAGAGGAGAAATCAGAAGGAGGCGCCTCAGAAGACAAGAACCATGGATCTGGATACCCGGACGGGGGACGGGACAACAGCGGATGTACAGTGGGTGCATGGGAGCCCAGCGACGCGAGAAAGAGAAGTAACGACTAGCAAAGATAATGGAAAGATGTAGCCCGGAGAAAGCTCCGATGACGAATGGCACAGCGTGATGCAGCAGATGTTCCAGGATCAAACAACACCCACCCCTCCAGGCAGCCCTACGTCCCGCTTTCCGCATGGCCAGGATCCCGACCTTCCCCTGGTACTTTATCAACCTTTGAGAAATATTTTTATTTAGTTACAAGCATTAAGTCAGTCATATAGTAGCTCAGCGGTGTCGGTAACGCCTAGTAGCAGTAGCGTCACTAGTAGTGGTATTTTCCCTAGCGGGACCGTTACGCAACCAGGACCTGGAGGCTTTATCCTGGTTAATTCTCCACAAGTATACATGGCTAGATCTTTTACCCGGTACCCGGAGTTCTCTGGCCAGGGAAATGACGACGTCGAACAACACTGGTATCTGTGCGAAGCCATCTGGAGGGCTCGACAGGCGCCGGATGTAGGGAAGTTAATAGAGTTCCAAACCACGCTCAGAGAGAGAGCTATGCGTTGGTTCATTAAGTGGTCCGAGGCGCACCCTAACCCTGTAATTGCGGACGTGAAGCGGGATTTTGTCCGCGAATTCAAGCTTCCCTGAGCAGACCAGCAGACCTCGTACGAGCTGTGGGAAATTAAGGTAAGGAAGGTGGAGATCATAATGGGAGTTGATGCGGCGTTTCAAGGACAAACGGAAACCGAGCCACCCGATCGATCCAAACCACTGTGAGGGACCGGTTCATCAAGGCTCGTCCCCCTCGGCTGTTCTAACCCCTCTCACCAAAGAAGATTTGATAACTACAGGAATACAGGATGCTTTGGAGTAGGCCATGAAGATTGAAGCCATGTGGCGGATACCCTCAGAATACAATGGGCCGGGCTCCCGCAAGACCCTTCGATAGGGTTGCGCACTTTATCGCGCTTGGACCGAAAGTTTTGGCAGACATGGAGCCCACGAGACCAAATAGCGACCGAATGTTTGGTGTACTCATTTCCTGGTCGAGGGACACGTCGCAACCGAATGTCCTCGGTTGCGCGGTGCAGGAGTTGGGCCCTCAGTTGCAGCAATTCAGGGGGGTTCACCAGCAGGGGGTGGCGCGGCGATGAACCCGCAGGGAGTCTACCAGCCGCAACAGACCTTTGCGGGGTTCCCACCGCAACTGGGGTCTTCCACCACAGAGTACTGTGAGATTTGCCGGACGATGGGGCATCCTCCTCGGATGTGCCCGATACAGGCTAGTCCACAGCCCCGGACAATGTATACCGCACCTCGTGGTGTCTACGACCTGCTAACAATGAGCAAGGCAGGCGCTTGACGCTCTGCGGATCGACTGACGTCCTGCATGTGGTGAACGAGGCTCCCAAGGGGAAGGAGGTGGCGTATGCGTGAGGCCGAACCGTGAGGACGCGTCCCAGTAGGGGTGCAAGGCAATTGTGACCAGAGGGTCATGTGGTCGTGGAGAATGTCCCCTTCCGCGACGACTCTGGTGGTGTTCCTGGGGTGCCTGGTCAACGCCCATGCTAAGACTCATCTCGAAGCTCATCAAGAAGTGGGAAGAACGGGTGAGGCAGAGGGGAGCGAATTTGATAAACTCAGAACCGCGTAGCGCCACAACCCCCGACATGCAGAACGTCGCGATAGTAACGCGGGGCGGAAAAAAGACTGGAGAGGATGCCCACGAGAAGGAGCCAGCACGAGTGGTTCGGCCGGCATCCCCAAAGAAGCTGATCAGGCCTGAAGTCCAGAAGAAGTATTTTCAGGAAGCGGTTGAGGAATTCGCCCAGTTGCGGAATGAGGGAGGGTTGGAGGAGCCCAGGCGGCCAGAATTCGGTGCGCAGAATGTCGCAGACACTGTGGTCGAGGATTGGCTCCGGCTAGTCCTCAGGATTGTTGATAACGTCAGAGCCAAGCAGCAGCCCCCCCAAGCATGCTGACTGAGCGCTGTTGTGGGCGCAAGATAGTAACCAGCCGTGACGCTAGCCCTCCATACGTCCCTCAATACGTGCAACGGGTCAAGCGGAACAAGCAACGAACAGGCAAAGAATTCCGGCTTAACACACAGGTCGCAGGTTTCCAAATCAGCGACACCATGTTGGACCTGGGGTCTGACGTCAACATACTGCCACGAAAGACATGGGAGGCTCTTGGAAAGCCACGGCTCGCCTATTCCCCAATCCAACTCAGGATGGCGAACCATTACTGTATTTTGCCAATCGGCTGACTCGAGGGTGTCGAGGTCGACGTGGCGGGGGTGAAGACATACACCGACTTTGAGGTTATTGATATCATGGGCGATAAGGACCCCTATCCTTCTTTACTTGGCATTGATTGGGCTTTTGAGAATTACGCGATCATCGACCTCAAGAAGGAGCTGATGATTTTTGAGGATGGGGAGGTAAGGGTCACTCAGCCTCTCGACCCGTATCAGGGTCCGCAATACACAGAACCGGTGGACAGTCGGGAGGATGCTCAGATGATGGACCATCTCTATCAGATGACTGCAGGGAAGCGGGATGATTATATCAACCCGACCGCAACAGGGTCTATCAGTTGGCGGAGTGTGCAGAGCTCGAAGCTCGGATCTGAGCTTGCGTGGGAAGACTGGCAGCAAGGGGGGTATGAGACCACCACGCGGAGATGTGCCTCCATCGCTCAGGTCTGGTGGGTTGGGACTAAGATCCGCGGATACCCCACATTATCAAACATGCAAGCAGTGAATACTTTTATTGCCAAGGTGGAAGACCGGGTCCCAGAGGAAATCTGGATACCACTCTTGGATGTGGCCTTGAAGTCAACATCGGGACGATGGTGGAACAATCACCGCAACACTCTGTTGCGATGGGAGCGTGTGGCGGACGCTCTGCGGGCACGCTTCAAAGAGGATGAAGGGCCCTGCATTACGCGTAAACATCATGGAGCTTCCGACCCGCGACGGAATTTGCGGGCGTGCGAGGAATAGTGGCGTAGCGCCAGGTACCCTGAGGAGTTGTGGGTCCATAGGTTTGTCCACTCCCTGGGTACAATTCCCCAGGCCTGGTACCTGGAGGAAGAGCGGAAACAGGGAACCCGCTCCTGGCAAGCAGTCGCGGAAAAGTTCGTCCAGAGCTTCTCGTTCGAAGGGGAGACGGCGCAGGAATCTCAGGCCCTACAAGCCGTCAAGGAGGTTCTGTTTTTCCGCCATCCTGAACCCGATGAGGGCCCGGTGGCGTCACGCTCCGGGGTCAAGAGCGAAATGGTTTGCCAATGGATTGACGGCGATTCGGAGGATGATAGTTTGGAGGACCTTAGGCATCTCTATTTTGACGAAAAGGAGGGCGAGCGGAGCGTCCGTGACGAGCCGACAACAGAAGGAGTCCATTTGCAGCCCCTAAAGACAAAGAAGCTGAACATTGGAACGGAGGAGAAGCCTAAGCTGGCAACGGTGGGAGATTACTGGGACGAGGAGACGACAAGAGAAATTTTCAGCCTCCTCCGGGAGTACGAAGATTTATTTCCGTCATCAGTTGCGGATCTGAAAGGGATCAAGGGGGATCTGGGCGAGATGTGCATCACACTGAAACCGGGAGTCAGGCCGGTGAAGCACCGACCCTACCGGTTGAATCCACGTATCAAAGAGAAGGTCAAGATGGAGATCGACAAGATGCTGGCTGTGGGTCTCATCTTTCCAGTAGAAGAAGCCGAGTGGGTAAGTCCCATTGTCATCCAGAACAAGAAGGACAAAGCGGAAATCCGTGTCTGTGTAGACTATCGGAGTTTGAATAATGCTTGTATTCACGATCCGTTTCCCACTCCCTTCAGCGACGAAGTTCTAGATCATGTCGCGGGAAACGAAGCTTATTCCTTCACCGATGGGTTTTCGGGCTACCATCAGGTGCGCATCGCCGAGGAAGACAAAGCAAAGACGACATTCACAATTGAGTGGGGATCATTCGCATACCACGTTATGCCGTTTGGTCTGAAGAACGCACCGGCTGTGTTTTCCCGGATTGTCATTGCTGCTTTCCGGGAGTACATTCACAAGTTCCTGGAAGTCTATATGGATGATTGGACCGTTTACAGCCTGCTGAAGAAACACGCCTCCCTGTTGCGTGTTATGTTCGACCGATGTCGCCAGCTGCAGATTTCCTTGAACTTGAAGAAATGTATTTTTGCAGTACCATTCGGCACACTCTTGGGTCACGTGGTGTGTAAGCAAGGGGTCTGCGTTGATCCTGCCAAGGTCGCGGTCATCGTCCACATGGAGGCCCCCGAGACTGTGAAGCAGTTGCGAGCACTGCTCGGGCACACAGGATACTACAGGTGGTTTATCCGCAATTATGCCAAAATCACTGCCCCTTTGGAGAAACTATTGCGGAAGTCAGAAGCATTTGAGTGGACGGCGGAGTGCAGGAAGGCACTCGACACATTGAAGGAGAAGTTGGCGACGACACCCATACTTGTTCATCCCGACTGGGATAAGCAGTTCCATGTGCACATTGATGCGTCCGGAATTGCACTTGGAGCTGTATTGGCGCAACCCGGGGAAACGACAGTTGACCACCCGGTATACTTCGCCAGCCGACGGTTATCGAATGCGGAGAAGAATTACACCACGACCGAGCGGGAGGCGTTGGCGATGGTGTACTCTCTCCAGAAGTTCCGCCACTACCTTCTGGGCGGCAAATTTACATTTTTCACGGACCATTCGGCATTGAAATATCTGGTCAATAAGCCTGTGTTGGAAGGAAGAATCTGTCGATGGCTTCTACTTTTTCAGGAGTTCACGTTTGAGGTGATTGTCAAGCCTGGCAGGTTGAACGTTGGTCCCGATCACTTATCCAGGCTGGCGACGGGAGAGAACGAAGGTCCGTTGGACGATCAACTCCCGGATGCTGACCTATTCCGAGTTGAAGCAGTCCCAGACTACCTGGCTGACATTGCCACGTATTTGACCACGGGACAGTGCCCTGAGGATTACACCCCTCTTCAGAAACGCCACTTGGTTGTCCGGGCGACCGATTATCAATTGATCACAGGGCAACTGTACAAACTGGGCCTGGATGAGGTGTTGCGCAGGTGTGTTCTTGACCACGAGCGGGAAGCAGTGATGTGGGAATGTCACAGCGGTGTTGCGGGAGGACATGTGGGTGCTAAACCCACCGCAAGGAAGGTGCTTCAAGCTGGCCTATGGTGGCCGACGGTACATGCAGACTGTAAGGCCTATGTGAAACATTGCGACATGTGCCAGAGGACGGGAAGGCCTTCGCACAGGGACGAGCTTCCGCTACACCCGGTGCATGTGTTGCGGCCATTTGAGAAGTTGGCTGTTGATTTCGTAGGCCCCATCGCACCAATCGCTCGCCATTCCAAAGCCCGGTACATCATTACCGCGACGGATTACCTCACACGGTGGGCTGAGGCAGCAGTAGTACGCGACTGCTCGGCAGAGACCGCTGCTCGGTTCATCTTTGAACACATCATCAGCCGCTTTGGCTGCCCACGGAGCTTAACCAGCGATCAGGGTAAGCATTTCATTAATGCCACGGTCAAGTCGCTACTGGACACATTTATGATTCAGCATCATAGAAGCAGCCCATACCACCCGCAGGCCAATGGTACGGTGGAAGCCTTCAATAAGATTCTTGAAAAGGGCTTGACAAAAATTTGCAACGCTCAGCGGGATGATTGGGATGAGCGGCTACCAGCGACATTATGGGCTTATCGGACCACGATAAAACGTTTGACCAACCAGACGCCATTCCAGCTGGTGTATGGCCGCGAAGCTGTGATTCCCGCCGAGTTCACCGTACCCAGCCTTTTGATCGCAACGTCCCTTCACTTCTCAGAAGAGGCGTTACTGAGGGAACGCCTCCAGGAGCTACAGGAGCTGGATGAGGCCCGATTTCTTGCGGAATTCCACCAGAAGGTTCAGAAGGCCAGACAGAAAGCATGGCACGACCGCCACATCAAAACTAAAGCTTTCCAAGTTGGCGGCAAAGTTCTCTTATACGACAGCCGGTTCCAGAAGTTTCCAGGCAAGCTCCAGATGCATTGGCTGGGACCGTACTTTGTCATCGAGATCCGCGACTCAGGAGCCGTTCGATTGGCACAACTGGACGGCACAGTTCTTCCAGGATGGGTGAATGGCACATGCCTGAAGCCCTACTAGGAGTAGGTACCTTCTCACTTTTCATTAATAACTCTCACAACCAAGAGAACCCGTAGAGTAGCGTAGTTGAATAACTCTCCCGCAACCGGGATGAGCATAGGTAGTCTTTTCCGTTCCTTTGCAATCAGTCAGATAAACCGTCAGTTGCGGTAACCATACCGCAACCGATTGTGGTCGGGGCTGGCCAGTCCAGCGTGTCGCAGCGCCAGTCCAGCGTGTCGCAGCGCCAGTCCAGCATGTCACCGCGCCAGTCCAGCGTGTCGTGCACGAAGGATCCATCCTCGTGCCAGTGTCAGTCCAGGTCATTTCCGTCAGTCCTTTTGTCAGTCCGTAGGATAGCTCAGATTTGGTCATAAATTCCCTTAATGGACAGTAATCATACCGTAATCATTTTCCATCAACCGCAGTTCCCTCAGCCGTCGGGTCCGCCCATCTCCCCATGACGCCGTCAGCAACTGTCAGATTACACACAGGCCTGCGATTGATCGCACGATTATCGCAGGCAAGAAAGATAGCAAGAATTAATTGCCGTTATGGAGTCTCATCAACCCCGCGCGTGCCAGCAGATGGCCCAATTTGCATGAAGGCTATCAGCAAGAGGATGACGGACCAGTTCAATTTGGAAGTTGCAGCGACTCCGGAGCATTCACAGTATCAGAGCACACAGCACCTCGCAGGAAGTTCCAGAAGAATCGTCCAAGTCTATCAGCGGCGCGCCAAGATGCCGAGAGCTCTCCACTCAGTCCCTGAACCAGCGATAGATAGCAGAATTCACCGAGTAGAGTCGCTGGTCGGCAATTATGACAATGCACCATGTATGGACGCCAACTTGTCCGACCCGGCTGAGTTTCCTCACCTCCATTGGCAAATATACATGGAACACCATTATACGCCAGGTAGCAGCGCCAACAGTCGGATGCGGGAAGAATTCAGGGGCCTACAGCAGTCGACTTTGATGAATTTGAGGAGTCTTCCCGTCTTCGGAACCACAGGACCAGCTCTGCAATGTACCCGGTTCCTCCTCAGTCGGGTGCAGAACGGGTCCCTGTGGCTTAACGAAGAAATTCCAATACATGCCGCAGACATTAATCGGCTTACAGGGCTATCTCAAACTGGTTCAGATGTCTCCACTGCGGGCCAGACATCCTCCAAGCGCGCCCGGAAGTCGGCTGACGCGGACCTCTACACCAAGTATGGCACTCGCCGGGGTGGTAAAGGTGCGAAGATAGATTTGATAAACGTACCCGAAATTCGGTTCGCTTGCCACCTGATCGCTAGCAAGACCATGCGCCACTACACAAAGGGAGAGTGCACTCTGGACACACTTTCTATTGCAGAGCACTGCGTCCAGGGAGCCAGGTTGAATTGGAGCTCGTTTGTGTTGAAGGAACTCTTCGCGGCTTGCGAAGACAACTACAAGCGGGCTACCAGTTTCATTTATGGGTACTTGCTCTTAGCGTTCGCCATGTGGAAATGGCATCTTCCTCCTATCCGGACACCGGCGGAGATCACCGTGAGCCAGCCGCTCGCGATGAAATATTCCCCCTGGCAGGTGTCCACGGACCCCAGCAGCAAGCAGGTGAACGCAGAGGCGTTCCGGGCATGGTATGGGATGATGACCGATGTGGTCACTTACCAGCAACGGGTGCCCTGGCACCTGTTGGATGAATACAGTGAACAGGTGTGGTTTGGCGTCAGCCATAGCCACACTTTCATCCGGCCGACTTGCGTACCGCACCACACTTTTCATATGGCGCCCCTTCACTTCCAGCTGAATGACAATGTTTTCCACAGGGAGGTCTCTGCGTGGCCGGGGGTTGCCCAGCACGTCCGCGACGGAGTCATCCGCTACAATTTTGAGGGGATGAGGGCCGCACAGCAGCCTGCCGCGACCAGCGCAGGGGGATCTTCACAAGTTGCGGCGGAGACAACACCAGATGCAGCTGGGACCGCAGCGGACCTGCCTGACTCGCTGGTCCCCATCGTCGAGCATTTCAATGACCAGGCACGGTGACTCAACGTGGCCACCCAGGTTGTTTCCAGTGGTGCCCCTATATTTCCTTCTTTTACTGAATTTCGTATTAATCGGTCCCGTGGTCTCTCCAACACCGCCCCCCTCACTTCCCCCATTCCCACTAACTTGTTCACTTCTGCCACCCCCCTCATCACACCAATGGGTGAACCGGGCCCCAAACCCGATTCTGCTGACCCACCTCCATCCAAGAGGGCCCGCACTATGGCCACAGATCCAGTGGTGGATCTTACGGAGGATGATCCACCAGCCACGTCTCCCACAGAAACTTTGATTCTGGAGGAACCGCTGATTGATCCAGCAGATTTCCTCAACCTTCGTCTCCCTCACACCTCGTTCACTCCATCTACCGCCCCCTCCACCAGCTGACCACATGCCACCTCCCCCAATCCGTCCAATTCATCAGCCACTTTGTCAGATTCATTGATCCGGGAACTTTTCGGCGGTGACCACGGGGCGGAGGTCACCTCCAGTACTGCCGCCATGGTACCACCGGTTGACCCCGTGGCCACATCCCGGGATTCTCTTCCAACTATATTTGTCCAGCCAGCCACAGTTGGGGCTGATTCGGTCGCCCCTTCCACAGAGCAAACCACGCAGCAGGACCGGCCAGAGCCTGATATGGCCACTTCGGTGCAGCAGCAGACGCCGGTCCATCCTCCCAAGACTTCAGGCCGAGCAGCGGCCATGGGCCAATCTTCGCAGGAATAGACGCCAGAGCAGGGTGCACCCAGCACAACAACTGCAGAACAACTGAGTCCAGCACAGCTGTATCTGCTCATTCAGCGGGCGGCCCTCAAGGCCGAGCAGATTCACGCCGAGATACAGCGGCGGTGCACCGAGCAGCGGAATCAGATCACGGCGCTTACTGAACAGCGCAATCAGTTGCTGCAGGCGAAGACCAACCTTGAGGAGCAAGTCAACATTGCTATCCAAGCGATCTCCAGCGTATGGCCCGCTGCACGGGCTCACCATGCTCCACTTCCCACCAGAATCGAGGAGGACACTATCGCCCTACAGGCTCATCACCTCAGGGAAGTTTTCACTATTGTTTGCAGGGAGAACCAGGAGCTACAAGCGGTGTTAGCCACATGGCCTACCCTTCCAGATCCACCCAGGGACCATTCAGGACGGGTGACTGCCAAACAGACGCAGGCAGTCAGTATGCAAGCCACTCTACATTCCACTACAGCCGCAACTTCTGCCCTTCTGAGAAGTCTACAGGAATGCTCCCTCGCGCTAACGGTCAAGACGCAGCCTATCGCTGCCCAGCTGCAACAGATTGCCCGGGACATTCAGGCGACCACGGACCCTGCAAGGTTAGATCAGCTCTACGCCCAGTCGGACGAGCTGGAGCTTCACATGCAGCAAACTGAGGCCGAATCAGCAGCGGCCAAGCACGTCATCCGGGAGATTCGTCCGCCCCTTCGCAGCCATGTTGACGCTATGCACCAGCTGGATGCCAAGGCAGAAGCCCAACTCGCCACCCTGTTCGGGGCTGCCCCGATGCCCATTGACGAAGCCGCCGCTAACCGCATCTCTCAAGACGCCGACCTGCTTATGCAGGAATGGCAGCAAGCAGTGGCGACCTTCACAGAGCTGAGAGATTCAACACTCCGCCGGGTCCCGGAGTTGGGGCCCTTGTTTGGCCAACCGGATGGCGGAGTACAGCAGGAAAGGGTGGCGGAAGAAGGAACAGCAGAGTCGGGCACGGAAGCCAGCGGGGGAATGGAAATAGAAACTGTTATTTGTGATTGACTCGCGGACGAGTCAAAGAATTGTGGTCGGGGCCTGTTGGGGCCCTTGTTTTTGTTTAAGTTTTGAACTTTTGGCCAAGACATTTTGAACTTTGACTCTTTTTGAGTTGCGGAATAAATACACATAGCAACCGCGACCACGCCGCAGCGACCAGGAGTTGCGGAGCTACCAAGGTGGCGCAGAAGCATTTGATAACTGGAGATCGAACAGAGATAAGTGCAGATGAAAGAAATACAGCAGAAAACAGAAAGTGGAACACGCAGACATCAGAAGAGAAGCTGGGAAAAGCCAAAGTGAAGACACAGAGAAGCTGCCAGTCGCGAGGAGCGGGTGAATAAAAGGCGATCACCCGGCTGAAGAAGTTGGTTGTTGTTGTTGTTGAGGGTTGAATGGATGCGAGAGAAGTCGCGAGGATCAAGACCTGAGGAAGGATGCGCAGAGCAGCTGTGGAAGAATCATACCTGTTCTTCCTATGGGTTCTTACTTTCTATGTTCTTCCTTTCTGTTCTCAAACCCATCTGTATCCGACTTGTGAGTTATCAGAGAAGAAAGCCATGTAATCATGTATTCGGCCAGAAGAATAATATAAGGAAGGATTGCTGTCTCAATACGTTGTTCATGCGTTCTAATGTGTTTACACTGATTTAAAAATTTTAAGTTGCGACTGTCTGAATACTTAATTAGTGATCTTGCATGTGTAATTTGGTATATGTAATGGATGCACTTTCTTTCTTTGGTTGCGGGTTTATTCCTTACCAGTGATCTCATCCCCTTATGCATGTGGTCGCGGCACGCCTCGGGTGAGACGCACTGCTCTCCCAGAGCAGGGTGAAAATGCCGGCGTGTTCCTAGACTACACCGGACCCCTTGTTGGCCACAACTCTTGAACCTGGGTCTTGCCCGCGAGACCTGACTTTTCGCCAACATAAGGTTAGAAATATGATACAAAAAGATGCCCCGTGGCATTAGATGTCCTGAATAAATTTCATGTTGAGAACTTGCATACTTTTAGGCAAATCCACGGTTTTCTTTTCTGATGTGCCCTGTCAAATTATGAATATCTTAGGCTTTGATCCGTCCCAACATTGTGTTGTAGATGGTCATCAAATTTACCAAATCCTTTTCGCTTTTTTCTTTTCTTCTTAATAGATTGTGATGTTGATGTTGATGCAATCAAAGTAGACCTTTCTGCCCTACAGGTCCACTCCAGTGGTCAACATTTGGCTCCACATGGGGATGCATACTAGATATGAAGTGATAGTATGCAAGAACCTGGAATCTGCATCCACCGACCAAAGATATATATTAGCAGTATCCATTCAAAGTATCATGAAACAAAATCAAGTACATAAATGGAAATTTTATTCTAAGAGCATAATTTATTCATGATATGATCTACTTAAACAAAATTTACAAGGGATAAGGTTAGAAATATGATACAAAAAGATGCCCCATGGCATCAGATTTCCTGAATACAGTTCATGCTGAGAACCCGCCTACTTTCAGGCAGATCCATGGGTAGCTTTTATGATGTGCTCTGTCCAATTCTGAAAATATTAGGACTTTGATCCGTCCCAACAATGTGTTGTACATGGTCATCAGATTTACCAAATCCTTTCCGCTTTTTTATTTTCTTCTTAATAGATTGTGATGTTGATGTTGATGCAATCAAAGTAGACCTTTCTGCCAGATCTTGAAGATGTTGAGATGGGAAATCCGAAGTATCTAAGACTTCTTTTACTTCCCTTTCTCCATTTTGCATCTACTCTGACATGGGTGATGGATCAATCTCATAAGTATAAACTTGATTCCCCTTAGTTTCCTTGTGATCCAGGTCACCTTCAATCAACCATTTTTCAATGGAAAAAATGACCTCCTCATAATAAGATGAAGTTTGCTTCAATGGATCGGGAGGTTTGTGATCTGTTTCTTTGATCTTTTCCCATTCGTCATCTAATCTAAGTTGGAATTTTTGTACCTGCGATCTTTCCATTTCCTCCAACCTATTCTGAAAAATTATTTGATTAGCCTTCATAACACTTATTTCCTTGGCATGATTTGTTTTCATGGTGTTGATTAATTGCACTTGTTTTTCTTCCATGGCGAGCAACCTGTTTTGAATAGAGGTCATCTGATTAGAATGATTGACCTTGTAAATTTTCGTAGATGTTCTATGCTTGATGCAATTTTACTTTTATTCCCAATATCAAACAACAATCACATAAACAAGAAAGTAAAACGTTGATAGAACATACTAATAGATCGAGAGAAGACAAGCCAAAAATACACTTAACTTGATCAGCAAAATATGTGTTGTGGTGCATTACAATGGTCAACAAGATGCTTCAACCAGCAAAGTCTCTACACAGTCAGCCAACCAGAATATGTCACACAATCCTCTCGGACAGCTTTATACCAATCAACCCAAAGTCAGCAAAAGTCAACGATGTCCCAGTCAACAGTCAACACAAAAACAACATCAGCAAAAGTTAACGTAGCCAGGTCAAAGTCAACATCCAGCCTCGATTTCTGTGCCAATAAATGCAGACTACAGAAATCAGAAATTTGGGAGAGTTTGATGTCAGTTTGACCATGTGTTGACCAAAGTCAACGCTCATCAAATCTGTGCTGAAAACCTTAGGTCAAAACAGAAAATTCCTTTGCTGCGTTTTCCCACGTGTGAGAGAAGAAGAGCCTCCAAGGTGATCGAACCAATTAGATGATGAGAGAGAATATGTGATGAGTGATGGATGAAACTGTCCTCCAACAATGACCAATATATATCCATCTGTGGGGGTGCGTGACACATTTATGGGGCTTCAAGCCTACATTTCAGTTTTGGCCGACCTTGCACATAAGTGGAATTAATTCAAAATAAAGGTTATGCTCATCAGATCAAGATGATATTTAGATCGATCTTACACCTCTCCGAAAGAGGAGTCCAATAAAAAAATTGGCATTTTCATCTGAGCATCACAACATGGATTTTGGACCTAGTTGTCCAAAATTAACACTCCCTCTCAACTAGGGAGAACTCCATCCACCAGTGCCATCCAAATATCATGCGTCATCCTGCCGTAATTTGCTTTGTTGGCTTCTTTATTTCAGAAAAAAAGGTGAGTCACAAAGACATCACTCTCGGTTGACAAATTCAGCTTAGAGATCTGAAACCTATATAGGACTCAAAGGTGTCGCATACCAACTTGAAGTTGGTTTACCTGACTCAAAGTCAGTTGGAGGTCCGAAATCTCACTAGACTTGATCCAAGATCAAGTGGTTAGACACGTGCCATCCTAGACATAGAGAGTACGGAAATATTCGATGCGTCCATCGGTCTTTGCTACTAGTCTCTAGATTTTCCCACCTCATTGTCCAAATGAAAGGTACTTCCCATGAGTCCAAGACTCAATGGGTAGGATGCATATGGGGCACAGGTCATGAGAGGTGAACCAACTCAATATCATAATGATGGGGCAGAAGCACACCAACAAGGTTTAGCAAGCCCAACCCTGTGGTTTCTTATAGCTCTGAGGAGTTATCCCTAAGGCCCCTGGAGCTCCCATAGCTCATCGTCCAACAGGACCCTCAGCATAGGGTCGTTCCACGATACCAAGATTCTCACGGAAGGTTAGGAACTTGACCTTCCCTAAGGGCTTTGTGAGAATATCCGCGATCTGTTCATCAGTTCCTATATGATCGAGCCTTACGGCGCCTCGCTGTACCATATCCCGGATAAAGTGGTACCTGATATCAATATGCTTGGATCGATCATGGAACACAAGATTCTCAGACAACCGAATCCCACTCTGGTTATCACAAAGGATAACGGTGGTATCTAGCACATGCCTGAACAACTCGCTGAAGAGCTTTTGCAACCAAACTGCTTCACAATAGGCCATACTCGCTACAATGTATTCGGCCTCCATGGTGCTTAAAGCCACCGACTTCTGCTTCTTGCTCATCCAAGATATCGAAGCAGACCCAAGTTTGAAGCAGTATCCAGATGTGCTCTTGCGATCCACCACACTGCCAGCCCTATCGACATCATTATATCCATGGAGTGTCACGCTCTCGGCAGTGTATCTCAGCCCATGGTTTATCGTGCCCCGAAGATATCTCAATAGATTCTTTGCACCAGCCCAGTGAATTTGATGAAGATCAACCATGTGTGGTATCAAAGTGTTCATTGCAAAACATACATCCAAACGGGTGTTCACTAAGAACATCAAGGACCCTACGAGTTGATGATACTCATTAGGATTTGCTAGCACAAGCCCAGCAACATTTCCACTCAACTTCTTAAAGTTGAGCTCCATCGGTGTCGACACCAACTTATAGTCCACCATTCCAAATCTTTCCAGCGGCTTCACAATATATGTTCCTTGAGAGAGGAAAATTTCGCCAGGTTTCTGCTAGACCTCGAGGCCTAAGAAGTAATGCATCAGTCTAGGTCCTTCATCTCGAACTCAGAAGTGAGCTCCTTCTTACACTAATGAATGAGAGGGTCAACACCTATTAGGAAGAGATCGTCCACATACAACACTAGAATGAGAGGCTTTCTCTATCAACCTTGAAGTAAAGGTTCGAATCAGCATTATTACGAGTGAAGCCCAACTTCATCAAGTAGCTATCTATCCTCTCATACCAAGCCCTGGGGGCTTGCTTCAACCCATAGAGGGTTTTCTTCAACCTGTAAACATGGGTGTCTCGATCCTGGACTTTGAACCCCAGAGGTTGCTCCACATACACCTCTTCCTTTATTGCACCATGCAGAAATGCGGTCTTCACATCCATCTGATGAAGATTCCATTCTTGTGTAGCAGCAAGGGCTATGATAGATCGGATGGTGGTATATCGGGCCACAGGTGCAAATATATCATCATAGTCTATGTCTTTCTTTTGAGAGAAGCCTCGGGCAACGAATCTTGCCTTGAATTTTTCAGCACTACCATCAGATCCATGCTTGATCTTATAGAGCCATTTTGAGGTGACAATTGCTTTGTCCTCTAGTCTTGGAACCACATCCCAGACATCATTCTTCATGATGGACTCATATTCTTCGTGCATAGCATCCTTCCAAACTTGATGCTTTACGGCTTATTCAAAAGATCCAAGCTCAGATTGTACGATTGTACTCATGGCTGCTAGATACCCTTGATATCTATTCAGCTTCTTGCTTTCAAAAAATGTCCCTCTTGGGGCCATATGTCTCTCGACATCCTCGAGAGTATCCTTGAGCCATGATGGGCTTCTCTTCATTGAAGGAGGTAGATCAATAGGGTCCATTGGTCCTTCAACATCGGGCATCGTCTCATCCTTCATTTCTTCTTGATTTCCAACCCTTACTTCATGATCTTCCTCAGGGTTTGGAAGATTGATTACTTTCTTGAGGGAAGCATCTTCATCAAAGGTAACATCATGGCATATCTCCACTTCTCTTTGACCAGGCACATAGACTCTATAAGCCTTCGAAGTTTCACTGTAGCCACAAACATTCCCTTCTTTCCAAAAGCATCTAGCTTGTTCCTCTTCTCTTTCATCACATGAAAATAAACGGGACAACCAAAAACTCTAAAATGTGAGACGTTAGGTTTCTTACCAGAGAAAACCTCTTCGGGAGTTTTGGAGTCCAAAGAAAAATGCGGGCATCGGTTTTGTATGTACACAGCAGTGTTCGAAGCTTCTCCCCATAGAAACTTTGGAAGACCTTGGTCAGATAGCATGGCATGGGAAGCTTCCACAATGGTCCTGTTCTTCCTTTCAGCAATGCCATTTTGCTCAAGAATATATACAGTTGTGGTCTCCCTCTTGATGCTAGCTTCTCTACAAAAGTTGTTGAACTTGTTTGTCTCATATTCAGTGCCATTGTCGGTCCTCAAAATCTTGATCTTCTTCCTTGTTTGATTTTCCACCAAGGCTTTGAAAGTACGGAACCACATGAAAGCCTCATCCTTAGTCTTCAAGAAGTATATCCAGGTTTTGCGAGAGAAGTCATCTATGAATGTCATATAATAAGAACATCCTCCCAAGGATGTCATGGGAAGCATACCAGACAAACCAAAATGTATCAATAGCAAGACATCAGATGTCTCTGTGACACTTGAGGGGAAAGGTCCCCTTGTATGCTTTCCCCTTGTGTGCTTTCCTTCCGCACAACCCTGACATACACCTTCATGATCATTTTTGAACTCGGGCATCCCTGTCACCACCTTCCTTGCTTCGAGAAGGGCTTTGTAATGAAGGTGTCCAAACCTCCACTGTCATAGTTAAGTCTGTTGGATAGTATCACATGTCATCGCTTCCAGTGGACTTCCTCCAACTTGGTAGAGTGTATCAACTCTAAACCCAATCGTGATAGCTTACTTGAAACTCTTCTTCCAAATCTTCTCGTCGACGAATGCCACATTGAAAACTTTGTCTTCCATGGCTGAAATAGACACAAGGTTCTTCTTCAAATCAGGTACATATAGTACATCTTGCAAGCGAAGGACTTGACCTTGAGATAAGTTGAGGGTCACAGTCCCTGTCCCTTTCACGGGATATGTGGCTTTATCTCTAAGGATAATTTTCAGATTAACATCCTTCTCAACCATATCAGAAAGTGCTTCCTTAAACCCAATGAGATGCCTTGAGGCACCACTATCAATCAACCAGACATCCAATGTTGAGTGGAGATGCAGCAGAGAGGGAAGATACAAGAATGAATTCATTTCTTTTATGATCAACAACATTTGATTCCTCATACCTGGAATTTCTCGACCTTTTGAAAGGTTGTCCATTTCCATTGCGACCAGAGGGAACCTTCCTATTTCCGTTGAACCTATTGTTCCTTTGATTGCCATTCCTTTGGTTGTTGTTGTTGTCATCATCCATAGGAGAATCCTTCTTGAAAGGGCATTCTCTAGCATAGTGGCCAGTTTTGTGACATGTGTGACATTTTTGTTTCTTTCCTTGGGCTCCTGCTCTTCCTTGGTTCCTCAGACCACCATTGTTCTTCTTCTTAGCATGAGCAGTGACGACAACATTAACTTCATTTTCATATTCCTTCATTCTTGTCTCTTTTTGTACGCATCTTGATAATACTTCGTCAAAATCAGGTATCACATTGTTATTGAGAATGGTAGTATTGAATACATGCCATTCAAAGGAGAGACCTCCAAGTGCGGTGAGAACCATTTCTCGATCAGCTATTGTCTCCCAAATGGCCAAAATATTATTTCTGATTTCGATCAACTTCAGAAAATAAGATTGAACGGATTCATCCCTATCTTTAGATTCTTTAGTTGGTTCTTAAAGAAAAGGACTTGATTTTCATTGTTGGCTTTGAACATGTTGACCAACTTATCATACATCTCCTTAGATGTGCCCAACTTAGAGATGTAGGCTACCAGACTCTTATGAATAGAATCTCGGATCATCAGCTTTGCTTTGATTTCCTCCTTCTTATATTTTGATTTGGTGGCAGAAGGTGTAGATGATGGAGGCTCTTGGATTTTACCTGCACATAGTCCATGACATCTTGGTCTTCCAACATTAGATCCATATTCATCTTTCAGGCATGGAAGTATTCCTTCCCAATCAACTTGTCATCAGCCTTGAAGCCATTATAGTTAGAGGTACCCATGCTCTTCTTTGGTGATTGCTACAAACTTGGGCTTTGTCTTCACCTCAGCTCTGATACCATGTAAATTTTCGTAAATGTTCTATGCTTGACGCAATTTTACATTTATTCCCAATATCAAACAACAATCACATAAACAAGAAAGTAAAATGCTGATAGAACATACCAATAGATTGACAAAAGACAAGCCAAAAATACACTTAACTTGATCAACAAAATATGTGGTGTGGTGCGTTATGGCGGTCAACAAGATGCTTCAACTAGAAAAGTCTCTACACGGTCAGTCAACCAGAATATGTCACACAACCCTCTCAGACAACTTTATACTAGTCAACCCAAAGTCAACAAAAGTGAACGATGTCCCAGTCAATGGTCAACGCCAAAACAGCAGTAGAAAAAGTCAACACAAGTAGGTCAAAGTCAACATCCAACCTCGATTTCCGTGCTAATAAATGCAAAATGCAGAAATTGAAAATTTGGGAGAGTTTGAGGTTAGTTTGACCATGCGTTGACCAAAGTCAATGCTCGTCAAATCTGCGCTGAAAACCCTAGGTCAAAACAGAAAATTCCTTTGTTGCGTTTTCCCACGTGCGAGAGAAGAAGAGCCTCCAAGGTGATCGAACCAATTAGATGATGAGAGAGAATATGTGATGAGTGATGGATGAAAATGTCCTCCAACGTTGACCAATATATATCCATTTTTGATGATGCATGACACATCTGTTGGGGCGTCAAGCCTACATTTCAGTTCTGGCCGACCTTGTACATAAGTGGAATTAATTCAAAATAAATGTTATGCTCATCGGATCAAGATGATGCTTAGGTCGATCTTACACCTCTCCAAAAGAGGAGTCCAATAAAAATATTGGCATCTTCATCTAAGCATCACAACATGGAGTTTGGACCTAGTTGTCCAAAATTAACAGACCTGCATGTCCTTTATTGTGTGTGCATGTTTACTATTAATCTTGTTTGATTGAGTTCCATATTTTTAATGAGTTGAGCTTGGTTGAGTTGCATATGCTTAATCATTTGAGTCAACTCTCTGATTAATAGTAAACATTCTCATTCTCATTTGTTTGAATTTTCGCTTTGATCTTTCTTTCATCTCCATATTTTTCTTCAAAGGCATCAATGATCGATTCTAGAGAATCAAAATTGTTAGCAGGTAAGTCTATGAACCAATCCATAGCATCGCCATCTAATGAAAAGATGAAAAGTTTCATTTTAACATCCTCATGGTTAATATCATGGCACCATTTGCTCACACAATGGTGGAAATTCCTAAGGTGAGTTTCGGTGGTAATGGCATTGTTACCTAGAAAACTAGGCAACTCATCAACAACCTCAATGGCTTCATCCGGAATAAAATTCGGATAGCCTAGAATGTTTGTAAAATCACAAGGGGCGAATAGATAATTCATGATGTCATGCTCACCTTCCCCTGAAATAGAAAATGGATATCAGAGAGAGGCGCCTGTCCAAGATTAGCAAGAATTGTACAATAAGAAGGCTTCAAGCAGAAATCCTTGTAGAAAATGAAATAAGTGGAGTCGCTACTTGAACAAGACTCTAAAATCCAACATGAAAAAACCAAAATTTAGTCGATTTCCCAGGTACAAGAAATTGTCCCCGACAACGACGCCAAAAAATGTTGACTCTCTTTGCCTCCTACACCTACCTACATGTTAGTGAGAAAAGCCTTTAACCCCACAAGGTGTGGTTGGTGGCAAGGAACTCAGAGAAGGGGCTGTCACATTAATCCCGACTCTCTTCGTTTAAGCTATCTCCTAGGTTAGCCATGGGGGGTGGTCCCTAAATGGATAACTAAGTTAAAGATGTGAGTTTCTAGGAGAGTTGTTAGAGTTAAATAAATTACTTCTTAAGATTTATAAACAAAAAGTGTTATGAGCAATAACCATCAATATGTAATTTATAAAGCATATGAAAACCAATCCCTTCAAAGTATTTCTCTTCGAAATGAAAATGTATTTGATGAAGTAAAATGCTTTCAAATGGAAAACAAAAGTAATCTTGAAAAGTGAAACAAGAAAATGTTAGCACAAATATTGTAAATGCTTTCAAGATAAATAGATTTATGAATCAAAGAATGAGAAGCTATCTTGCTCAAAAGGAAACAATTAGTGTTCTACTTGCAAAATGTAGATAAAAAATATTTGCCACAACAAAGTATTTAATTTCAACAATGAAAAGAGGAATAAACAATTTGCAATTAAAACCATGAGGTGTATTAGCATGAGATGCAGTTACACTAGATTTGGATGCAATTAATCTCTGTTACTTTTAATCTAAAATGCCTAATCTAGGTGATAAGTGTTCCTCTTGTGCTCTTACCAAGGGGTAAAAATTGGGGTGACTATAAGAAAGAGGGGGCGAGGACACGGGGGTGTCATTAACGATATCTGTCCCCTGAGTCTTACGAGCCAGCGTGTGCCTTCGTTCCTACAAGGGGACAAGCCACCTTCATAACTGCAGGGTCACACGCTTTTACCTTACTTCGTACCAAATGGAAGAGATTTCCAAGAAAGCATTTTTCCCTATAATTTCTATCAACCAAGGTTATGCTTGGAGGTAAATTTTAAATATGCAACTAATTTAGAATGCCTACTATGATATGCAAGTAAGTTTGCAAGTGCTATGTAAAAGATAGAGATGCTAGAGTCATTTTGGCAAGTGGACATCATTTTCTTCTTCCCTTATGTGCCAAATTTGAATTTTATGATGGAATTACAAGTGTATATGGGTGGTAACACATGTGGGGACAATTTCCCACAAAAATATCCACCAAATATTCTCCCAAATTCTCCCAAATGTGCATTAAATTCACAAATTCGAATTTCCAATTAAGCGGTTCTCATTTAATGCCAGGAATTCGATTTTATTTGAGTATATGTGTAATATCCCGTTTCAGGGATATCTCTAAAACACAAGAAAAGTCCAACCAGAGATGGACTGGGAGGGCGTTTACCAAATATTTCACCTCTGAGAAGAGGGTGAGATCTGGAGGTTACCTGGCCCTTTCCAGACTCTGTCTAAGAGTATGGGGAAAACACACCAAGTGGTATAGAACTGGAATGCTCAAAGATAGAAAAATAACAGTAGTGCAAGCATACAATAGCAGATATAGAACGTGTAACAAATACTCCAAAAATATATAGAGAGAATGCTAGGCCATTTTATTATACTGAGAATATATAATGAAGTACAATAGGTGATCAGAGTGATGGCGCCTAGACTTGCTTAAGGCAAGTGAAGAAATAATCTCAGAATGACCAAGAAATGGTTGCTCTCTGAACTGCGTCCCAGCTGCTGGAAAACTGTCGTGTACTTGCTACTGTTGAAACAAGATGAGGATTTGGGGCTGCTCCCCTCCTCAGAATGAGCTGAAACTCTGGAATCTGCCTCTGCTCACCAAACCCAGAAAAACCCAGAAGGCATTTATGAAATGGCTTACCCCCAAAAATCACTCCCTTGAGGATCTACGCTATCCCTCAAGGCTCTGCGCTGAGGTTGAATAGAAACCACCACAATACTGCCCCAAACTCTGCCAAAATCCTCCAAATAGCAAGGGCTGGCCCCTTGCTCAATCTCGTAGCTCGAAACCTCCAAAAATAACCCAATCTGGAGCTCCTCTGAAATGGACTGCGTCCTCCCTCTCAAGACTGTGCAGTCTCTGAATGCACTGCTCCGCCACTAAACCCAAACACCAATCCTCCTGCAAAATAATGATGGAACTACCTCACCGCAGGCACTCGAAGTCCCCCGGGGCTGAAGGTGAGATCTCCGAACGGAGACACTCGATGCACTAAACAGTGCTGCAGACAAGCTAAATAGCTAGCGTGCTCAAGAAGTCGAAGTGACCAGCTCAATATCATCAACAACGAATGATGAAAATGAGGAGGCTCTCCTCTCTATATAGTGTTAGCCTCTCTCAAACCCTAAGGCTCAACTTCTCCAACGTTGCCTCCCTTTGCCACATGCTCCATGTTGGCCTGCGCAGTCCCTCCATGTGGTCTACGTGAGCCCCCTCTCTACGTGGTCTCTTGGCCCCCTTGGCTCACTTAAGTTACAACGTGTGTCTAATAGGGGATGCAATTTTTATTTTTGAGTGAGTTATGTCCCCCCTCAACTCACTTTTATTTATATTTTAACTATAGAAGGGAAAATTAATCAAAATTAATATTTCCAATTAGCTATCGCTAATTGGGAATATTACAGTCTCCCCTGGAAAAATGTTGCTTGACCCCAAGCAACTATAGTGATGGATGCTGCAAGATCTTCTCACTCTCCCAAGTGGCATCCTCATCTGACAAATTCTTCCACCTCACTAAGAATTCTCGGACTGTCCTGCTTCGCAGCTGCCTCTCCCTAGTATCAATAATGGCCTCTGGTTGCAACACCAAATGCCCCTAATCATTCGTAGGTGGTAGCTCATCTGTCACTGTCACCTGCTGCCCCAATGCCTTCTTCAGGCATGATACATGAAAAATGTTATGAATCTTGCTGCCTTGGGGCAGCTCCAACTCATAAGCAATCTGTCCAACCCTGCGTATCACCCTGTATGGCCCATAAAAACGGGGCTTGAGCTTCTCAGCTCCCTTTTTCTTCAGTGACGACTGTCGGTATGGCTGTAAACGTAGGTAGACCGAGTCTCCTACCTCAAACTGTGTCTCCACTAGACCCTTTTCGGCATACAGCTTCCGTTGGTTCTGCGCTGTAGCCATATTATCCTTGAGAGCTCGGAGGATGTCCTGACTCTCTTGGATCCAATCTTTGGATCTCGGAGCCTTGCTAGCACCAAACATCACATCAGCAAAAGATAAAGAATGGTATCCATACAAAGCATAGAACAGAGACATATCGATGGAAATGTGGTGTGTGTTGTTGTAGCAATACTCTCCCAGATGCAGCCACTTCAGCCATGCCCTCTACTGCCCACTAACATAGTTACGCAAGTAGCCCTCCAACCACTTGTTAACTATCTCTATTTTCCCATCTGTCTGTGGGTGGTAGCTGGTGCTCGGTGTCAACTCTGTCCCCACCAGCCGGAAAAGCTACTGCCAAAATCCACCCATAAAGCGGATGTCCCTATCACTGATGATGGTCTTGGGAAGAACATGTAACCTGAAAATCTCTCTGAAGAACAGCTCTGCCACCTGCACTGCTGAATAGTGCGCGGATATGGCGAAAAAATTAGCATACTTCGTCAACCGATCAATGACGACATATATACAGTCCTTGCCCTGCACCATGGGCAATTGTGTGATGAAGTCCATCGAAATGCTCTCCCATTTCCCCTCCGAAATGGGAAGAGGCTGCAATAAACCTGCCGGATGGCTCATATCTCCCTTGTTCCTCTGGAAAACCTCGTACTCCCTGATATGCTGGAGTACATCCTCCTTGAGGCCCTTCCAAGAGAACCTCTCTCTGATGGTCCGGTAGGTTTTGGTAAACCCCTGATCACCGGAAAATGGTGAGTCATGTGACGCCTGAGGTATCTTCTTCTTGAGATGTCAGCCCTCAGTCAAGAAGATCCTGTCTCTATAGTAGATGATCTCATCGATCACCCTGTACCTATCATCTGCCACCTGACCATCCAGAACCTCACAGGCAAATCTGTCCTTGGAGTACTCCACCAAAAGTTGAGCCCTCCAATCTGTATCCAAACTCATCAAAGACAACGTGGCTGGTCTACGTGAAAGTGCATCGGCTACCACGTTCTTCTTCCCCTTGACATACTCAATGTCAAAGTCATAAGCCTGGATCTTACTGGTCCACTTCTGCTGCCTCTCCTGTAGCTGTTTCTGCTCCAAAAATAACCTAAGGCTGTTGTGATCAGTCCTCACCCTAAACCTATTACCCACCAAGTACTGCCGGAATTTGGCCAATGCATGCATAATGGCCAGCATCTCCTTGTCATATATAGGATACAACCGCTCATGAGGAAGGAGTTTTCAGCTCTCTTAGGCTATAGGGTGGCTTCCTTGCATCAAAACTGCACCGATCCCCTCTCCCGATGCATCACACTCTAAAACAAAAAGCTGCGTAAAATCTGGCAATGCAAGCACTGGGCAGCTGCTCATAACCTCCTTGAGCCTGTCAAAGGCCCGCTGCGCTGTATCTAACCAACTGAATTCCCCTTTCTTTGTCAAATCCGTAAGGGGTGCAGCGAGCTGAGATAAACTCTTGACGAACTTCCTGTAATAAGCGAAGAAACCGATAAATCCCCGAAGTTCCGTCACGTTCCTCGTCTCTGGCCAAACTCTGATGGCCCTGATCTTCTCCTCGTGGATCCTCGCTCTGTCCACCCCAATGATGTGACCCAAATACAACATCTTCGTCATCCCAAACTCACACTTGGAGAGCTTAGCATAGAACTGTTGCTCCTCCAAGATATGTAGCACTGCCTCTATATGCTGGAGATGCTCCTCCCAAGTCTTGCTATATATTAGTATATCATCGAAAAAGACCAATACAAACTTCCTCAAATGACTGTGGAAGATATGGTTCATGCAAGACTGGAAAGTAGCTAGGGCGTTGGTTAGCCCAAAAGGCATAACCAAGAACTCAAAGTGGCCATAATGACACCTGAAAGCGGTCTTGGGAACGTCCTGCTCCCTCACGCGAATCTGATGGTACTCGGATCTCAAATCAATCTTTGAGAAGAACTGTGCTCCCCTCAACTCATCCATAAACTCATCAATCCTCAGTATCGGGTACCTGTTCTTCAGGGTCTTTTTGTTTAGGGCCCTGTAATCAATGCACATCCTCAATGTGTCATCCTTCTTCTTCACCAACACCACAGAAGAAGCAAAAGGACTAGTGCCCGGTTGAATGTGTCCAAGAGTTAGCAACTCCTGAATGGCCCGCTCAATCTCGTCCCGATAGGCCTTGGGGTGCCTATACGGTGTGGTAATAATGGCCTGGATACCCTGCTCTAACTCAATCGTGTGCTCAAACCCCCGATCTGGTGGCTGGCCTGGTTGTATATCCCCAAACACCGTGTCATATCTGTCAAGGATGGCCTGTATATAAGGATGAACTGTCTGCCCAGTAGTCCCTGCCTCTGATGCCTGCAACTCAACCGCCCACTCTGTGTCTCCCTTCCAGAAGTCTGCCTCTATCTGGTGAGCAGAAACAGTCTGGGGTGGGTAAATGTGCATCCCACGTATCTTCTCATGCTTCCCGGTCTTCTTATCATCCCACTCCATCTCCAAGGCCTCCCAATCTGTGGTGACCTTCCCCAAGGTAATCAGCCACTGAACACCCAGTACCACATTGGTATTTGGTATGTTGATCACGAAAAAGTGATCGGTCACTGTGTAGGTATCCATCATCACAGCCAGCTCTGGAACATATCTGGCACACTGCATCGTCTGATCTCCTAGGACCAACACTGAGAATCCATCGAAGCTCTCTGTCAGTATGCCTCTCCGCTCAACCATCTGTGCATCGATGAAGTTGTGGGTTGCCCCACTGTCTGCCAATTTTGAAACTCGTTGCCCACGTATTGTCCCTTGGACACGAAGCTTCAAATACTTGGGTACTCCTCGCAATGCTACAAGGGTCCTCCCTGTGGGTGCAAAAGCTGCACCTCCTTCTCATGGAGGTGGAGGTGGCAAATGGTCCTGCGCTGTCTGACTGTCTCCTGCCTCCCCATCCTCATACTCATCCTCTTCCTCGCTGCTCTCACTAAAGACTTCGATAAAATGTACTTTGCCCGCAGCACATCTGTGTCCTGGTTCCCACGGCTCCTGACAAGTAAAGCACAACCTCTTCTTCTTCAACTCCCTCCTGGCATCATCATATAGCTGTACCCTACCCTGATTCCCCTTAGGAGGCAGAATCCTCACATCCTTCCCCTTTGGCTGGAAAGCCTGTCTCTGGGGGTAAGGTGTCCTGGTTTTGGGTAAGGCATCCTGTAAATCCCGGGTCCTGCCAATGGCATCCTGGAGTGTGGCTAGTCTAGTGGATCTAACTAGACCCCGAAGTGGCTCGGCTAACCCCTCAACAAACATGTAGATCATCCGTGCTATGGATAAATCTGGCACCATCACTGAAACCCTCAGAAAATCTGCAATATACGTCTCCGAGCTCTCGGTCTGTTTGAGTCTTGTCAGCTCAACAAAATGCTCCTCTGGATCCCTCCGGTAAAATCTCTCTATCAGTCTCCGGGTGAACTCGACATATGTGGTCACCAACGAATGCCCGAGTGTCACCATCCCATGGAACCACTAGTCCTGAGCCTCACCATCCAAATGCAGCGTAGCCACCTTGATGGCCTCCAACTCTGCCATTTGGTTAAGCTGGAAATATATATCCAGCTTCTCCACCCAAGACTTTGCCGAACTGTTTGATGAGCCATAAAATGTTGGCAAATGGAACCGGCTCGTTGTACGCTGGGTGTCCCCATCATGATAATGCAGGTGCCCTCTGTGATGGTCTCGGGGCCTGCTATTCCGCTAGAGCTGAACGAAATCTCTGAATGAAAGGGCATCCCTGAAATCCTTCCCATATGCCTGATACTCAGCAAAATAGTCACCCATGTGACCGGGCTTTGGCTCATGCTGTGCTCTTGCCCCTGTGTCTACACCCAGAAAGGTGGGCATAGTGGAAGGTGTGGGTGCATATGATGCCTCGTGCGGAGTGGCATCTCGCTCCGACAAATGATGGGATGTGCTTGACCCCTCACCAACATGGAAACCCCTTGGGGTTTCACGCTGTCTAGCCTCCACAACAGTGAATATCTGACCCATCACCTCAATCTGTCTCGCCAGATCTTGTACAGATTTGAGGAGTGCCTCCCCAAAATGTTTCGCCTCACTATCATCTGCCATCGACTCTCCCTGTTTTGCGTCTACCACAGGCTCCTCCTGCTCTGCGTCTATCACAGGCTCCTCATGTTCTGCGTCCACCACCTGAACGCAGTCCCCCTCTCCGTAGGTGTTCTCCAACCTACGCTCAATATCTCTGTACTTCTTGCCTCTGTAACAAATGTAGGGATTCTCCCCCAGTGTCATAGACAACTAGCTCCACAGGCTGAGCCAGAACTATGCTCTGATACCACTGTAATATCCCGTTTCAGGGATATCTCTAAAACACAAACAAACTCCAACCAGAGATGGACTAGGAGGGCGTTTACCAAATATTTCACCTCTGAGAATAGGGTGAGATCTGGAGGCTACCTGGCTCTTTCTAGACTTTGTCTAAGAGTATGGGGAAAACACACCAAGTGGTATAGAACTGGAATGCTCAAAGATAGAAAAATAGCAGTAGTGCAAGCATACAATAGCAGATATAGAACGTGTAACAAATACTCCAGAAATATAGAGAGAGAATGCTAAGCCATTTTATTATACTGAGAATATATAATGAAGTACAATAGGTGATCGAGTGATGGCACCTAGACTTGCTCAAGGCAAGTGAAGAAATACTCTCAGAATGACCAAGAAATGGTTGCTCTCTGAACTGCGTCTCAGCTGCTGGAAAACTGCCGTGTAGCTGCTACTGCTGAAACAAGATGAGGATTTGGGGCTGCTCTCCTCCTCAGAATGAGCTGAAACTCTGGAATCTGCCTCTGCTCACCAAACCCAGAAAAACCCAGAAGGCATTTATGAAATGGCCGACCCCCGAAAATCACCCCCTTGAGGATCTACGCTATCCCTCAAGGCTCTGCGCTGAGGCTGAATAGAAACCACCAAAATACTACCCCAAACTCTGCCAAAATCCTCCAAATAGCAAGGTCTGGCCCCTTGCTCAATCTCACAGCTCGAAATCTCCAAAAAGAACCCAATCCGGAGCTCCTCTGAAATGGACTGCGTCCTCCCTCTCAAGACTGCGCAGTCTCTGAATGCACTGCTCCGCCACTAAACCCAAACACCAATCGTCCTGCAAAAATATAATGGAACTACCTCACTCGAATAGGCACTCGAAGTCCGCTGAGGCTGAGGGTGAGATCTCCGAACGGAGACACTCGGTGCACTAAACAGTGCTGTAGACAAGCTAAACAACCAGCGTGCTCAAGAAGTTGAAGTGACCAGCTCAATATCATCAACAACGAATGATGAAAATGATGAGGCTCTCCTCTCTATATAGTGTTAGCCTCTCTCAAACCCTAAGGCTCACCTCCTCCAACGTTGCCTCCCTTTGCCACGTGCTCCATGTTGGCCTGCGCAGTCCCTCCATGTGGTCTATGTGGGCCCCCTCTCTACGTGGTCTCTTGGCCCCCTTGGCTCACTTAAGTTACAACGTGTGTCTACTAGGGGATGCACTTTTTATTTTTGAGTGAGTTATGTCCCCCCTCAACTCACTTTTATTTATATTTTAACTATAGAAGGCAAAATTAATCAAAATTAATATTTCCAATTAGCTATCGCTAATTGGGAATATTACAGTCTCCCCCGGAAAAATGTTGCTTGACCCCAAGCAACTGTAGTGATGGATGCTGCAAGATCTTTTCACTCTCCCAAGTGGCATCCTCATCCGACAAATTCTTCCACCTCACTAAGAATTCCCGGACTGTCCTGCTTCGTAGCTGCCTCTCCCTGGTATTAATAATGGCCTCTGGCTGCAACTCCAAATGCCCCTCATCATCCGTAGGTGGTAGCTCATCTGTCACTGTCACCTGCTGCCCCAATGCCTTCTTCAGGCATGATACATGAAAAATGTTATGAATCTTGCTGCTCACCCTGTATGGCCCATAAAAATGTGGCTTGAGCTTCTCAGCTCCCTTCTGCTTCAGTGACAACTGTCGGTATGGCTGTAAACGTAGGTAGACCAAGTCTCCTACCTCAAACTGTCTCTCCACCCGACGCCTGTCGGCATACATCTTCTGCTGGTTCTGCGTTGTAGCCATATTATCCTTGAGAGCTCGGAGGATGTCCTGACTCTCTTGGATCTAATATTTGGCTCTCAGAGCCTTGCTAGCACCAAACATCACATTAGCAAAAGATAAAGAATGGTATCCATACAAAGCATAGAATGGAGACATACCGATGGACACGTGGTGTGTGTTGTTGTAACAATACTCTGCTAGATGCAGCCACTTCAGCCATGCCCTCTGCTGCCCACTAACATAGTTATACAAGTAGCCCTCCAACCACTTGTTAACTCTCTTTGTCTGCCCATCTGTCTGTGGGTGGTAGCTGGTGCTCGGTGTCAACTCTATCCCCACCAGCCGGAAAAGCTCCTGCCAAAATCCGCCCATAAAGCGGTTGTCCCTGTCACTGATGATGGTCTTGGGAAGACCATGTAACCTGAAAATCTGTCTGAAGAACAGCTCTACCACCTGTGCTGCTGAATAGTGCGCGGATATGGCGAAAAAATGAGCATACTTCGTCATCCGATCAATGACAACGTATATACAGTCCTTGCCCTGCACCATGGGAAATCCTGTGATGAAGTCCATCAAAATGCTCTCCCATTTCCCCTCCGGAATGGGAAGAGGTTGCAATAAACCTGTCGGATGGCTCATCTCTCCCTTGTTCCTCTAGCAAACCTCGCACTCCCTGATATGCTGGAGTACGTCGTCCTTGAGGCCCTTCCAAGAGAACCTCTCTCTGATGGTCTGGTAGGTTTTGGTAAACCCTTGATGGCCGGACAACGGTGAGTCATGTGACGCTTGAAGTATCTTCTTCTTGAGCTGTGATCCCTTAGTCAAGAAGATCCTGTCTCTGTAGTAGATGATCTCATCGATCACCCTGTACCTGTCATCTGCCACCTGACCATCCAGAACCTCACAGGCAAATCTGTCCTTGGAGTACTCCACCAAAAGTCGAGCCCTCCAATCTGTATCCAAACTCATTAGAGACAACGTGGCTGGTCTACGTGAAAGTGCATTGGCTACCACATTGTTCTTCCCCTTGACATACTCAATGTCAAAGTCACAAGCCTGGATCTTACTGATCCACTTATGTTGCCTCTCCTGTAGTTGTTTCTGCTCCAAAAAGAACCTGAGGCTGTTGTGATCAGTCCTCACCCTGAACCTGTTACCCACCAAGTACTACCGGAATTTGGCCAATGCATGCATAATGGCCAGCATCTCCTTGTCGTATATAGGATACAACCGCTCATGAGGAAGGATTTTCCTGCTCTCTTAGGCTATAGGGTGGCCTCCCTGCATCAAAACTGCACCGATCCCCTCTCCCGATGCATCACACTCTAAAACAAAAGGCTGCATAAAATCTGGCAATGCAAGCACTGGGTAGCTGCTCATAACCTCCTTGAGCCTGTCAAAGGCCCGCTACGCTGTATCTGACCAACTGAATGCCCCCTTCTTTGTCAAATCTGTAAGGGGTGCAGCGAGCTAAGAGAAACTCTTGAAGAACTTCTTGTAATAAGTGCAGATACCGATAAATCCCCGAAGTTCTGTCTCGTTCCTCGGCTCTGGCCAATCTTTGATGGCCCTGATCTTCTCCTCGTGGATCCTCACTCTGTCCACCCCAATGATGTGACCCAAATACAACATCTTCGTCATCCCAAAGTCACACTTGGACAGCTTAGGATAGAACTGTTGCTCCTCCAAGATATGTAGCACTGCCTCTATATGCTGGAGATGCTCCTCCCAAGTCCTACTATATATCAGTATATCATCGAAAAAGACCAATACAAAATTCCTCAAATGACTGCAGAAGATATGGTTCATGCAAGACTGGAAAGTAGCTGGGGTGTTGGTTAGCCCAAAAGGCATAACCAAGAACTTCAAGTGGCCATAATGACACCTGAAAGCAGTCTTGGGAACGTCCTGCTCCCACACGCGAATCTGATGGTACTCGGATCTCAAATCAATCTTTGAGAAGAACTATGCTCCCCTCAACTCATCAATAAGCTCATCAATCCTTGGTATCGGGTACCTGTTCTTCAGGGTCTTTTTGTTCAAGGCCCTGTAATTAATGCACATCCTCAATGTGTCATCCTTCTTCTTCACCAACACCACAGAAGAAGCAAAAGGACTGGTGCTCAGTCGAATGTGTCCAAGAGTCAGCAACTCCTGAATGGCCCGCTCAATCTCGTCCCGATAGGCCTTGGGGTGCCTATACGGTGTGGTAATAACGACCTGGATACCTTGCTCTAACTCAATCGTGTGCTCAAACCCCTGATCTGGTGGCTGGCCTGGTGGTATATCCCCAAACACCGTGTCATATCTGTCAAGGATAGCCTGTATATCCGGATGAACTGTCTGCCCAGTAGTCCCTACCTCTGATGTCCGCAACTCAATCACCCACTCTATGTCTCCCTTCCGGAAGTCTGCCTCCATCCGGTGAGCAGAAATAGTCTGGGGTGGGTAAATGTGCATCCCACGTATCTTCTCATGCTTCTCGGTCTTCTTATTATCCCACTCCACCTCCAAGGCCTCCCAATCTGTGGTGACCTTCCCCAAGGTAATCAGCCACTGAACACCCAGTACCACATTGGTATCTGGTATGTTGACCACCAAAAAGTGATCGGTCACAGTGTAGGTACCCATTATCACAGCCAGCTCTGGAACATATCTGGGACACTGCATCGTCTGATCTCCTGGGACCAACACTAAGAATCCATCAAAGCTCTCTGTCGGTATGCCTCTCCGCTCAACCATCTGTGCATCGATGAAGTTGTGGGTTGCCCCACTGTCTGCCAAAACTGAAACTCGCTGCCCACGTACTGTCCCTAGAACACGCAACATCAAATACTTGGGTACTCCTCGCAATGCTGAAAGGGTCCCCCCTGTGGGTGCAAAATATGCACCTCCTGCTCCTGGAGGTGGAGGTGGCAAATGGTCCTGTGCTCTCTGACTGTCTCCTGCCTCCCCATCCTCATACTCATCCTCTTCTCCGCTGCTCTCAGAGAAGACCTCGATAAAATGTGCTTTGCCCATAGCACATCTGTGTCTTGGTGCCCACGGCTCTTGATAGGTAAAGCACGACCTCTTCTTCTTCAACTCCCTCCTGGCATCATCATCTAGCTGTACCCTACCTTGATTCTGCTTAGGAGGCGGAATCCTCACATCCTTCCCCTTTGGCTGGAAAGCCTGTCTCTGGGGGTAAGGTGTCCTGGTTCTGGGTAAGGCATCCTGTAAATTCCGGGTCCTGCCAATGGCGTCCTGGAGTGTGGCTGGTCTAGTGGATCTGAATAGACCCTGAAGTGGCTCTGCTAACCCCTTAACAAACATGTAGATCATCCGTGCTGTGGATAAATCTGGCACCATCACTGAAACCCTCAGAAAATCTGCAATATACGTCTCCGGGCTCCCGGTCTGTTTGAGCCTCGTCAGCTCAACAAAATGCTCCTCCGGATCCCTCAGGTCAAATCTCTCTATGAGTCTGCAGGTGAACTCACCATATGTGGTCACCAACAAATGCTCGAGTGTCACCATCCCATGGAACCACCAGTCCTGGGCCTCACCATCCAAATGCAGCGGAGCCACCTTGATGGCCTCCGACTCTTCCATCTGGTTAAGCTGGAAATATATATCTAGCTTCTCCACCCAAGACTTTGCCGAACTGTTTGATGAGCCATCAAACGTTGGCAAATGGAACCAGCTCACTGTATGCTGGGTGTCCCCATCATGATAATGTCGGTGCCCTCTGTGATGGTCGCGGGGCCTGCTGTCCCGCTAGAGCTGAACAAAATTTCTGAATGAAAGGGAATCCCTGAACTCCTGCCCATATGCCTAATACTCAGCAAAATAGTCACCCATGTGACCAGGCTCTGGCTCATGCTGTGCTCCTGCCCCTGTGTCTGCACCCAAAAAGGTGGGCATAGTGGAACGTGTGGGCGCATGTGATACCTGGTGCGGAGTGGCATCCCGCTTCGCCAAATGATTGGATGTGCCCGACTCCTCATCAACATGGAAAGCCCTTGGGGTTTCACGCTGTCTAGCCTCCACAGCAGTAAATCTCTAACCCATCACCTCAATCTGTCTCGCCAGATCCTGTACTGATTTGAGGAGTGCCTCCCCAAACTGTTTCGCCTCAGTATCATCTGCCATCGACTCTCCCTACTCTGCATCTACCATAGGCTCCTCCTGCTCTGCGTCTATCACAGGCTCCTCCTGTTCTGCGTCCACCACCCGAACGCAGTCCCCCTCTTCGTAGGTGTTCTCCTACCTATGCTCAATATCTCTGTACTTCCTGCCTCTGTAAAAAATGTAGGGCTTCTCCCCCAGTGTCATAGACAACTAGCTCCACAAGCTGAGCCAGAACTATGCTCTAATACCACTGTAATATCCCGTTTCAGGGATATCTCTAAAACACAAGCAAACTCCAACCAGAGATGGACTGAGAGGGCGTTTACCAGATATTTCACCTCTGAGAATAGGGTGAGATCTGGAGGCTACCTGGCCCTTTCCAGACTCTGTCTAAGAGTGTGGGGAAAACACACCAAGTGGTATAGAACTGGAATGCTCAAAGATAGAAAAATAACAATAATGCAAGCATACAATAGAAGATATAGAACATGTAACAAATACTCTAGAAATATAGAGAGAGAATGCTAAGCCATTTTATTATACTGAGAATATATAATGAAGTACAATAGGTGATCAGAGTGATGGCACCTAGACTTGCTCAAGGCAAGTGAAGAAATACTCTCAGAATGACCAAGAAATGGTTGCTCTCTGAACTGCGTCCCAGTAGTTGGAAAACTGCCGTGTAGCTGCTACTGCTGAAACAAGATGAGGATTTGGGGCTGCTTCCCTCCTCAAAATGAGCTGAAACTCAGGAATCTGCCTCTTCTCACCAAACCCAGAAAAACCCAGAAGGCATTTTTGAAATGGCCGACCCCCGAAAATCACCCCCTTGAGGATCTAAGCTATCCCTCAAGGCTCTGCGCTGAGGCTGAATAGAAACCACAAAAATACTGCCCCAAACTCTGCCAAAATCCTCCAAATAGCAAGGGCTAGCCCCTTGCTCAATCTCATAGCTCGAAACCTCCAAAAAGAACCCAATCCGGTGCTCCTCTGAAATGGACTACGTCCTCCCTCTCAAGATTGCGTGGTCTCTGAATGCACTGCTCCACCACTAAACCTAAACACCAATCCTCCTACAAAATAATGATGGAACTACCTCACCCTAGCAGGCACTCGAAATCCCCCGAGGCTGAGGGTGAGATCTCCAAACGAAGACACTCGGTGCACTAAACAGTGCTGTAGACAAGCTAAACAACCATCGTGCTCAAGAAGTCGAAGTGACCAGCTCAATATCATCAACAAAAAATGATGAAAATGAGGAGGCTCTCCTCTCTATATAGTGTTAGCCTCTCTCAAACCCTAAGGCTCACCTCCTCCGACGTTGCCTCCCTTTGCCACGTGCTCCATGTTGGCTGCCTTGATCCCTCCATGGTCTACACGTGGGGCCCCCTCTCTGCGTGGTCTCTTGGCCCCCTTGGCTCACTTAAGTTACAACATGTGTCTACTAGGGGATGCACTTTTTATTTTTGGTGAGTTATATGTCCCCTCTCAACTCACTTTTATTTTATATTTCTTATAGAAGGCAAAATTAATCCAAAATTAATATTTCCAATTAGCTATCGCTAATTGAGAATATTAATATGTCATTTCCTTGGTGGTTTATGTCCATTTAGTTTCACTTCAATGTTATAATTTCCACCTCATTTAGCATTTAGCACCTTATGGATGTTTGTTTCTCATTTATTTAATTTATGTGTTAATTACTGGGAATTTCCCACTAAACTTAGGAAAAGTGGGTTTTGAGGGTTCAAAACACATTTTTAACCCCACAAAATGTGTCATAGTAGAAAGTTGAGGGTGAGATGTGTAATTTTCATTACTCATACCCCAAACAATTTCTCTAGGCAACACTTTGTTGGTCGCTTTAATTGTTTTCACAATTCAAGCTCCACATAAATTGTCAACCCGAGGAAGTCTGTTTATTCCAAAGACAATCACGCACTGGATATGCTCAATTTCAAAAGCAAAAACAATGTTGTAGTAAAAAGCCACATAATTACCAATCATACAAATCTAATTATTCACACTTTGTTTAATCAAAGCTGAATTTGCTTATGTTATAGCAAAAGTAATTCCTATATTGCAGTTTAGAATCCAAATAAAGAGAAATCAATCTGCAGGAAAGGAAACCAATCAACCATAACAGGAACAAGACCCTATTCCTTTAAATAGGAACTTCAGCACCTGCTGCCTGACACTAATCACTCTGTAGAAAAGATAACCCAAGAGAGCAGGACCCCATTCCCATGAACAGGAACCTCCAGCACCTGTCTCCTGTTTCTAATCACACTGCAGGAAAAGAAAGGCAATCAATGGAAGCAGGACCCTATTCCTTTGTGCAGGAACCTTCAGCACCTGCTTCCCAGCATCATACATTCAAACAAATAGCAGACATGGATCTCTTAGGAATGAATGTACTAAACACATGCAGTGTTAAGGAAACAAAATACTCAATAAACTACAGAACTGTGTAACTGGTGTCTCAGCAAACAGAATTAAAGTAAAGTGCGAATAGCATAAAGAAATTAAAAAAACTACAGGGACAATTGGGTGAATCTTGTGAGGAAGGTGGGCCCTTTCCCTCTCACAAGATTCCCCAGGGAAAGAATTAAATTGGAGCGCTCAAAAGGAAATTTTATTCATCTGTCAAAAGAAATGATACATTACAAAATGGAGTCTAGCTCCAGTTCTCTCAAACAATGTTCTCCTATAGCTTTCAAACTCGAACTCCCTTTCTAATGATGATGTCTCCTCTTTTTAAAGAGGAGACATCTCTTACAATTACATGAGAGCAAATCTACGTTTATCTCGAATCTGTTCTTCTTTCTTAAAACAGGCTATTCTGTTCTTCCATAAAAAGATATTGTTACAACAGATACCAAAAGAGTACTATCTTCAGAATAATCCGTGTAACCACGTCTTCATGTTGTTGCCATTGTTCCAAAAAATACTCTTCCAGAATCGCAAATTATGGATAGTGACGGAATTTGCGTGTCTGCTCGCTGTTTCGGCAACAAAGTCGACTGTTTCAGCAATGGAGTTGATTGTTTCAGCAACGGCCGTTTGTTCCAGCACAGCATATAACTTATCTGCGATCTTTTAGACTTATGTTAGCAACAATCTACTTCGATTAATGATAAAATATAAGAGTAATATGGAATTATATGTAAACATATTAAACATATAATAAAGAAGAGGATTTATATACCTTTAGATAAAGTGAATGAAAATGATGATGGAATCCTTTTTAAACATGGTTATAAAGGTAAGGTGGTGTCAAAATATATAGTAAAAATGATACATAGTGAGGTCCTAACATCCCCCCCAGCTGAAAGTGTTGCATGTCCTCAGGCAACTCCTAGTCTGAGTCAGAGTCTGAGTACTGACTCTGTGCATGCAAGTTGCTCAAGCAGTAGCTGGAGAAGGTGGCTTCTGTCGGAGCTCGGAATTCTACAGCTTCATCTCTGCCAGCCAATTGGTAGTGACACTGATATTTCTCTGAAGGTAGCCATAGAATTGGAAAATGAAAACGGTAACCAATCCAGTTTTCTCCACAATGCCGAATACATCTGTTGTAATTAGGTACCCTGGAAAGTGCAGCTTGAAGATTATCAGGGCTAAAAGGATGATAGTCTTGTCTTTCCTTACATGACTGCTGCCAAAACATAGTGTTGGCCTTCAATGCAGCAGCCTCCTTTACTCTGATTTGCTGTTGACACTTTAAAAGTGTTGAAGCCTGCAGTTGTTGCATGTACCTGTGCATTCCTGGCTTCTGCAAGAATTTGTGATATTGTGCTACAAACATGGCCGGACTTAAAGGTTCCGGTCTAATCCAAAGGAGCCTATTCTCCTCATTATGAATACTTGCAATAAATGCAGTTTGCTAGGTGAGCTGATTGGCCAGAAATGAAACAAATGCCCTTATTTGTACATCACCTACAATTGGAGTGAGATTGGTTCTTCTATTCTCAGGCATGGCTTCGTTATGGAGATAAATTTCACACAACAAATGTTGGTCACTTTCAGAGGCCTCACTAAAAGTCTTAACAAAATGTTCCGCAGTAAGCAATTCATGAGGTCTGCCATCCTTTATTGCCTTCAATTGAAAATAAACCAAACGTTCAGAAAGGAAGAGAGAGTAATTCACAGAGGGTTTTCGGGTGGCCATCAACTTTTGCACTAGTGAAAACATCAAAACCATATTTTCCTTTGATTCCTTGACTTCCTTCTTGGAATCCCTGAGCTGTTGCAATGTCTGTTCCCAACTATCCCAGTTGGCATACATGTGATTCTGCCATGCTAACTTACGCTGCTGTAACATTTTATCTTGCTCTACAGCATATTGTTTCTTCCATTTGTTCATAAGTTCTAATTGATTCCATGGCAGGGTCTGTGTCCGGGAATTAGAAGTACTGGGTTGGGGCATTGTCTGCGTGGCTGAACTGACTAACTAAGGGCTAGATATCTATAGTTGAGGCATTGTTTGAGTGGCTGAGCTAACTAGCTCAGGGAAAGATATCTGTGGTTGGGGTACTTTCTGAGTGGCTGAGCTGACTAGCACAAGACGAGATATCTGTGGTTTAGTTTCTTTTTTCAAACTTTTTGAGAACCCTACTAGTTCTTGTGGAGCAGTAGGGCATTCTTCTTTAATTGCAGATGATGTAGATGCCTCAGATACCTGAATTTTGACTACTTTGTACCCTGCCTGCTGGTAAATATTACCACACTCATGGCACATGTATTCTCTGCATGGATCTCTATTTTGTGCTGATGCTGTGTGTGCTAGCATATAGAGATTTAATTCTCTATCAAAGGCTTCTCGTGCCATGGTTAATTCATCTTTATAGGCTTCTAGTTCAGACTTCAAAAACTCATTTTCCTCCAATAAGGATGCCATAGTGTGTGAACCCTGTGTGCTGGTTGATTCTGCTGGGGTTGCCTGCTGATCCACAGCTGTAGCTGGTTCTTGTGGAGCAGCTACAGCTGGTTTCCCGGTATTATCATGCTTGGTGTATGATTCTTGTACCACAGTGGTTGGTTCTTGTGTTTCAGCCTCTGGGTAAGTGACTGGTTCTTGTGTGGCAGTCACTGTTTGAGCCATAAATGATGTCGTATTATCCCGGGGCACTGGTTCTTGTGTGGCAGTGCCACCGGACGAGACGGGTTGGGGAATTTGAAATGGGGGTGAGGAGTGAAGTTTTAACAGAATAGTGGCAGGGTCAGGGGAAATGGGAGTAACTCCTATTTCAACAGTCATTTTCATTTTCCTTTTTGGTAGGAAAGCAGAGAAGTCACTGTCTTTCCTTTTCTTTGTAGGGGAAGATTCTTTTCTGGGGGAAGGGCTTTCGGAAGAAGTGAAAATTTGGGATGTGGCCCTTGTTCGTCGTTTTGAGACAGAGACTGTTGGGGTTCTTTTCTTCCTCTTATGAGTAGGTGGGGATGGGGGTATTGGAGAGTCATCGCTGGGGATAGAAATAGTGGGAAGGGATGACTCCACTAAATGGGACGAACTTGGGGGTAGGTCAACTGGTTCTGAGGACGGAATTACTGGGGAGTCTGGGATATCGTCCAGTTGCCTTTCATAAGGATTCTCAGGAGTTTCTTGGGAACTTCCGGCTTGTTGGGGGATTTCGGCCTGCTGGGGAATGAGGAGTGGATTATTCAGAGGGGGGTTTTGCTGGGCAAAACCCTTCTGAATTAATAATTGGCATAAACGGTGATGGGTAAGGGATAACAATGGGAATTTAACCCGTCTGGAATAATATGACATGTTTTTGATACAACCAAGCAGATAATAGGGAATATTAATTAATCGACCATTCCTCAAATGATTCATCAAAACGAAGTCGTGTTGGTAAACTACCTGGTAACGCCCTTCGCATGTCAAGTAGTGCTTGATGAATTCTGCTACTGTTGTCCATGGTCGAGGAAGTGAATGCAGACTTATTCCGCGGCCTTTAAGTTCAACTGGTTCATCTGGAAGAAGAAAATATTGCTGTGCATTTAAAATAACTTGCTTCCTACTGAACCAGCGAGTCCCGATAACCGGAAAACCTGAAACTTGAGCTATGTCCTCCTCTGTAACTGAAATGCGGACCCCTTGAACCACTGAGAAATCCCCCTGAAGGTTTTGTGCGAACTCTAAAACTTGCTGCTGATCAAATTCTCCTAACCTTTCGAAGTATGCTGTCCATCCTGCTCGTTGAAAAATTTGATAGGCCTCTGGGAACAATTGAAGAAGATTTATCGAACCAGGCTCGTGTCTGATAGCCGAGCCTCCCATGGCTACTAGCTTGAGTTACATGCAGAGGCACAGAAGACAGAAACACAAGCTTTGGTCAAGCTAATTGTTGCAATAGAGGATGCAGAGTCTTAATGATGGCGGAAATGGAATGAAGAATGACGGAGGATTGGTTGATGTAAAATGATTATTCAGTTTTCGAAATTCCCCCCCCCTACGTATGGTGCAATGATGTTTGAGCGTGTGGAGATTGCAATCATTATGAGCGAGATCCTCTCTTTAGAATATTATTTAACTGCATTACATTAAAACCACATACCTTACATTTTTACCTTTGGTTTAATAATTCGAAGTGTAGAGTGCTTCATAATGGCATGATTTTAATGGAAGAATCTGTAGATTTCTCTGAAATGTAGAACAGGAGCATCTCAGGATCTGCTCAGTACTGAATAATGTTCACTCAAAGGATCTGAAGAGTAAAAATGGAGGACTGAAAAGCTTGTATAGCAGAGGAAAGAAATGATGTTTTAATGATGAAAAGATAAATGACGGGTTGCTGAAACTGGTGTTTCAGCAACGGAAAAATGAATGACATGTTGCTGAAACTGGTGTTTCAGCAACGGGAAAAATCAGGAAAAATGGGATGTAATGACTTGGGTTTAAAACAAGTGGGGGAAGTGTTTGATAGGGGATAATTTCAGTAGTAAGGGATAGGAAATACTAGCTGAAGGATGATATTTCAGAAATGGTAGAAGTGGGAAAAATGGGAAAAAGGGAAATAATGTAGAAATGGGAGAAAGGGATATTACTAGGAAATGGGTTGAAATGAAGGGAACAAGCTTCTGTGATTGAAGCTTCAGATCTTCTTATGATGAATCTGTCCTCCTTAATGAGCTTTTCCAGAATCTACAAAATTCAATTGTAATATGCCAACCCTTGACAAGGATTATTAGTTCTAAATCTAATCTACTAAAAAAAAAAAATATAGTGCAGAAAATTAAATGCTGTGAGGAGCAGAAGACTCCCCTAGAAAAAGATAGTGTGTATCAGTCATGCAAGCAGTCTTGAAATCCTCTTTAGAAACAGGGCGCTGGTATAAACGAAGCCTATGACCATTGACTAGTAGAGGTGTTTTAGAATCATCAATTGTTAAAAGTCTTACCGTTCCATTAGGAAAAACATCATCTACTTCATATGGTCCAAGCCAACGTGTACGTAGCTTACCCTGGAAATTTTCAAACCGAGAGTCATACAATAAGGCCCAATTACCTTTTTGGAACTGCTTGTGTTTGATAATTTTATCATGCCACTTCATTCTTTGTTGTTGTATCATGGTTGTTTGATGAATGGCATCTAATCTCTTTTCATCCAATTCAAGAAGCTGCTGCAACCTAGCTGTCTGCACATCAGTTAAATCAAGATTAACAGCTAAAGCAGTTCTTAGAGTTTTGATTTCAAATTCCACAGGAAAAACAAAATTTTTACCATAAACCAATTCATAGGGAGAAAAACCTGTAGTGTTTCTCCAAGTAGTTCTGTAAGCCCATAATGCTTCAGGGAGCCTTTGAGACCAATCCTTCCAGTTGTCCTTCACTGTTTTAGTTAGAATGGCTTCTAACACTTTATTTGTGCTTTCCACCTGCCCATTGGCCTGGGGGTGGTATGGTGTAGTCATTCTATGATGAATATGATATTTCTGAAGGGTAGACTTAAAACCATGAGAATTGAATGGAGGTCCTCCATCTGTAACTAGCTCTCTAGGAATTCCAAATCTAGTGAAGATTTCTTCAAATAAGAAAGCTAGGACAGCTTCTTCATTGGCTCTAATAAATGCTTTGGCCTCCACCCATTTAGTCATATAGTCTGTACAGACTAATATATAAGTTCTTTGATTGGATGGAGGATTAATGGGTCCTATGAAATCCAAGGCCCATCTTTCAAATGGTTCAAAAACTACCTGGGGGTTTAATGGCATTTGATCTCTATGATTGGGTTGACCCATTCTCTGGCAGCTGTCACAAGCCCTTACATATTTCTTTGCATCCTTAAATAATGAGGGCCAGTAGTAACCCATCCTCAGAATTTTGTGTGCTGTTCTCTTATCAGCAAAATGCCCTCCACAAGGGTCATCATGACAAGCTTTCAGTATGTCATACACTTCATCTTCCCTAATGCATCTTCGGATTTCCTAATCAAGCCCAGTGTAGAAAAGACACCCACTTATCCAGCTATACCTGGCACTTTGTTGAACAATTCTTCTCTTTTCTCTGTATGACAGGTGTGATGGTAATTTTCCTGCAACCAAATAATTAGCAATATCTGCATACCATGGAGAGTGAGAAGAAACTGCAAACAAATACTCATCAGGAAAAGAATCATCTACTGGAATATTATTATCAGTTTTTAACCGTGAAAGGAAATCAGCCACCACATTTTCTTTACCAGGCCGATCTACAATTGTGATATCAAACTCCTGCAGTAATAATAGCCATCTGGTAACTCTAGCATTTGTGACAGATTTATTCATTAAATACTTAATAGCCGAGTGGTCAGTGTGGACAAAAGTAGAATAACCAGTGATATAATGTCGAAATTTATTAATGGCATAAATTACTGCAAGAAACTCCTTTTCGGTAACTGTATAATTAAGCTCAGCAGGGGTCATATTCTTACTGATAAAGTAGATAGCATAAGGAAGATGATTCACCTCTTGTCCCAAGACAGCTCCAATTGCAGTGTTTGAAGCATCAGAAGATATATGAAAAGGGAGGGCCCAATCAGGCCCCCTCAAAATAGGAGCAGTAGATAACTGATGCTTGAGTTCTTCAAAAGCTTTCTGACAAGAATTAGTCCATTTAAATTCAGCATTTTTCATAAGCAACACAAATAATGGAGAAGCTATCTTAGAAAAATCTTTAATAAATCTTCTGTAGTATCCAGCATGTCCTAGAAAACTTCTCACATCGGTTTGTGTTTTAGGAACAGGAAGATTCTGAATGACCAATATTTTAGATGGGTCTACCTGAATACCTTGAGATGAAATAAAATGTCCAAGCACTACTCCTTCACTCATCATCATATGACATTTTTCAGTACTTAGGAAGAGGTGAGCTTGTATACATCGTTTAAGTACCTTCTCAAGATTTTGTAATGCATCTTCAAAAGACACACCATAAGGAGTAAAATCATCCATAAATATTTCCATAGATTCATTCAGCATATCAGAAAAGATTCCTATAACAGCCCTCTGAAAAGTTGCTGGTGCATTACATAGCCCAAATGGAAGAACTCTATAAGCAAAAGTTCCCCAAGGGCTAGTAAAAGTGGTCTTGTCTTGGTCTTGGGGTGCAATTCTAATCTGATTATACCCACTGAATCCATCTAGAAAAGAAAATAATTTCTTCCCTGCCAGACTATCCAACACCTGATCAATGAAAGGTAAAGGAAAGTGATCTTTTTGAGTAGCTTTGTTCAAGGCTCTGTAATCAACACATACTATCCATTTCCCGTTTTTCTTAGGGACAATTACCAATGGGGAAACCCATTCACTGTCAGATATGGGGTATATAAATCCTGCATTAAGCAATTTCTGAAGTTCTTCTTTAACAATTTCTCGTAAATTAGGGTTCATTCGTCTTTGGGGTCGACAAACTGGCCGACATCCCTCTTTAATGTAAATTCGGTGAGTACATAGTTCAGAAGAAATACCTTTCATGTCCGTGTAATCCCATGCAAATGCTTCCTTATTTTCATGTAATAACTTCATTAACTGTTGTGTTTCAGCAACTGTTAGATCAGGATTTATGTTTAATGTCTTGCCAAGTTCAATTTCAACTGTTATGCTTTTAGATGAGATGGTGGTTAATGTCTGAGATAAGTCTTCAGATTCAATATTTTCTTGGGTATCTGTTTCAAAAATTGCAGTCAATTGATTGTGTGTTTCAACAATTACAGAAGAAGGTTCACAAATAAAATTATTAATTATTTCATCCTCTGTATTGTCTTTAAGAGTTAAAGCTTGTCCAATAGTTAGAATGGGCTGAACAGCATTATCATCATAATCCATCCACATAGAATCTTCATTATTAATTATGGGTGTAGCATGAGGATAAAGAGTAAGATGTTTGGTTTCATAACCATTAGAAATTGTCATTGAACCAGATCTGCAACTGATAAAGGCATCAGCTGTGGCCAGCCATGGCCTTCCTAGAATTAAGGGGTGTCCCCCCAGCTTTGTTTTAGTCTGTAATACAACAAAGTCAGCTGGGTAATTCCAGGATTCAACTGAGATAAGTAGATCTTCAACAAATCCTTCAGGTTTAATTGTAGAACGGTCAGCCAACTCTAAAATGGTGGGTGTATCTCTGATTGTGTTATTCAGCTGTAAAAATTGTGAAGTTTCAAGAGTCATTATGTTTATTGCAGCACCTAAGTCTACCAGAACTTGAGGAATCATTGTTTTACCAATCTGAACTGTCACAGTAGGATGGCCGGGATCACCATATTTCACAGGAGGGGTTTTTCCGGACATTAATGCAGATAAGTCACCCATCACATGTATTGTAAGGGGATCTTTAGTTTTCCTACCAGGTTTCTTAACACAAATATCCCATATTGTTCTGGCATAAATTGGTACATCTCTTAATGCTTGTAAAAGTGGAATTTTAACATACAAATTTTGCAATTCCCCTAAAAGATTAAAAGCAGGTGTTTCGGGCGTTCTAGTTAAAACCAAACGCTCGGGGAATGGTGGTTCTGTTATTTCAACACTCTTGTTAGAAGGTGGTTGTGCTTTCTTATGTTTCTCAGTTTCATCTTTATCAGAATCAGAAGAAGTTATGTCATCAATAATAGGCTCTACTATTTTTCCAGATCTTAAATGAATATCATTACATTGCATAGTAGGAAATATAGACTGATTCTGAATATCAATGACTTGCACAACTTTATTATTGGGGTTAGGATTTGGTTGCACATGTAGCTGGAGTCTCATTTGGTTATTTGGCAGAGCATTCGATGGCAAAGGAAGTGGTTGTTGGAATTGAGGAAATTGATTTGGATACGGGAGTTGTTGGCTTCTCCAATTTGAATTCCAAGGGTTAAAAGAAGATGGCTGCTGTGAGGGCCAAGGAGTCCACATTGAAGGATCAACAAAGGGAGGGTTTGATTGCTGCATGGGTGGGAAATTCATTTGATTGAAGGGTGGGTATTGCATTTGATTAAAGGGAGGGTAATTTTTTTGACCGAAAGCAGAATAATTATTCCAACGATTAAATGGCATACTAGAGTTCATACCTTGTCCTTTTGGTTGCCATTGTCTTCTTTGAGTTAGCAGGTAAACTGCTTCAGCTTCTTCTTCCGTTGGTTGCAATGCTGCCTTTATTCCTGGTAGAGATGGACATTGTTTTGTTTCATGATCTTTCTCACAAAGGGTGCAGATTGGTATTTTATCCAATGGGCATTCCCTTAGTGGATGTTTGTCTCTGCACTTCGGGCAAAAGACAGCCAGAGTTGCTTCTGCTTCAGACTGCTTCTTCTTAACCTGCAAAGTGTCAATTTGTGAAGCAAAAGAACTTAACATCTCAGTTTTAAATTCTTCAAGTAAATTACCTATTTCAGCTCTTGTTGCTCCCCCACTGGCTGATTTATGCACTCTTGAATAGGTGGGATCTTTATTACTTACTTTGTTCCTTGCAGCTCCCCTTGAACACCTCTTAGAAAGTTCAACAATCTCATCATATGATTCCTTAGATATATCTCCCTTGCCAAGCATGTTTAACATGTCTAAACAATCATCCCTTAAACCTCTAAGTAATATTGTTTTGCGAATTTCCTTACTTATATTTGGATGATCAGATCTCTATATATTGTACTGCAGCCTTTCTACATAGTCCTCCAGATTCTCGTTCGGCTTTTGTGCCATATTGAATAGTTCATCCTTCTTTTCTCTCGTCCGGCAGTAGTCTTGATATTTAAGCAGAAATTTCTGTTTCATCTGTTCCCATGTTATGATTACCTGACTCCCAAGGCTCATGAACCATCTTAAAGCATTTCCTTTTAATGTTGATAGAAACAGTTTAAACTTTTGAGCATTAGTAACATAATCATAACTTCTGCATAATATATCAAATTCAAAAAGAAATTCATCTGGATCTTCAGAGGATAAACCATGAAAGTTAGGTAAAGCAGACAATGGAATGTTTTTCATAGGAGTTGTTCCTATAGGGAGATCACTGATAGGAAATCCCAAGGTAGAGAGAGAATTTTCATCCTTTCCTTCTCCTTCAGGATCTACATGTCCTCCACCGAAGAAACCTTTATTGTTTCCTTCCATCATCTGTTCTCCTACAGCACTTGCTCAATCGTCAAGATCTTCTACTGGCTCTTCAATGTTCTCCACTGGTCGTCCAACACTCTCTATTATTTCCTCAATGTGCTCTACTAATTTGCAGCACTTTCTTCTGACTCTCCAGCACTGACTGCTGGTTCTTTAATCACTGGCTCCTCTATATTTTCAGGACCCACAACTTCCTCTGTTTTGTAATCTGATCGAGGGGAGTGCTGAAGTTTTGGTCTTCGAGAACTTAATCTCTGTGATGATTCAGCCTTTGATACAATCTCGTCAATGAAAGTCTTTCTTCCTCCCCTTCCTTTGCCTTTGCCACCTGTGGGGTTAGTTTTCTTCTAGTTTCCGCATCCTCTCATACAATCTGCACATCTAGAAAGAAAATATTAATGCTTTTGAAATCTATAATTGCCTTCCCCGGCAACGGCGCCAAAATGTTGGTCGCTTTAATTGTTTTCACAATTCAAGCTCCACATAAATTGTCAACCCGAGGAAGTCTGTTTATTCCAAAGACAATCACACACTGGATATGCTCAATTTCAAAAGAAAAAACAATGTTGTAGTAAAAAGCCACATAATTACCAATCATACAAATCTAATTATCCACACTCTGTTTAATCAAAGCTGAAGTTACTTATGTTATAGCAGAAGTAATTCCTATATTGCAATTAGAATCCAAATAAAGATAAATCAATCTGCAGGAAAGGAAACCAATCAACCATAACAGGAACAGGACCCTGTTCCTTTAAATAGGAACTTCAGCACCTGTTGCCTGACACTAATCACTCTGTAGAAAAGATAACCCAAGAGCACAGGACCCTATTCCCATGAACAGGAACCTCCAGCACCTGTCTCCTGTTTCTAATCACACTGCAGGAAAAGAAAGGCAATCAATGGAAGCAGGACCCTATTCCTTTGTACAGGAACCTTCAGCACCTGCTTCCCGGCATCATACATTCAAACAGATAACATAAATAGATCTCTTATGAATGAATGCACTAAACACATGCAGTGTTAAGGAAACAGAATACTCAATAAACTACAGAACTGTGTAACTGATGTCTCAGCAAATAGAATTAAAGTAAAGTGCGAATAGCATAAAGTAATTAAACAAACTACAGGGACAGTCGGGTGAATCTTGTGAGGAAGGCGGGCCCTTTCCCTCTCACAAGATTCCCCAGGGAAAGAATTAAATTGGAGCGCTCAAAAGGAAATTTTATTCATCTGTCAAAAGAAATGATACATTACAAAATGGAGTCTAGCTCCAGTTCTCTCAAACAATGTTCTCCTGTAGCTTTCAAACTCGAACTCCCTTTCTAATGATGATGTCTCCTCTTTTTAAAGAGGAGACATCTCTTACAATTACATGAGAGCAAATCTACGTTTATCCTGAATCTGTTCTTCTTTCTTAAAACAGGCTATTCTGTTCTTCCATAAAAAGATATTGTTACAACAGATACCAAAAGAGTACTATCTTCAGAATAATCTGTGTAACCACGTCTTCATGTTGTTGCCATTGTTCCAAAAAATACTCTTCCAGAATCGCAAATTACGGATAGTGACGGAATTTGCGTGTCTGCTGGCTGTTTCGGCAACAGAGTCGACTGTTTCAGCAATGGAGTCGACTGTTTTAGCAACGGCCGTTTGTTCCAGCACAGCATATAACTTATCTGCTATCTTTTAGACTTATGTTAGCAACAATCTACTTCGATTAATGATAAAATATAAGAGTAATATGGAATTATATGTAAACAGATTAAACATATAATAAAGAAGAGGATTTTATATACCTTTAGATAAAGTGAATGAAAATGATGATGGAATCCTTTTTAAACATGGTTATAAAGGTAAGGTGGTGTCAAAATATATAGTCAAAATGATACATAGTGAGGTCCTAACATCCCCCCCAGCTGAAAGTGTTGCATGTCCTCAGGCAACTCCTAGACTGAGTCAGAGTCTGAGTACTGACTCTGTGCATGCAAGTTGCTCAAGCAGTAGCTGGAGAAGGTGGCTTCTGTCAAAGCTCGGAATCCTCGATTTTTCTGCAATTGCTGCCATGCTACAACTTCATCTCTGTCAGCCAATTGGTAGTGACACTGATATTTCTCTGAAGGCATCCATAGAATTGGAAAATGAAAATGGTGACCAATCCAGTTTTCTCCACAATGTCGAATGCATCTGATGTAATTAGGTACCCTGGAAAGTGCAGCTTGAAGATTATCAGGGCTAAAAGGGTGATAGTCTTGTCTTTCCTTACATGACCGCTGCCAAAACATAGTGTTGGCCTTCAATGCAGCAGCCTCCTTTACTCTTATTTGCTGTTGACACTTTAAAAGTGTTGAAGCCTGCAGTTGTTGTATGTACCTATGCATTCCTGGCTTCTGTAGGAATTGATGATATTATGCTACAAACATGGCCGGACTTAAACGTTCCGGTCTAATCCAAAGGAGCCTATTCTCCTCATTATGACTACTTGAAATAAATGCAGTTTTCCAGGTGAGCTGATTGGCCAAAAATGAAACAAATGCCCTAATTTGTACATCACCTACAATTGGAGTGAGATTGGTTCTTCTATTCTCAGGCATGGCTTCGTTATGGAGATAGAGTTCACACAAAAAATGTTGGTCACTTTCAGAGGCCTCACTAAAAGTCTTAACAAAATGTTCCTCAGTAAGCAATTCATGAGTTCTGCCATCCTTTATTGCCTTCAATTGAAAATAAACCAAACGTTCAGAAAGGAAGAGAGAGTAATTCACAGAGGGTTTTCGGGTAGCCATCAACTTTTGCACTAGTGAAAACATCAAAACCATATTTTCCTTTGATTCCTTGACTTCCTTCTTGGAATCCCTGAGCTGTTGCAATGTCTGTTCCCAACTATCCCAGTTGGCATACATGTGATTCTGCCATGCTAACTTACGCTGCTGTAACATTTGGTGAGTTTAAAAAGTAGAGTTTAAAAACTTTGGTGATATAATGATATTTGATGATATCTGATAGTACGAAGGTCATTTGTTTCATGCTTGGGCATGGAGTCTTCATATAATCAAGGTGCCACTCTAGTGGTCAACAGTGTTTGGAATATGGACTAACCTAATTATATTAATTTATAATTTTTCACCCTGGCCGAATTTATTCGTCGTCAATCACGTTGTCTTCATAGTTTGCCTCCCGAACGAGGTGGACTTGTTACTCCCGTACGTAAAAGTTCCTCTCGCAGCTCAAGACTTAGATCAAAACATAGTTTTGGAATCTATATCTAGTCCTTCTCAAGGTTACTCGAGCGGAGCGGAAGCTTATTTTCAAAAGCTCCCGGTTTGGGAGAGTTTTTTTAAAATATATATGTTTTTTACATTTTTTATATTTTGATGCATATATGTCAACAAAAGCATGTAGAATAATGAATTAAACATAAAAAATATGAAAACATAGATTGAACCATATAACATCAATCATCTAGAAGTTATAATCTTCATCAACCGCGTCCATAAGTTAGAAACGTACAACATATTGACTATTGAGTCTCATGATTCATCAATATTAAAGTTTCAAGCTTTCAAAATTCAATATATAACATTAATCATCATTGATTCATTGATCACCATAGTTGTACTTGTAAGCTAAGTGTAACCATTATAACAAAGAATATTTAACATGAAATGAAATGCTATAAAATGAAACGAAATGAAACAACTTTCAACTTTTCATAAAGCATCATATTCATCAGGGAATTTTCGTAGATGTTCTATGCTTGACGCAACTTTACTTTTATTCCCAATATCAAACAACAATCATATAAACAAGAAAGTAAAATGTCGATAGAACATACCAATTGATCGGACAAGACAAGCCAAAAAATACACTTAACTTAATTAGCAAAATATGTGTCAGGTGTAGTTATATGTCAACAAGATGCTTCAACCAACAAAGTCTCTATACCGTCATCCAACCGTAATGTGCTCGTCAACCCTCTTAGACAAATTTACAACAATCAACCCAAAGTCAACAAAATTCAATGGTCAACGCAAAACAACATCAAAAGTCAACGTAGCCAGTCAAAGTCAATGTCCACCTTGATTGCGGCTAAAAAATGCGACCGCGTAAAATTGAAATTTATGGAGAGTTTTAGGCCAAGTTGACCATGCATCGACCAAAGTCAACGCTGGTCAAATCCGTGCCGAAACACCAGGTCGAAATGATAATTCCTTTGTTGCGTTTTCCCACGTATGAGAGAAGAAGAGCTTCCAAGATGATGATCGAACCAACTTCGATGATGAGCGAGAATGTGTGATGAGTGATGGTGAAAATGACCTCCAACGTTGACCTATATATATCCATTAGTGTGGGTGTGTGACATCCGTTGGGGCTTCAAGTCTACATTGCACTCGGGGCCGACCTTGCACATAAGTGGAATTAATTCAAATAAATGTTCGCTCATCGGATCAAGATGATATTTAGATTGATCTTGCACCTCCCGAAATGAGGAGTCCAATAAAAATATTGGCATCTTCATCCGAGCATCATAACATGGCGTTTGGACTCAGTTGTCCAAAATTAACACACTATAATGACTTATAAACTTATATGCCAACTTCAAAGTTTCAAACTTCAAACTTAAATTGCCATATTGTTTACAAAATATCTTTCATTAAATATGAAAGAGTTTCAAGTTGTTGGAAATACTAAGAAGGGGTGAATTAGTATTTCTTTTTCATTGTTATTTTAATTAGCTAGATCACTTATATTTGTGAACATAAAATGAACAATAAGAATAAATGCTTTATTAATTTCTTCTTTACAATAAATCAAGTACAATATATGTAGGGCTCCAACCCTAGATGAAGACACCAATCTTCAATTCCAAGAAGTCTAACCCGTTTTTTTCCAAGCACCGACTTGGACTTCCAAGGCTCCAACCTTGTCAATTCCGAGGCACCAACCTCAAGGGCTCCAACCCTATATCCGGCAATGTGCTCCAACCTCGGTCTCTGGAGGACTCCTATCCTCTGTGGCTCCAACCCCATTCCCTTCCAAGGCACCAACCTTGTTAATTCTAAGGCACCAACCTCAAGGGGCTCCAACCCCATTCTCAAGGCACCAACCTGCCCTGAGCAGATTAAGGCTCAGATCATCAAGTGCATCAAGGCATGCAACATTAGATCAAGTACTTCTTAGGCTTCCTCATTAGTGGTTTGACTTTTTATTGATGGTATCTACCAACCAAGAGTCATGAAATCATCATCCGGAACCAAGCATCTCAAGAATATTGACGTCTCTGGCCAATGCCACATTGACATCAATGATAACCTATTTTCCAAGGCAATCTCAACCCTCATTGATGTCACGAGTTCGATCCACACGGCTCGCGTTGGGGGGGAGATTGTTGGACATTGGATAAACCAACGCTCCCCGTGTGTTTCGTGACATGGACTAACCGCCTCTCGTGAATCCTTATCTTTGGCGATGCGATCATTGACTAACACTTGCGGGTTTTGGTCTAATGGAAATCATGATTCCCAACACAAGTTTCAACAGTTATAAAAAGTTAAAAACTACTAGAAAATAGAAAAGACTAGTGAACTCTATGTATATTTTATCTATTGCTTAGCCTCTTGCCACGAGAAATGTCTAATTTATGAGCAACGATAATGGTGGTCTTCCGCAGTCTCCTCGTGGGAAGTACGACGACCATAACTAGAAGCCCCATGCTCCTCCACGTGAGGATGTAAAAAAGGAGGTAGCAAAGGAATAATAAGTTGAACCCTTTCACCGGAACTCGGCACTACCATCATATGGTGGGTGTGGCGATGGCTTGCATGTCAGGCCGTTTCTCATCCCCTCACCTCTCAAAAAAGTTATGCTCAATTTTCCGCATGAATAAAGTGTCGTCCTCCAAAATTATCGTCCGGGTTGTTGTCCCAAACTTTATATACGTAATCATAAGCCCGAAATGTCAATAATGATTGAACAACCTCAAAGTCATTGTAGTGCACATAAACCAAGATTTTTGCTCGATTTAGTCAAGTCTATTTCTTCTCCTCACATTATGGATGGTGTCGTAGGTGTTCCGACACCTCTTGCAAAAGAAGTATTTACAACCGTGAGAGAATTTTTTTTCCAATTTTGCGTGTCCTGCGTCGACATATGTATCCCACCATGTGAAACAAACCGGTTTCCTTTTCTTTATTGTATGAAAAGAACTAAACAAACCTTGCAATCACATTCGCCACCCACAAGGTGCAAATTAGCACGTTCTCTCGTCGTGGACCAAACTTGTCTAATGCTTTCATGTATCCTCTTGTACCGGATCCGTATGAGGGGTTTGATCCTAACCCCACCCTGTGCAGTTAACCCAACCAAGATGTGTTGATTTTTATAGCATCTCAGTGTTCCAAGTCTCAAACTTTGTGGAGGCTTGGACAACAACATTCCAAAGAACCCAGAACAGCTTTGTGGAAATTCCACTTACCATGACTTATTAGGTACCACTAATTATTTTAATGAAGACCCTAAGTCTAAACTTAGGGAAATGAAATAATTAAAGGGTATTAATAAGTCGAGTAGAATCTTCTAGAAAACATGGATCAAGTCAAGTTTTAATCTTAGCTACTGATTAATCTTTTAACTGTCGTTGGTTCTCTAATAGGAAGATTATAAAAGAAGGCTTGAGGTCATTTGGAAAACAAGCTGTGCATACATTCGCATCAAGGAGATCCATTTTGAAGTAGAATTCGACTTGGGAGAATTCACAGGCGAGAAGTTTGGCAAAGGGCGAGGAGGAGGAGTCGTAGTGGTCGAGATCAGGACAAAGGGTGCAGCAGTTGGGTCACCGGAGGTAACCCGAGGGCCGCAGCGGCGAGAACCCACGCAGCTTCCGCGCACCATGTAGGGCCGCTTGGGGACCGCGCAAGGAATCACTTGCACAGTATTACGGTGAGCTTGCGGGTTGACTGGGTGTCGCAGAATTATCCGAGTAAGTTGGAAATCTTACCTAGGGTGGTTCATAATTTATCTATCGTTTTATTTCCCTAGTGATATCATTTGCCGAAGAATTAATAAAACCCTCATCTCACGAGACTAGTTTTCCCGCATTGGGTTTTTCCAAAGGACAAATTGCCCAAAAATAACCGGTACATGTGATTGACTTATGCTTTGTGTTTCCTACTATTTATTTCTCTGCATATATACATTTGTGAATGTTGTTGTAGTATTTATTTCGATATTTATTAAGATTTTTGAATAATAACTTATTGAAATAATAAGTAGAGAAATAAATCTATCACCGCAACCATTTAGTTTTCAAGATGAGTTATTTTTTGTTTTTTCATGATCATGTCTACTGCCTCTAGCCTTGTCACACCTCAGTGGCTCTTGTATCCTTTGGGGGCATCATTAATGTCAGAAACCATTTCATGCCAATATGGTGAGTGAAGAACATTGAATGGTACCCCACATGCATAGAGAAATCGAAAATTTTGAATCCACATCACTCCCTGGACCCCTTCGTCGAAGGAACCTGGAGCATGGTTCTACGTCTTAAAGAGATGTTTGGTCCAGTGTGCCTCCATATCCACCTGGTGGATGTTGTCGTGGACTTCTTGTCCATGTTGTGGATGGTGCATAAGATTCAATGAAACCCCAGATCTTTTAGAATTGTACCGGGCTTCCTCGCCCTCCCTTATGTATTTGGCTCTATCCGCGTCGACACACTTACACAAGTTTTGGATTCCCATATTTTTATCTCCATCCCATGGCCTTTTCCCCACAAGGTGCCTTCCCCATTTTGTGTATGAACTTGTGTATTGTGTATTGCAATGGGGGCATAAATTTAGTGGTTCCACCCCCTTTCCTTGCTTCGCCCAGTAAAAATATTTCCACAATGGTGTTTGGTCAATTTTAGTTGGTGTCACCGTGGTCTCATTATCTCCACTTCCCCCAAGTCCCCTCCTCCTCGTTGGTACCTTCGTGATTTTCATCATATCCATTGTAACCCACTTCTTCATCCTCCTCGTTCGAAGAGGCCTCTTTCTCCTACTCTCCAACACCATAAAAACAAAAATGAATCAACATGAAGAAAATGCTGCTAACATAGCCATGTCCATGATGTTTCAACTTTCAACTTTCAAAATTCAAACTTTTAAGTTTTTAACCCTTCGCAAAACAATGGATGAATGCCAAATGGGAATAGGAAAAATGCAACATAGAAAAAAATTCAATTTTTCATTTTTCAAGAAATTCAAATGTAACATATTAATAAAATCATTTTTTTTCATTTTTAAACAAATGAAATGCAACATAGCAAAAAAAATTCATTTTTTCATTTTTCAATGCTAATTATCAAACACAGAAAAAAAATCAAATTTTCATGTTTGAACAAATTAAAACACATAAAAAAAAAATTTAGGTCATTGGTGATTGGACTCTTCTACCTCTCTCGTCCTTCGATGATTTTGATGATTCCATCCCCAAGGCAGACCCTCCAAGCCTCGTCGGTCAACCTCTCTCCCTTGCTCTCTCCTCTCCTCTCTCTTCTCTTCTCTTCTCCTCTCCTCTCCTCTCCTCTCTTCTTCCTCTTTCTCCTCTCTTCTCGCTTTCTCTTTGAAATGGAAAATAGAATGGGAGGAGTGGCTTTTATTTCTGCCCTCCCCTCGCCTACCCTCCCTTCCCTCCAATTTTTCGCCGTCGGCCACAAATTTTCCTCCACACGCGCGGATGTCTAGTGGGGAGCGCTTGCCGCCTCGCTCACCTCCCGAGTGCTCATTCTTTAAAAAAAAGGCCCAGGAGTGTCTTTTAAGGAGGGAGCCTCAAGGAGCATATTTTTAAGGAGGGGAGCATTCGAGCGTTCTCTCCCAAGCGCTCCGCAAAACTCCCGGTGCGTGCTGGAGCGTTTGATAATGCAGAGCACGCTCCCACGTTCCCGCTCGCAGTGCATTTTGGGAGTGGGTTCGAGAGGGGGGGGAGCCGGGGCGCTACCGCAACCCCGGTCCTATTAGTGATCTTTAATGGGCCTACATTAGCCCTTAAACAAAATACCAAATAAACCTGATTTTTGGTGACAAGCCCAACAATCTAGCTCACAAATGAAATAATAAGCCTCTCCCCAAGAGGTCAAATAATCTATGCATGTCGTAGGCCCTCCAAGAGGCCCGATGAGGTCCATAAGTGCCATAATGATGAATAAAAATCCTCAAAAAGTGATGACAAAAAGTAAGTGGCCTTCGTTCTCCAAACAATAAACTCCGTGGTGCTCCCAAAGGGGTGTGGGGGTACCAATGACCCTTGCGGGGTTTACAATGAGTCAAATATGCCTGTAGACCATCTGTAAGGGCTTAGATGATGGAATGAATGTTTCCATGTCATCTTATAAGTCTTGGGACACATGCCAAGTGTGTGGTGCACCTATGGGGCCAGCGGGGCATAGTGTACCAAATGCATCTTCCTTGTCCAAAAGGTGGATCACTAACAACCTCTGAACATCTCTGGGGATCCATGGAGGCCGGCTTGCTATGAGGCCCATGACTTTCACACACACCCTACATGTGCCACTATAGGCCGTCCGGAGGGTTAGGACCCCATAGGAGGCCAAACCCAAATGGACACCATATGCAATCCTACATAAGATCCAATGTGTCCCCTAAACTTCCGCACAATAACTCATTAAAACAATCGGGTAAAAAGAGCTTACAAATCATGGAAAAAGTGGTCGCTTGACAATGGCATGCCCTTCCATAGTGGGCTTTGGCATATGCTAATGTCTCCAAGCTCCAAAGGGGGTTATCAAGGTACTTTATTAGGCAATTTATACCTTTAGAGGGGATAATATGTCGAAGGTACATCCCTCAAATGGTGATGGTGCTATGATAAAGAGGTAAACGAGATAGGGAATGATAGGGCAATCCATGGGCAACAAATCGGGCACAAGGGTAGCTAGAAAAAGGGAAGCCCACACCCAAGCATATAATGTGTAGGAGGGAGAAATCATTGTACATGAGGTGCCTTGACCTTGATTTTTCCACTCTTCTTTATATAGCTTTTGTCTTTTATGATTTGTCTTTGATTAACTCAAGTTCAAAGGACAAGTACATGATGTGTAAGATATAGCAAAGGATTACCTCATTTTTTCGTAGGGCGGTTCATTGCACTCTAGGGGTTGGGACAATCATGGTTCCCTAATGATAAAGGAGGCTCATCTAGAGCTCATGGAACCAGGGTGATGGCTATGGGTATGGGTAGAGCTCATGCATTGGCTTTTGCCCACGTGCTAATTTTGTTTGTCTCGACCATCTTTTGCATTTTGTTGCATATTTTCTTGTTAACTCGTGGCAATTTATGCTTACTTTTATTTTTAGCTACTTCAACCTCCAGCATCGTTCCAACTTTGACCCAAGTTGGGGGCAAGGAAATGGGGAGGATAACCCTATGTGAACCTGTGAGAGGCAATGGGACTCAGGTGGGAGAGATGATGAATGGGGTATAGTGATGGAAGGGAGTAGTATGTGGATAAGGAGCTAGACCATGCAACCAAAGCTAGGGTTTCCTAAGTAGTACCACCCTAAAACCAAATTGTTTGTAAAGGAGATTCCATCAGGACTAAAATCAAAGGATAACATCCAAAAGAGGTCAAGGGGACAAAAACACAAACTAGGCCCACTCTTTCCACCAAATCCCCCCATCAATCCATGCCTAGAAGTGTCCATGATAAGTAAACCCAATACTCAATTACCAAATGATAAGACATAATGGAGACCCTAAGTCTAACTTAGGGAAATTAAATAATTAAAGGGAATTAATTTAAACATGTGGGTGAGAATGTTCTAAGTGACGAGGTTAAAGTCTTTTCTAATCTTAGCTATTGATTAGAGATTAGATCATGAAAGTTGATTCTTCAATGAGAAAAGTATTAAAGGAGGGCTTGGGGTCAGTTGGAGGACACACACAAAGTCTAAGAGATCGAATTCTTCTGACAGAGCAGTGCTCAGACAAAGATCATATCTGAATGATTCAGAGAAGCAGTGAGGGGCAGATGCAGTGATTGGTCGGAGGACCAAAAGTACAAAGCAGAGCAAGGGCAGAAGAGACGCAGAGGAGGCGGCGCAAACATTAGAGAGTGTGATGCAGACCCCAGAGAGGGTGACACAGGCCCATGCAGGGCCCATGTAGGGGCAACACAGAGCCTCTTAGGGACAGTCCAAAATCAGCCAAGAATCGGGGTTTCTAAGCCGGCAGGGCTGAAAGTCAATTTTTGAGAGGCTGATCAGCGTAGAGGAAGGGTGACACAGTCCTTCAATCACGCCCACACAGGCTTACGCAGTGGCAGCGTAGAGACTCCGCAGAGCAAGCTAGAGTTTCACCAGTGAATGATCTGGATCAACCAGGATTTTAGAGTGAGGTAAAACTTACGTTTATCTCGGATTGCCGAGGTTTTCTCTATTAGGTGAGCCGAATTATGGCACTCTAAATGTACTTAGAACTGCTGCATCGGTTTTCCTGCATTGGGTTTTTCCGGGGACATTTTTCCGAAAAATATCGTGTCCTTTGTTGAATGTGTTGTTGATTAATGGTAGCATCGGATGTGCTCTAGCCTTGTAATTTTGTATATAGGCTAAGACACATGTATTCCATAAAACCTAGAAATGGTTTTGGAAAGTTCCACTTAGAGATGAACTTTTAATTAATTAATCATTTTTAATGTTTTCCTAAGTCTAAACTTAGAGAAGTTGATTAATTAAAGTATATTAATTAAATCAAGTGTGAATCTTCTAGATAAAGTCATGGATCGTCTCCAAGTTAATCTTAGGCCTTGATTATGTTTTAATCTTGGCCGTTGAAGGATCAATGAAAGATTATAAGGAGGGTGATGGGCCTATAGAAAACACACTTGACACTTAGCCATTGAGCATTTTCGAATTTGTGTGAGGAGACACAGCTTTCGATCAAGAACAAATCACTAGGGCTAGGTTTGCTAAGTGATTTGATTCAGTTATAAGATCCAGAGAGGGGCATAAGCAGAGATTGGTCAGGAGGACCAAAAGTACATTTCAGAGAGAGATAGAGGTGACACAGATAGAGACATCGCAGTTTTCTGAAGAGGTGACGCAGACCCTGCAGGAAATCACGTAGAAACAATGCAGTATCTCTTGGAGTCAGTCCAGAGATAGCTAGAGGCTGGGGTTTCTGAGCCAGGAGGGCCAAAATCCAACCCTAGATCAGCTAGATCAGTTGCAGAGCAAAGTGACGCAGTTCCTCTAGTTTTCCCACGCAGACTTACGCAGTCCAGCATAGGAAATCACGCAAAGGCAGTGAGGGCTTCACTTACGCTGTCAGATCAACCGGAGATTAGCTCACCAGATTGTCTAGATTTCTCTGAAGGGTTTGGCGGATGTTGGCAACCTAGTTGTATTTAAGATTCTGTTTCTTAATAATACAAACCCTCAGATCTGCTGCACCGGTTTTCCCAAGTTGGGTTTTTCCGGGGACTTAGTCCAAAAATAACTGTGTCAATGTGGTTGTTTTTCATTACATTTTGTTCAATTTGTTTCAACACTTAGATTTTTTCCGCAACATTATTTGTGTAGACTGCTTCAATGATTACTTCGGTATTTCAATGTAATGAAATAATTATCAAAATAATAGGAGAAGTAATTCAGATTTGTTGCAGTAGGAATCCAGATTTAGGATTTTTCACATGGTATCGGAGCTTATTTAAGCTGAAGTGCAGGAGAAACAAAGAGAAGCAACAACTCAATGCTGTAGAGTCTGGGATTTGCGTAAGCAGTAGTAGACCCTCCCAGAAATCACGTTGTCCAGGCCAGTTGGGCATTACAGTGAAGAAAAAACTCCCTCTGAGAGAGTTGATAGAGGGGTAAGTTTTTTCAGTTGCATAAGAGATAGCGTTACAGATCAATGTAGCTGAAGGACGCAGTTACTACACAACAGTAAGAGCTAGTGCGTAAGCATCAGAAAATTTCTGAAAAACACAGTTGGGGATTTCTTGATGTCAGAGAGTTTCTTACTCAAAGAATCTCAGTCTTTTCCCGTGCAGCAGTAGAAGAAGTGACTTACTCCACAAGGAGTGCGTAAGTCTAGCTGAGCAGAGGGTTAGAGGAAGATATCGACAGTTGAGAAGATGGCCCAGCAATGGACTACGTGACCAAGATAGATTGGAGGGTGCCTTCAACTATGTTATCTGGAAATCAAGGGTAGAATTTCTCCTTGATGAGCATGATCTGAAAGCCCTTATAGACAGCGCAGTTGCAGAACCCCTTGATGCAGCACACTTGAGACAATTCAAGAAGAATATGGCCATAGCCAATCGATTGATCCTAGATGGAGTGAAGGATCATATCGTACCTCATATAGCAGCCAAAGCCACTGCTAGAGAAATGTGGGTAGGACTGGAAAAGCTATACCAAGGATGTTCCGAGCAGTAGAAGATGTACCTTGAAGAGAAGATGTGTAATACCAGGATGAAGAAGGGAGAGCGTTTTGACTCCTTGTCTCGTATTTAGGATACCCGAGATCAGTTGTCAGCAGTAGGAGCTGCTCCTAGAGACTCAGAGCTAGTAAGGCTCACTCTGAACTCAGTTTCAGAGGACTATCAGGTCTTTGTCCAAAGTATTTTGGGTAGAGAAAAACTTCCAGGATGGGAGGCAATGTGTGCAGCATTACAACAAGAAGAGTTGAGGAGAGATCTCCTCAAGATCCATTTAGAGGATGGTAGCAGTGGGTCGAAAGTCAAGAAGGAGGAAGAAGATAACACTGCCCTTGCATCAAAGGGGCAACATATGCAAAAGAAGAAAGATCTGTCCAAGATCAAGTGCTTCCGATGTGGTGAAATGTGACATTATGCCACACAGTGTCCTCTTAAGAAAAAGGATAAAGAGGAGAAGGAAGATCCACAAGCAGAAGCTGCCAAGATTGAGGCAGAAAGCGATTGTGCAATGTTAGCTCATATTTTGAAAGGATAGAAATGGGTTGAATTGGAGTTGTAGATCCAGAATCTACAAGGAGGCAGGATCCTTGAGTATTTCCGAACTCTTGGATCACATGTGAGCTACGACAGCCTAAAGACAGTCGTAGGATGGATAGTTGCAACAGAAGATAAGAAGACAGTGCAGTGGCTAGTACTAGAGCTTGTTCAACGAAGAGAGGGAGCAGCGACATCAGCAGTTGAGTAGCAGCAACGCAATGCACACTGGTGCAGTAGTGTAGATTAGTGCTCACGCAGTGCAGAGCAGCAAAAGCGCAGTATTTTCAGAGAGCTAGTACAAAAACTAGCAACAGTCAGTGTTATTTTTCAGTTGCAGATTTACTTGTCCAATTTCAGATGTTTTTCTGTTGCAATTAGCAACAATGCAGCAGTACAACAACAACAGTGGTTGAGCAGCAGCTACAGAGGAGCAGCAGTAGCGCAGTGCACAAAAGGTGCAACGCAGAGCAGAGTAGTGCTCACGCAGTGCAGAGTAGTGCTTACGCAGTGCAGAGAAGTACTCACGCAGTGCAACAACATGGTTGCAGAATTTAGAGGGATTTTCAATACAGTGGAAGTTGGCAGTAGCATGCAGAGTCAGCAGTAGTACAGTTGCAACATTTTTGTGCAGAGTTGGTAAGTAGCATCAACAACACAATAGTAGATGTTCTAGAAGTCAGATCAACAACACATTAGGGTGTTTTGCTAGAGCACATTCCTTGCTAAGAGGGAGTGTTGATTTATGGTAGCATCGGATGTGCTCTAGCCTTGTAATTTTGTATATAGGCTAAGGCACATATATTCCATAAAACCTAGAAATGGTTTTGGAAAATTCCACTTAGAGATGATTTAATTAAATTAATTAATCATTTTTTAATGTTTTCCTAAGTCTAAACTTAGGGAATTTGATTAATTAAAGTATATTAATTAAATCAAGTGTGAATCTTCTAGATAAAGTCATGGATCATCTCCAAGTTAATCTTAGGGCTTGATTATGTTTTAATCTTGGTCGTTGAAGGGTCAACGGAAGATTATAAGGAGGGTGATGGGCCTATGGAAAACACACTTGACACTTGATCCATTGAGCATTTTCGAATTTGTGTGAGGAGAGACAGCTTTTGATCAAGAACAAATAACTAGGGCTGGGTTTGCTAAGTGATTTGATTCATTGATCAGATCTAGAGAGGGGCAGAAGTAGAGATTGGTCAGGAGGACCAAAAGTACATTTCAGAGAGAGACAGAGGTGACGTAGATACAGACAACGCAGTTTTCTGAAGAGATGATGTAAACCTTGCAGGAAATCACGTAGAAACAACACAATATCTCTTGGAGTTAGTCTGGAGATAGCTAGAGGTTGGGGTTTCTGAGCTAGGAGGGCCAAAAACCAGCCCTAGATCAGCTAGATCAGTTGCAGAGCAAAGTGACACAGTTCCTCTAGTTTGCCCACGCAGACTTACGCAATCCAGCGTAGGAAATCACGCAGAGGCAGTGAGGGCTTCACTTACGCTGTCAGATCAACCGAAGATTAGCTGAGTGAGGTATATCTCACATTTTTCACCAGATTGTCTAGATTTCTTTGAAGGGTATGTCGGATGTTGGCACCCTAGTTGTACTTAAGATTTTGCTGCTTAATAATACTAACCCTCAGATTGCTGCACTGGTTTTCCCAAGTTGGGTTTTTCCGGGGACTTAGTCCAAAAGTAACTGTCAATGTGGTTGTTTTTCATTACATTTTGTTCAGTTTGTTTCAACACTTAGATTTATTCCACAACCCTATTTGTGTACACTGCTTAAGTGATTACTTCGATATTTCAATGTAATGAAATAATTATCAAAATAATAGGAGAAGTAATTCAGATTTGTTGCAGTAAGAATCCAGATTTAGGATTTTTCACATGGTATCGGAGCTTATTTAAGCTGAAGTGCAGGAGAAACAAAGAGAACCAGCAAATCAACGTGTAGAGTCTAGGATCTGCGTAAGCAGCAGCAAACCCTCCCAGAAATCACGTTGTCCAAGCTAGGAGGGCATTCCAGTGAAGAAAAAACTCCCTCTGAGAGAGTTGACGGAGGGGTAAGTTTTTTCAGTTGCAGAAGAGACAGCGTTACAGATCAGCGTAGCTGAAGGACATAGTTACTGCACAGCAGTAAGTGCTAGTGCATAAGCTTTAGAAAATTTCTGAAAAACACAGTTGGGGATTTCTTGATCTCAGAGAGTTTCTTACTCAAAGAAACTCAGTCTTTTCCCGTGCAACAGCAGAAGAAGTGAATTACTCCACGAGGAGTGCATAAGTCTAGCTGAGTAGAGGGTTAGAGCAAGATATCGACAGTTGAGAAGATGGCCCATCAACGGACTGCGTGACCAAGATAGATTGGTGGGTGCCTCCAACTATGTTATCTGGAAATGAAGGGTAGAATTTCTCCTTGATGAGCATGATCTGAAAGCCCTTATATACAACGCAGTTGTAGAACCCCTTGATGCAGCACACCTGAGGCAATTCAAGAAGAATATGGCCAGAGCCAAGCAATTGATCCTAGATGGAGTGAAGGATCATATCATACCTCATATAGCAGCCAAAGCCACTGCTAGAGAAATGTGGGTAGGGCTGGAAAAGCTATACCAAGGATCTTCCGAGCAGCGGAAGATGTACCTTGAAGAGAAGATGCGTAATACCAGGATGAAGAAGGGAGAGCGTTTTGACTCCTCCTTGTCTCGTATTCAGGATACCCGAGATCAGCTGTTAGCAGTAGGCGCTACTCCTAGAGACTCACAGCTAGTAAGGCTCACTCTGAACTTGGTTTCAGAGGACTATTAGGTCTTTGTCCAAAGTATTTTGGGTAGAGAAAGATTTCCAGGATGGGAAGCAATGTGGGCAACATTACACCAAGAAGAGGTGAGGAGAGATCTCCTAAAGATCCATTTAGAGGATGGCAGCAGTGGGTCGAAAGTCAAGAAGGAGGAAGAAGATAATGCTGCCCTTGCATCAAAGGGGCAACAGAAGCAAAAGAAGAAAGATATGTCCAAGATCAATTGCTTCTGGTGTGGTGAAATGGGACATTATGCCACACATTGCCCTCTTAAGAAAAGGGATAAAGAGGAGAAGGAAGATCCACAAGCAAAAGATGCCAAGATTGAGGCAGAAAGAGATTGTGCAATGTTAGCTCATATTTCGAAAGGAGAGAAATGGGCTAAGTTGGAGTTGTAGATCCAAAATCTACAGGGAGGCAGGATCCTTGAGTATTTCCGAACTCTTGGATCACATGTGAGCTACGACAGCCTAAAGACATTAGCCGGATGGACAGTTGCAGTAGAAGATAAGAAGATAGTGCAGTGGCTAGCAATACTAGAGCCTAATCAGCGAAGAGAGGGAGCAACAGCATCAACATTTGAGTAGCAACAGCGTAATTCACACTGGTGCAGCTCAGTATAGAACAATGCTCACGCAGTGCAGAGCAGCAAAAGTGCAGTATTTTCAGAGAGCTAGTGCAGAAACTAGCAGCAGTCAGTCTTTAATTTTTAGTTGCAGATTTACTTGTCCAATTTCGGATGTTTTTTTGTTGCAGTTAGCAATTGTGCAACAGTAGTTGAGCAGCTGCAACAGAGGAGCAGCAGCAGCACAGTGCATAGGTCGTGCAACGTAGAGCAGAGTAGTGCTCACGCAGTGCAGAGTAGTGCTCACGTAGTGCAGCATCATGGTTGCAAAATTTAGAGGGAGTTGCAGTACAGTGGCAGTTGGCAGCAGCATGCAGGGTCAACAACTGTACAGTTGCAACATTTTTGTGCAGAGTTGGTAAGCAGCATCAAGAACACAATAGCAGATGTTCCAGATGTCAGATCAACAACACATTGAGGTGTTTTGCTAGAGCACTTTCCTTGCTAAGAGGGAGTGTTGATTTATGGTAGCATCGGATGTGCTCTAGCCTTGTAATATTGGATATAGGCTAAGACACATGTATTCCATAAAACCCAGAAATGGTTTTAGAAAATTCCACTTAGAGATGATTTAATTAAATTAATTAATCATTTTTAATGTTTTCCTAAGTCTAAATTTAGGGAAGTTGATTAATTAAAGTATATTAATGAAATCAAGTGTGAATCTTCTAGATAAAGTCATGGATCATCTCCAAGTTAATCTTAGTTGTTGATTATGTTTTAATCTTGGCTGTTTAAGGGTCAACGGAAGATTATAAGGAGGGTGATGGGCCTATGGAAAACACACTTGACACTTGAGCCATTGAGCATTTTTGAATTTGTGTGAGGAGACATAGATTTTGATCAAGAACAAATTACTAGGGCTGGGTTTTCTAAGTGATTTGATTCAGTGATCAGATCTATAGAGGGGCAGAAGCAGAGATTGGTCAGGAGGACCAAAAGTACATTTCAGAGAGAGACAAAGGTGACGCAGATAGAGACAACGCAGTTTTCTGAAGAGGTGACGCAGACCCTGCAAGAAATCATGTAGAAACAACGCAGTATCTCTTGTAGTCAGTCTGGAGTTAGCTAGAGGCTGGGGTTTTTGAGCTAGGAGGGCCAAAATCCAACCCTAGATCAGCTAGATCAGTTGCAGAGCAAAGTGACGCAGTTCCTCCAGTTTGCCCACGCAGACTTACGCAGTCCAGCATAGGAAGTTATGCAGAGGCAGTGAGGGCTTCACTTACGCTGTCAGATCAGCCGAAGATTAGCTGAGTGAGGTATATCTCGCATTTCTCACCAGATTGTCTAGATTTCTTTGAAGGGTTCGCCGGATGTTGGCACCCTAGTTGTACTTAAGATTCTGCTGCATAATAATACAAACCCTCAGATCTGCTGCACTGGTTTTCCCAAGTTGGGTTTTTCCGGGGACTTAGTCCAAAAATAGTTGTGTCAATGTGGTTGTTTTTCATTACATTTTGTTCAATTTGTTTAAGCACTTAGATTTATTTCGCAACATTATTTGTGTAGACTGCTTTAGTGATCACTTAAGTATTTCAATGTAATGAAATAATTATCAAAATAATAGGAGAAGTAATTCAGATTTGTTGCAGTAGGAATCCAGATTTAGGATTTTTCACATGGTATCAGAGCTTATTTAAGTTGAAGTGTAGGAGAAACAAAGAGAACCAACAGATCAGCGCTGTAGAGTCTGGGATCTGCGTAAGCAACAACAAACCCTCCCAGAAATCACGTTGTCCAGGCCAGGACGACATTCCAGTGAAGAAAAAACTCCCTTTGAGAGAGTTGACGGAGGGGTAAGTTTTTTCAGTTGTAGAAGAGACATCGTTACAGATCAGCGTCGCTGAAGGACGCAGTTACTACACAACAGTAAGAGCTAGTGCATAAGCATTAGAAAATTTCTGAAAAACACAGTTGGGGATTTCTTGATCTCAGAGAGTTTCTTACTCAAAGAAACTCAGTCTTTTCCCGTGCAACAGCAGAAGAAGTGACTCACTCCACAAGGAGTGCATAAGTCTAGCTGAGCAGAGGGTTAGAGCAAGATATCGACAGTCGAGAAGATGGCCCAGCAATGGACTGCGTGACCAAGATAGATTGGAGGGTGCCTCTAACTATGTTATCTGGAAATCAAGGGTAGAATTTCTCCTTGTTTAGACAGCACAGTTGCAGAACCCCTTGATGTAGCACACTTGAGGCAATTCAAGAAGAATATGGCCAGAGCCAAGCGATTGATCCTAGATGGAGTGAAGGATCATATCGTACCTCATATAGCAGCCAAAGCCACTGCTAGAGAAATGTGTGTAGGGATGGAAAAGCTCTACCAAGGATCTTCCGAGCAGCGGAAGATGTACCTTGAAGAGAAGATGCGTAATACTAGGATGAAGAAGGGAGAGTGTTTTGACTCCTTGTCTCGTATTCAGGATACCCGAGATCAGCTGTCAGCAGTAGGGGCTGCTCCTAGAGACTTAGAGCTAGTAAGGCTCACTCTTAACTCAATTTCAAAGGACTATCAGGTCTTTGTCCAAAGTATTTTGGGTAGAGAAAGACTTCCAGGATGGGAAGCAATGTGGGCAGCATTATAGCAAGAAGAGTTGAGGAGAGATCTCCTCAAGATCCATTTAGAAGATGGCAACAGTGGGTCGAAAGTCAAGAAGGAGGAAGAAGATAACACTGCCCTTGCATCAAAGGGTCAACAGAAGCAAAAAAGAAAGAGCTGTCCAAGATCAAGTGCTTTCGGTGTGGTGAAATGGGACATTATGCCACACAGTGTCCTCCTAAGAAAAAGGATAAAGAGGAGAAGGAAGATCCAGAAGCAGGAGCTGCCAAGATTGAGGCAGAAAGAGATTGTGCAATTTTAGCTCATATTTCGAAAGGACAGAAATGGGCTGAATTGGAGTTGTAGATCCATAATCTACAAGGAGGCAGGATCCTTGAGTATTTCCGAACTCTTGGATCACATGTGAGCTACGGTAGCCTAAAGACAGTAGCAGGATGGACAGTTGCAACAGAAGATAAGAAGACAATGCAGTGGCTAGCAATACTAGAGCCTGATCAGCGAATAGAGGGAGTAGCAGCATCAGCGGCGCAATGCACACTAGTGCAGCGCAGTGCAGAATAGTGCTCACACAGTGCAGAGTAGCAAAAGCGCAGTATTTTCAGAGAGCTAGTGCAGAAACTAGCAACAATCAGTCTTATTTTTCAGTTGCAGATTTACTTGTCCAATTTCGGATGTTTTTCTGTTTCAATTAGCAACAGTGCAGCAGTACAGCATTTGCAGTAGTTGAGCAGTTGCAGCAAAGGAGCAGCAGCAGCGCAGTGCACAGGTGGTGCGACGCAGAGCAGAGTAGTGCTCACGCAGTGCAGAGCAGTGCTCACGCAGTGCAACAACATGGTTGCAGAATTTAGAGGGAGTTGCAGTACACTGGCAGTTGGCAACAGCATGTAGAGTTTGCAGCAGTACAGTTGCAACATTTTTGTGCAAAGTTGGTAAGCAGCATCAACAACACAGCAGCAGATGTTCTAGAAGTTAGATCAACAGCACATTGAGGTGTTTTGCTAGAGCACTTTCCTCGCTAAGAGGGAGTGTTGATTTATGGTAGCATCGGATGTGCTCTAGCCTTGTAATGTTTTCCTAAGTCTAAACTTAGGGAATTTGATTAATTAAAGTATATTAATTAAATCAAGTGTGAATCTTCTAGATAAAATCATGGATCATCTCCAAGTTAATCTTAGCCCTTGATTATGTTTTAATCTTGGCCGTTGAAGGGTCAACGGAAGATTACAAGAAAGAGGGTGATGGGCCTATTGAAAACACACTTGACACTTGAGCCATTGAGCATTTTCGAATTTGTGTGAGGAGACACAATTTTTGATCAAGAACAAATTACTAGGGCTGGGTTTGCTAAGTGATTTGATTCAGTAATCAGACCCAGAGAGGGGCAGAAGCAGAGATTGGTTAGGAGGACCAAAAGTACATTTCAGAGAGAGACAGAGTTGACGCACAACGCAGTTTTTTGAAGAGGTGACGCAGACCTTGCAGGAAATCACGCAGAAACAACTCAGTATCTGTTGAAGTTAGTCCGAAGATAGCTAGAGGCTGGGGTTTCTGAGTCAGGAGGGCCAAAATCCAGCCCTAGATCAGCTAGATCAATTGCAGAGTAAAGTGATGCAGCTCCTCCAGTTTTCCCACGCAGACTTACGCAGTCCAGCGTAGGAAATCACGCAGAGGCAGTGAGGGCTTCACTTACGCTGTCAGATCAACCAGAGATTAGGTCAGTGAGGTATATCTCACATTTCTCACCAGATTGTCTAGATTTCTCTGAAGGGTTTGCCAGATGTTGGCACCCTATTTGTACTTAAGATTCTGCTGCTTAATAATACAAGCCCTCAGATCTGCTGCACCGGTTTTCCCATGTTGGGTTTTTCTGGGGACTTAGTCCAAAAATAACTGTGTCAATGTGGTTGTTTTTCATTACATTTTGTTCAGTTTGTTTCAACACTTAGATTTATTCCGCAACATTATTTGTGTAGACTGCTTCAGTGATTACTTCGATATTTCAATGTAATGTAATAATTATCAAAATAATAGGAGAAGTAATTCAGATTTGTTGCAGTAAGAATCCAGATTTAGGATTTTTCACATGTGCTTTTCAGTACTTGATCTGTATGTATGTGTAGGTTGCAGTGTGTTTACTTCAATGTTTTCTGAACATTTCTGAAAATAACTTGTTAATTTAAAAACACAAGTAGGAGAAGTAAACCAGATTTTTGCAGTATGGTTTCTGTTTAAAGCATTTAGAAATTTTCACATGGTATCAGAGCTATTGCAGATCAGGGAGAGTTGAAGCCATCAGCAAAGTGATGAAGTTTTCGCTGCAGGAAGAAGGATGTCCCATGTGACAACGCAGATCCAGATGAGGCAGTGTACCAGAGGGACAGTGCAGGCCCTAGAGAGGTGACACACAGCCAGCGCAACTCATGCAGAGTTGATGCAGAGGCTCACGCAGTCCGAGGAGGGTGACGCAAAGCCTGTCTAGATCACGCAGAGTTGACGGAGAGGTTCACGTAGGCCCAGGAGGGGTGACGCAGTCACAGAGGCAGCGTAGTCCCAGAGGAGGTGACACATAGCCAGTTGCCATGATTGAAAGTGTAGTTTGGTTCTTCGGAAGTTGCTGGTGGGAAATTGTTTCTGTTAGTGCAGAACAATGTCTAGCAGGGTTGAGAAAGTAAGGGGAAGCAGTTCCTCAACGGACTTTCTAGCCAAGAAGTCTAAGATCCGATCAGAGGAGTGATTGGAGAGAGCTGATTCGACAGAATTGGAGGATTTCCGGGAGGGAAATCACTTGTCATAGGGAGCGTATTCTTTAGTGGGTTTCTATCACCAAGAAACCCAGATTCGAGTCTCTTGCTGAGAGCAACAACAGAAGAAAGGAGAAGGGTATCCGTTTCGACATCGTTGAGCAGAGATGGCCTCTCATGGATGGAGGGATCAGGATAGGTTAGATGGAGCATCTAACTTCGCCATCTCGAAAGGTAGAATCCTGTCAGTCCTTGACGAATATCACATCAAAGATCATGCCGAGAAGGTTGTAGTTGTTCTTGTTGATGTTAATCCGTTGAAGAAGTATGAGGAAAATCTAGCTAGAGCCAATCGCTTGATTATGAACGGGGTAAAGGATCATGTGGTCCCACACATTGTTGAAGAAGAATACGGTAAATGAGATGTGGACGACCATGACCACATTGTATCAAGGTACTTCTATCCAGAGGAAGATGCTTCTGGAGAATCGGCTGCGACTATTTCAGATGCATAAGGGAGAGGAAATCAACCCCTTTCTCTTTAGATTGAAGGCGATTCCAGATCAACTGGTTGCTATGGGGGCCACTCCTGATGATGGTCTTATGATGAGGACTGCCCTGAATCCAGTGTCTGAAGAGTGGGAGACCTTTGTCCAAGGCATTTTTGGCAGAGTGGCACTTCGAAATTGGGAGGACATGTGGGCAGCTCTTCGTCAAGAAGAGATTAGGAGAATGTTCAAGATGGGCAACAACAACGGAGGAGCCAAGATCAAGGAGGAGGAGGAAGATGCGACTCTCGCATCTAAGGGACAACAGGGGCAGCGAGGGAAGAAGAAGAGAGACCTTTCTAAGATCTGGTGCTGCAAATGTGGCGGATTGGGACATTTTGCCACTACTTGTCCTCAGAAGAAGAAGTGCAAGGAAGATTTGGATTCTAGCGCTGCAGCAGCGAAGGGTGATGATGGGAGTGATGTTGATATGGCTATGAGTGCTCATGTGCTTCGAGAGAAGAGGTGAGGCGACATAGATCTGTAGTTCTCTTGAACTTCATATGAGGGGCAGGATCCTTGAGGTGCCACAAACTCTTGGATCACATACAAGCTAGGGGAGCCCTTAATGACAATAGCAGGATGAATGCAGTTAGTTGGTGCAGAGGATCATGGAGGCACATCGGTAGAGCTAGGATGCTGAAGGCTGGAGCAGAGCAGAGCAGAGGCAGTAACAACATAGAAGCAACAACGCAGAGGCAGTGCTTACACAGTGTAGAGCAGTAGCAGCGCAGAGCTTCAGAGGGTGTTTCAGAATCGAGATTAGCAACAGAGGGTGTTTCAGAATCGAGATGCATCCAGACTGACTTGTCTGTCAGGATTGTGGGTGATGTCCTTCAATTGCTTACTTCTCAGCAACTGAGTTGCAGTGTAGCAGTTAGTAGTGGCAATGCTATTGGAAACATGATGCAACATTTGAGAGGGAGCTACAGTACAGATGATGCAGTGACTGTGGCAGAGTCATGGGCAATAGTGCAGAAGGCAGCAACGTAGTGGTTGAGGGGCAACAACCGAGCATCAACAGCGCAGGGGATCGATGTCGTGGATCAGGTGATGCTTCAGGTTGAAGTGTTGCTAGAGCACATTCCTTGCTAAGAGGTAGTGTTGATTTTTGGGTAGCATCAGATATGCTCTAGCTCCGAAACTTTGTGGAGGGGCTAGAACACATGCGATCTCCAAGACCCAGAAATCATTTGGAGAAATTCCACAGAAAACTTAAGTTATTCCAATAATTAATTATTTTAATGGAGACCCTAAGTCTAACTTAGGGAAATTAAATAATTAAAGGGAATAAATTTAAACATGTGGGTGAGAATGTTCTAAGTGACGAGGATCAAGTCTTTTCTAATCTCAGTGATTGATTAGAGATTAGATCACGATCGTTGATTATTCAACGAGAAAAGTATTAAAGGAAGGATTGGGGTCAACTGGAGGATACACACAAAGTCTAAGAGATTGAATTCTTTTGACGGAGCAGTGCTTGGACGAAGATCCGCTCTGAGTGATTCAGAGAAGCAGTGAGGGGCAAATGCAGTGATTGGTCGGAGGACCAAGAGTACAAAGCAGAGCAAGGGCAACAGAGACGTAGAGGAGGCAGCGCAACCACCACAGAGTTTGACGCAGACCCTAACGAGGGTGGCACAGGCCCACGCAGGGCTCATGCAGGGGTAGCACAGAGCCTTCGATGGACTGTCCAAAATTAGCCAGGAATCAAGGTTTCTAAGCCAGCAGGGCTGAAACTCAAGTTCTGAGAGGGTGATCAACATAGAGGAAGGGTGATGCAGCTCTTCAGCTAGGCCCACGTAGGCTTATGCAGTGGCAGTGTAGAGACTGCACAGAGCTAGCTAGGGTTTCGCCAGTGACTGATCCGAGTTAGTTGGGACTTGCAGAGTGAGGTAAAACTCATGTTTATCTCTGATTGTCGAGGTTTTCTCTGATGGGTGAGCTGGATTATGGCGCCGTAGATGTACTCAGAACTGTTGCACCGGTTTTCCCGCATTGGGTTTTTTAGGGGGCATTTGTCTGAAAAGTCTTTTGTGTCCTTTTCCAAATGTGCTTAATTCTTTAGTATTTGATTTGTATGTATGTGTAGGTTGTAGTGTGTTTACTTCAATGTTTTCTGAACATTTCTGAAAATAACTTGTTAATTTAAAAACACTAGTAGAAGTAAACCAAATTTCTGCAGTAGGGTTTCTGTTTAGAGGATTCAGAAATTTTCACATATGCATCAGCAATTGGAAGCTTAATGTATATAATGGTATGCACAAGGCCTGATATTGCACATGCAGTGGGAGTTGTAAGCAGGTACATGAACAATCCAGGAAAAGAACATTGGATGGCAGTGAAATGGATTCTCAGCTAAGTTGCATGAAACAGGGAAACAAAAACGAGTTTCCGAAACGGGAAGCGATACGAAACACGACCTCCCCAAATTTTGGAAACGGGGAAATGTAGTATATATATATTTATATATAATTTAAATTTATATTAGAATTTAGGACATTAAAGAAATGTTATGTGAAATCATACAAGTTTAAAACATACATGATAAATCGTAAATTCAAAGCATAAACTATTACAAATTTACAAGTTACAACACATTTACTCATGAATGATCATTGATAACAGACACATAATGAAAATAGCAATATCGGAATGTCCAAAACCAACCTTTATTATATATCAAAATCTCAAAATCAGCCTTTATTATATATATGAGGCAACAAGTACAATAAAGTCAAAAGACTAATACCCATTATCAGAATCCTCATCAAATATAGCAGCAGAAACATGCTCAGCAGTGGATGGTGTAGTTGAAGAAGATGTTTGGCCAATTCCACTTCTATGATTCTAGTCCTCAATATTCAAGACATCAAGAGAGAGATCCAAATTAGGATTTTCGGCATCGACATCCCACTCCTTAGAAGGACCATTGCCATATTCTGGACCCCTATGAGATGCAAGCCGAAGGTTGGAGTGCACAAAAACAAGATCCTCTGCCTTCTGTGAGCCCAACCTATTGCGCTTCACAGAATGAATAAAACCATAGGTGCTCCAATTCCTTTCTGCTAATGAAGAGCTTGCCACTTGTGAAAGGACGTGAATGGCAAGGTTTTGCAAATGTACACCATTTGCTCCATGACAAATCCACCACCTAACTGGATTCATGGTGCTTCTCTCCAAAGATGATATATTTGAATAATCATCTATACCTGCAGCAAAACTAGCAAATTCTTCCTTCACCTCCCTGTGTAGACAAGCTGGAAAAATTCCATAAGGGCTTTTTTCACCCCACGAGCCACCTCTCTATCCTTATGGGGTGCCTTCCTCTTCCCATTGCTTTGAGCAATAAGTTCCTCATCATAAAATTTTGGGTTCAAGGCATGTGCTAAAGTATGCAATGGAGTGTTGAAATTGTTCCACCTATCAACAATGGTTCTCTTGATTAATTCAACAAAATGACCATCTACAAACAAACGCTGTGGCGACTCCTGTGAAATTATTTTTGTAGTTTTCTCAACCATGGAATCCATGCCATCCTATACGTCTCCTAAGAAAGGTTGGTCGGTGGCAGCATTCTGAAGAAGCTCAAATGCAGGGGTTGTGAACATTAGCAAGAAATCTATCTTGCTCCACCAATCCTCATCAAGGCACAATCTACGCACCGCAGATCCCCACTTTGAATCTGCCTGTCTCCACTTGGCCCAAAGCTGACTCACCACCATAGACACTAATGCTTTCTTAACCTCAACAAGGCGGCACAACATTATGTAGTTTGAGGCATATCTTGTCTCAACAACTGTTAACAACTCCAATTTGGAGTACTCTCGAAATATTGCTTGAGACTGGTGGTGGTTGGGGATGAATTTCACAATTTCCCTTGCTTCCCTTGTGAGTTCCTTTATCCATGGAACTTTATTGTCGATCTCCTCTAAGATCAGATTTAGATTGTGGACAATGCAGGGTGTCCAAAAGATGTGGTCATACCTCCCCTCAATAATGAAACCTGCAGCTTTGCATACCGGTGCATTATCCGTGATAACTTGCACCTCCCTGTTAGGACCAACTTGTTCAATAGATTTGATAATGACATCAGTAATGAATTGTGCATCTTTTACCTCTCCCGAGTAGTCTTCCACCTTTAGAAACATTGCTCCTTTTGGTGAAGTGGCAATGATATTTATTAATGGTCTACACCTTGTATCTGTCCATCCATCTGAGACTATGGTAACCCCAGAGCTACTCCAAGAAGAATGAATTGGTGATAGCACATCCTCCACAAGATCCTTCTCATTTTTTAGAAGCTAAGTTCTAACTTTCTCATAGTTTGGCCCCTTGTACTCTTGAGGAGCTTTGTTAATTGCCCTTATCATATCTTGCCAGTAAGGGGAGCAAACAACATTGAATGGGATACCACATGCAATAGATGCACCGAGCCACTCTGGAATCAACTTCTTCTCTTTCTTATTCACCAGTTTAGTAATCCTGCTATCTTGAACTGTACCAAATGCCCCTTTGGATGGTGGTTGTTCTGGTTGTTGAGTGCCTCTCCTCTTCCTTGCTTCAATTACAATCCTTGGCTCAATGTTTGTTGGATTTTTAGCTTGACTAAAATCATCATGCTTTCTTTTGATTCCATCAGCCTAATCTTGTTCTCTTTGATATTCCCTCCTTGCCATAGGGTTTGATGTTTTCATGCAACCTGCAATCCCCTGTCCTCCTCCATGCAAAAGATGTGCCTTCACTCTTGGGTAAGAGCCCTTATAAGAATTATTGCAAAGTGTAAACTAACATTCCCATGAGCCACCACCTCCACGTCTTTGCAGCTTCTCAACATGCCTCCAAAGAGGATAATATTCAACCCTTGGGTTGGCCTTGGGGTTTGCACTTGAACCACCCTGTTCTCCTCCATGCAAAAGATGTGCCTTCACTCTTGGGTAAGAGCCCTTGTAAGAATTATTGCAAAGTGTAAACTAACATTCCCATGAGCCACCACCTCCACATCTTTGCAGCTTCTCAACATGCCTCCAAAGAGGATAATATATAACCCTTGGGTTGGCCTTGGGGTTTGCACTTGAACCTTAGATGGAAGAAGCCATTGCTGCAATAAAAATAAAAATAACAAATCTATAAATAAAAAGCGTTTTTATAATTTTGGTAGCATAAACCCTCGAAAAATAGACAAAACAATGAGAAAAACCAAGAAATTGAATGCTTCTTACCCAAATTAATTTTCTGTAGCTGAAGCTACCCCAAAATGCCAGAAAAAACAAGAGAAATATCGCTGTAGCTAAGCCAAAAACCAAGAATGCCGTAGCTGGAAAGTTTGCACTCCAAATCTGCTCCTCAAAGCTCTTTCTCTTGTTGCTGAAATCTCCTTTGGTCAATGGTGAAAGCACCCAAGCTGAAGCACTACCCTCTTCCTCCTTTCTCCTCTCCAAAATCGCTCTTCTCCAAGTAAAATGACTTGCTCAATTCGTGTGATGAGAGAATGAGGCAAATCACCTTTTTATAACTTTAGAAACCCATCTAGAAGCATCCAAGCCACAATTAAAACAAATAAAATAATATTACATTGCACAAATCCCCAAAAAATAAAAAATCAAAAAATCAAAATTTAACGCTGTTTTGGGAGGAAACGGGGCTGTACGACCTGGAAACGTGTTTTTGGCCATACTGGTACCGTTTCCTGTACGGGAAACATACCAGTACGGCTGGAAACCCGTTTCTCGGCCGTACGATACATGTTTCCCCGTTTTCGTTTCGTTTTTTGCCTGAAACGAGGGTGGGGAGGACGTTTCCTGCAACATAAATTCTTAGGTATTTGAGAGGTACCACAAATCAAGCATTATGCTTTGGTGGTTCAAACATTGCTCTATAGGGATATGTTGATGCAAATATGGTAGGTGATAGAGATAATAGGAGGAGCACTACAGGGTATGTATTTACTGTAGGTGGAACAACTGTCAGTTGGGTTTCGAAAATGCAAAGTATTGTTGCACTTTCAACAACGGAAGCATAATATGTTGCTACTATAGAGGCTAGTAAAGAAATGATTTGGTTACAAAGATTTATGGATGAATTGGGTAAGAAACAGGAGATGGGCAGGTTATACAGTGACAACAAGTGTGCCATTCATCTTGCAAAATGCTCAGCATTTCATTCCAAGAAACACATGCAACTCAAGTACTATTTCATACAGTCAGTGTTGGAAGATGGACAGTTGAAGCTGGAAAAGATACACACTAGCCAAAATCCTGCAGATATGTTAACAAAAGTTGTAACCGAGGAGAAACTAAGGTTCTGCTCAATTTCAATTGGTCTTCAAGTATGATGAGGAAGATGAGAAACAATAAGGTCCAAAGTGGAGTCATTGTCCAACAAATGAAGCAACAACGAAGTTGCTACAATCAATCTCCAAGTGGGAGATTTTTGGGTGTGGAGCCTGATTATCATCCTGATTTAAAGGTCTTTGTTTCAGCTAGATGTATACCCCAGGAAGATTGTACACCACTCCACGTGGGGGGGACTTGTTCCCCCCTCGGTGTTCGGGGGGGGGGCCATCACCCCCGAAGCAAAAAAAAATATGTAAAATTGCCTTGTAAAATATTGTAATTTCGTAGTCAATCTGGGCCATTCATTAGGTAGATGATTTGACGGTAGAAGTTATGTTTAATTTAGGGTTTTTTCCCCTGGAAGGCAACCCCTCGGTTAACATGAGGGTATTGTGTTGCGACTAGGTTGTGTCTCTTCATTTTGCTGGATAATAGAAAGGAAGGACTGGCTGTTTCTCCGTGGACGTAGCCCAAGTTGGGTGAACCACATATATCTGTGTCTCTCTTGTTTTATATGTTTTCTATGTTTGTATTTCCGCATATTTTTATGTGTTCCATTGCTCTGTAATATAGAATTTTCTAACATCCATCATGTCTATAATATGCTCCCCCTTTTAACTAGGGAGATTTATTCTATCTGGGCTCCCTCTTAACTTAGGGAGATAAACTTCCTCTTATGACATTGGAGAATATTTCATGGCTTCCATCCTTCTTATCAAAGTCATCTTGATCATCACCATTCACATAGCTTCCTTCATCATGCTTATCAATCAAATCAACTTTACTTACGAACATCTTCACCATATTGAAGATTATGTACCTTCGCAACTCAGATAACAAGTAGAACCAAATCCATAGAAGCATGAAGTTAACCTTATTAGAATCATACAATAATGGAAGCACTAGACTTTAGACACTAGATACCTAACCTTAGCTAGGTTCATCAAGAAGCACATACCTTTTATACTTCAACTTGTTACTTTCTCATAAACCCTAGATCACATCATTAAAACTTAAAGTAACTCAATCGAGATATGAGTCTCAATATATCTTGGGTTTCAATATTTTCTTCAGAGATATGAAAAACTATTCTATGACTGTAAACAAGTACCATTCTACAATGTATGTAACAACTTTCAGAATGTTTTAGATTTCTACTAGGATTTTATACAAACCCTAGATTCCATCTATGAGACACTAAGCCTCAACAATCAGAGACAATTATAACACATCTCAGGTTTCAATAATATGACCAACTTCTACTAGGGTTTGTTGTAAACCCTAGATTCATCATCGAACCAATATCATCCTAGAATATCAAAGTTCTACAAAGGCTTAGTTACAAAACCCTAGATTTCACAAACTATGATCGACAACAATTTGGTCAACACATATACATATCTAGGATATCATACCCATGCACAAGCATACCATATATACCAAGTAAACACAAGTATCAATGTATTAGACATATAATAAACTTGATCATAGTAGGGATTCAATCAAACATACACCTAGAGTTCCATTCCTAGGAGATCACTCTAATATGAGGGTTTTGCTCATAAACCCTAATTTACCAAAACCTCAAAGGTTTGGGATTTTAGACATTACCATCCAACCCTAAAAAGATTAGGGTTTCCATAACCATACCAAAATCCCAAACATGACATCATCAAAACTTTAAACATCAAAAATAGCATTTTCTTAGACTTTACTAATAACTCCAAGTAGGCTAGGGTTTCTCACATTATCAAATATATAAGGAGGGTAGATTTATCTAAAGAATAATCACCTGATCAAGAATCTTTATGATTCAAGAGAGATATACACAATAATGTTAGTAATACCAAAAGGAATGAATATACTTTTATCATGAAGAGAACAAAGCTTATGGAGTTGTTCCTTAATAAACCTTGTAGGACGTCAATTCCAATAGACCTTTTATCATATCTTGTCTTGTGAGATCTTCACCATATCCCTTGAATATATCAAAAATCCTTTCCTAAACAAGGAAAATATAAAAGAAATGTTATTAGCATCTAGTACAAACACATCTAGATAAGAGAAGGGAAACCAAATATAAAAAGATAATACAAAGAATAAGATACGTATCTTTGGAAAAATAGCGAGGGCTCCCTCTCAATCTAATCTCGAGGGATGCCTATAACTTTATCAAAACAATTCAAAAAATGTTTTTCCAAAACATGTTAAACCTATAAATACTAGAAATCAAAATATAAAGGAAAGAAATTCAAAACTTAAAGTAGAGAGGATATGTAAGGGATATAGTTCCTAAGAGTCCCTAGAAAATAGGTCTTTGACTTCGGATCCTTCCATATTATTCTTCTTTGGCGAACCTTCTTCGAAAAAGATTGTTTGATCTTTGTTCTTTCTTTTATTCCCTAGATTCTTAGGACAATCCCTTTTATAGAGACACATCTTGTGACAATTGTAGAATTTAATCTTGGATAGGTCTACCTTCCTTCTTGGCACTTAGACTTCTTGAAGGTTCCTTAACTCTTTTATCTTATCCAGTATCACTTGATTCCTTTGTAGGCTTCTTCACTTTTCCTTTGACAAGATCCAAGACTTTATTCTTTTCAAGGATGAGATCTATCCTCTTCTTCCATGCCCTGTATTTTGATGGTCTTTCTAATTTTTTCTCTCCCTTTATTGAGTTAGACATGGTTCTTGAAGATAGTAGGTTTCTCGCCTTATATGATCCCCTTTGATGACCCTTATTCAACTTTTTGAGATTTCCTTTTTCTCCTTTCAATTGTTCTTCAGGCTGCCTTTTTCCTTTTTCTTCTCCTCAACTCTAATACCATGTTGGAAAATCTGAAAGGCAGAAAGATTTTCTTATAATGATAATTAACTTTCTTATGTTCTTTTACTTTAGTTCATTAAGAAATTACCAAAACCATAACATGAAGATCAAGGATACCAGATGTAGTTGGATAGCTAGGGCAAAACCCCTATCTATGAGAAAACCCAGTCAACTCTTCCTTCAATAGTTTCACAAGATAATCCAAGACTCTAGACACAGATTTCCTCCAATCACCAAGTCATCCCTTCCCTACTTCTGCAGATGATAACCTTCCAACACTATCTTCGACCTAACAGCGACACCAACACTATCTTCGACCTAACAGCGACACCAACACTTCAATGCAACAAGAACTTCAATGTAGTAGTAGTAGCAACTTCGACCTAGTAGCAACTGCCAACAACAATTGAACTTTGACCTAGCAGCAACTGGCAGTAGCAATTGAACTTCGAACTAGGTGCAGTACTTCAACCTTGATGCAATACTTTGACCTTGAAGCAACACTTTGAGATTGAAGCTGGACTTTGACACTGAAGCATTATTTCGATCTTGTTGCAATAGCCCATAAAATCCACATGTGGGAGAGATAGATACCATAGAAACTTCAATCCTGCAATTCTCCTTCGTCTATTGCAATTTTGTACCCTTCTGCAGCTTCTTCTTGGATATCGAACTTGTGAGAGAGTGTGTGCTCCAAATGAATCGAACTACACTGTATATATACTCTTTTTTGGAGTTCGAATTATCTTCTTGTAGGCTGACTTGACTAGGTAAGGGCCGATTTGGCGTGGAGGTGACAAAATTCATATTTGACTAAAAAATAAATCTTTTTACATGATTCAAAAGCCCAAGAAGGGTCTTATTAAATGTGCATTGACTCTAATGACTCAATATAAATCCTAGAAGTCCTCAAAGGGGACTTTGGCCTAAAACATGATGACCCAAGCATGAAACCCATGCTTTAATAAGTCATAATAATAAAATAAAATTTTTATTTTTCTTTCTTTTGATAATTACATTTCATTATGACTCAGATACAATTATGAGCACTGAACCTAGTTACATTCTTCAACATTCTCACAGCCTACTCTAGAGACTAGCTTCAAAATAGTTAAGAGGAAGGATACACCTAGAATAGGCATCTAAATTAAAATAAACCAAGATCTTGCATCTCACCTAAGTCATAGGGATTGCATCTCATTTAGGATAGATAAACATTCATTAAGAAGCGGTTGTTCATCTGGTCCCTTGGTCCTTAATTGATATAAAGCAAGTAAGTTGACTCCATAAGGCACTAGTTTCATAAGTAATTTAATCTAATCTCTAAAAGCTTGCTAAATCAACCAAGTGGCTAGGCCATTCAATCGTGTCTCTCGGACTCTTTAGTTGCCAACTTGTTCATTTCCATCTTCCATAGGGACTAACCCCCATAGCCTGTTGTTGGGAGACAACTAGAATGAAGAGGTCGGGGATTAGGGTGATAGCCCCAGACCTGAGTCGTTGTCGCACCGTGCCTGTACAATCTAAGCAACAACAGTCTTGTCACCAATGTGATGTTATTTTGCATATTAAAATATTTTTAGGGGCATCTTAGGCTAATTTAAACTCTTAGAGGCTCATATAAATAGAGTAAAGCCTCATTTGTATCAAACATCATCATAACTTCTTGGATCTCTCTCTTGAGAATTTCACACTTTTTCCTTGGAATGTCTATTGGAGCTCGTTTAATGCATTTCGATATTTTTGGGCAGTGAAATTTTGTTCTCTCTCGGAGCTGCTATCTTGATCTTGGATTGAATATATCTCTTGCTATTTTGTAAGGGCTTTTATGTTGGATTTGTTTTATGTAATAATGTCTAATGTGTGGAAATATTGCAACTAGCTAGTTCTTTTATGCCCTAATTATTGAATATCGTTGAAAAGATTGTTAGATTGAAAATTTGTGCATGTTACTCATTGAATTGCAAGTAGATGAATGTTCCTAGTGGAATAGAACTTGTTTTTCTTTCATAAAAGTACATTGATCTTGGGTGGGTAAATGCTAAAGAGTGGTAGCTAAGGCATCAAAATTTAGCCTCCTTGAAGACAAATTTTTATCGGATATCAAATCACATAGACTCCATAGTCCTAGGGTAAGGCACTAATTCGAGAAAACTTGGTGATCACCCTCTTTTTCTCCTCTTTCTAAATTTCGGCCTTGTTGCTACTCAAACTAGTAGGGGTCCTAGGAAGGGGGTCCTATGGAGCAACTACTAGGTCAAGGGTAATAATTTAGCGATAGCCCACTGTCACCTCAATTAAGGCTCCCTTCTCTTTGTAGACTTTCACCGATGGGAGGTGACATGGTATAAGAGGAATCACAATGACGAATAGATCTAATTGTTTCTATCACCTTCAAACATCCATTCATGACAAGTGGTTGAGGAACCACATAGCTGGCTCATGTGGCAGAGACAATGGCACATTGAGCTATCTGGTGGTTGCAAGGGGCTGTTGGCCGCCAGCTGAGGACCATCTAGGATAATTTTTTTCTCCTATATATGTTGATTTATGGTAGCATCAGATGTGCTCTAGCCTTGTAACTTTGTATATAGTTTAGGACACATGTCTTCCATAAAACCCAGAAATGGTTTTGGAAAATTCCACTTAGAGATGGTTTAATTAAATTAATTAATTGTTTTTTAATGTTTTCCTAAGTTTAAACTTAGGGAAACTATTTAATTAAAGGGTATTAATAAAATTAATTGTGAATCGTCTAGATAAAGTCATGGATCACCTCCAAGTTAATCTTAGTCCTTGATTAGGTTTTAATCTTGGTCGTTAAAGGGTGAACAAAAGAATATAAGGAGGGTGAGGGTCCTATGGAAAACACATTGAGCACAGTGAGCATTTGGCATTTTCGAGTTTGTGTGAGAAGACACAACTTTTAAGCAAGAATCGAATAACTAGGGCAGGGTTTGCTAAGTGATGTTGATTCAGTGATCGGTTTTAGAGAGGGGCAGGGGCAGTAACTGGTCAGGAGGACCAGGAGTGCATTTTAGAGAGAGGCAGCAGTGATGCAGAGAGAGACAACGCAATCACCTGGAGGGGTGATGCAGTTCCTGAAGGAACTCACGCAGAAGTGACGCAGTATCTCTTTGATCTAGTCCGGAGATAGTTGGGAGCTGGGGTTTTTGAGCCAGAAGGGCCAAAATCCAGTTCTGGATCAGCCTAGATCAGTTGTTGAGCAGAGGTGACGCAGTTCCAAAGATTGCCCATGCAGACTTATACATTTCTAGTGTAGGCATAACGCAGAGGCAGAGAGGGGCTTCACCAGCGCTGTTCAGATCAACCGAGGATTTGCAAAGTGAGTTATGCCTCATATTTTTCATCCGTTGTCTAGATTTCTCTGTAAGGGTTTACCGAATATTGGCACCCTAGTTGTACTCAAGATTCTTCTGCTTAATAATACAAAACCCTCAGATCTGCTGCACCGGTTTTCCCGAGTTGGGCTTTTCCGGGGACTTAGTCCAAAAATAACTGTGTCAAATGTGGATGTTTTTCATTGTATTTTGTTCAGATTGTTTCAACACTCAAATTTACTCTGCAGTATTATTTGTGTAGACTGCTTCAGTAATTACTTTGGTATTTCACTGTAATGAAATAATTATGAAAAATAATAGAAGAAGTAATTCAAATTTGTTGCAGTAGGAATCCAGATTTAGGATTTTTCACATGGTATCAGAGCTTATTCAAGCTGAAGTGCAGGAAAAACAAGTGTGAACCAGTAGATCAACGCTGAAGAGACTGGGATCTGCGTAAGCAGCAATAGACCCTCCTAGAAATCACGCTGTCCAAGCCAGGAGGGCAATCCAGCGCAGAAAAGACTCCCTCTGAGAGAGTTGACAGAGGGGTAAGTTTTTTCAGTTGCAGAAGAGGCAGCGTTGCAGACCAGCATAGCTGAAGGACACAGTTACTGCACAATAGTAAGAGCTGGTGCATAAGTGTCAGAAAATTTCTGAAAAGCACAGATTGGGGATCTCTTGACCTTAGAGAGCTTCTTACTCAAAGAAGCTCAGTTTTTCCCGTGCAGCCGTAGAAGTAGTGACTTACTGTAATATTCCTAATTAGCAATAAGCTAATTGGAATATTAGTTCGGGCCAATTTTGCTGCTCATAGTTAAATGTAAATATCAGTAAGCGGGTCATGGACTCACCCGTGCGCGCAAAGGCAAGTACACGGGCTGAGTTGGCAGCGTGGGGGCCGAGAAGGGTTGCGTGGGAAAGGAGGATCTCGGCTGCGCGGGAAAGGAGGGAGTCCAGTGTTCGAGAGGAAGGCCGCATACATAAGGGAGACAGCTTCCTCGTTTTTGGTATTATTGTTGAATATTTATGATATTGAAACTGGTCGCTAAGACTTGAGCACGCCGACTGTTTAGCAGGTCTGCAGCACTGTTCAGTGCGCCGAGTGTCTCCGAGCGGAGATCTCAACCTCAGCCCCGGGGGACTTCGAGTGCTTGCTCGGGTGAGGCCGTTCTAACCTCAGCCCCGGGGGACTACGAGTGCCTGCTCGGGTGAGGCCGTTCTATCATTGTTTTGTCAGAGGATCGGGTTTGGAGCTTGTGCAGAGCAGCGTCGGGAGTGTCGACGCAGTATGTGTGGGAAGACCGCGGATCGACCAGTGTGAGCTCCGTATTGTCACCATTGTAGTGGTTATGTGTCAGGAGGAGCAGCAGAGAGGATTGGGTCAGGGAGCATTGCGCAGAGCAGAATCAGGAGCTACTTAGCGGAGCCCTTTTAGCCACAACATATTAGCAGCACGCGACAGTATTCCCAGCCGCTTGAACGCAACAGTAAAATCGCTGTACCTTTGTCTTTTCGGGATTATCTTTTGCCTTGCCTGTGCCAGCTTGAGCACCATCATCTGGGCAGCTATTGTAATCACTTATACTCCTCAACATAATAAAATGGCTTAGTGATTTCTCTGTTAATGTGTATCTGTTGCATAGGCCGTTTTTATTATTTTATGTGTTGTTGGATATTTTCGTCAAGGAGCATTCCATTGCTGTACCATTTGCTGTGTTTATTTAATTTCCTTAAATAGGAATATTACAGTGGTATCAGAGCATGGTTCTGGCTCAGCCTGTGGACATTATCACAATGCCTACATTCTTACCGCCAGTGCTGAGTGAGAAAGAGAGGCAACATGATCATATACCCTTTGGAGACTATTTCCGTAAATGGCAGTCCATGGGGGAAGACTTCAAAGCAGCTTTGCCCTTCAAAGATTACTGTCAGCTTAGGCAGGATGAAGGAGGAAGGTACAGTGATAGGAACAGTGGTTTTTCTACCATGCAGAGTTCAGATTCGCAGCGTACCATTGGGAGATCACCTCTTCCCATGCATGAGGGATCCACTAGTCCTTGTGAGTCTAAGCCCAAGAAGACCGGAGCGGTGAAAAAGGAGAGTTTATTCTCATCTCTTTTCAGATCCAGAGGAAAGGCATCCACCGTTGAGGAGGACAAGAAGGGTGAAGAAAAAGGAGAGGAAGTACCATGCGCTTCCAATTCTCATCAAGAAGAAGATATCACATCACCTCTTGAGGAGGCTTGTGAAAACACTGTCCCACTCATGGATGAGCAGCCACATGCATCGACAGCTGGGGCAGCCAACACTTTTGAGGACGGGACTCTTGTAGACCAAGGGTCAAATCTCATTGCTACTATAGAGCAGCCTGGTTGCACTGCGCTTTGCAACTTGGATGAAGGGGAGGTCTCAAGGAGAGATCTCACTATAGATGCACTTCGACACACTATGGAACGCAATGATTTGGTTCCCTTCTCGCAAGAGCAGATAGAAGATGGAGGACATCTTCGGATGGATAACATCTCTCATGCTTGTGTTGGACATCCCTTGAGACATACACATCATGATGGGAGGTTTTTGCCTACCACCTATTTGATTCTTGATAGGGTCTCATTGATCCTTGAGAAGTTTACATTTCAAAACCCTATGAAGTGCAAATTCAGAAATTTGATTTTGGAGGATGGTAACCCTCATTGGAGGAGTACCAGGATGAGGAGAAGAAGGAGGCATCCACAAGTGATTGAGTGGATGTGGTTGATGAGCAAGGATCTAGGAGGCTACTTGCAGATCTATGATACCAGGCAGCAAGAGGCTTGGCTGCGCTGGTTACTCTTGAAAGAGTTTGGCCATCTCTTGGCAAACACTCTTCCTAAGAGTCGGAGGATGGAGGAAAGATGGCTGGATACTTGCATCATTGAGTAGCATAGAGTATGGATGCATGGTGTTGATATGATATTCATATCATTCATTATGTCTTCATCACATGATTGGTATGATGGAGGTATGGGGAGGCAACACAATGTCTTGTTGCTTGGTTTGTTTCTAGGAGAGCAAGGGCAGATTTGCTCTCATACTTTGTACGATATTGCAGGAAGAGGGGATGGCACTATCTCCTTGGTCTTGGATGATAGTTTGGAAGCACTTCCAACTTGGGAGGTGTTCCACATTTGTTGCAGCATTGTTAGAGGAGTCTTTGACAAGGAGCATGTCAGAGAACAGAGCTTTGTATTGACAAGAGCTTATTTGCATGAGCTCACAGCGCTGTCACCGTGGAGCAGAACTTTATGGGTGAAGAGTGCCTGGCAGAGATATAGTGGATCTATAACCCATAGGTCCCAGGATCACTTCACATTTGTTGCACTTGATGAACCAAGAGGAGGTAATGATGATAGAGACATCTATGGCTTGTTCTTCTTGACTTGGGTTCCCAAGCATCAGGAGGATCATCTTTTTGCAGCACCAGGTTCAGTCTTCTTCATAGCATGCCAACACACTATGGAGGACTCATTCATAGATCCATGTACCATCTTACTTCCAGCATATGGTGAGGGATTTGTTTATACATTCATTGATTTGCACACTCTTACCATTCTTATGCAGTACATTGCTTCACAAGGGGGCAAGCTTGTCATGTTGCTCCATGAGTTTCATTGGGCCATTCTACATGATGGAGGAAGCCATCTCTTTTGTGGCATTTGGCAAATGTTTTATCATCACTTGCATGTTCATTTTATACACTATAGCATGTATCATATAAAGACGTGCATGATTAACTATGTAACAAGAAACATTTTGCCATATACTCTTATCAAGCAGCAACTTGTAAAACTGCACTGTACTTGTTTGGGAAGCTGTTGGTACCTCTTTTCATCGCTTGTAACCTTCAGTGCTTCCTTCATTTTGCTGCTGATCATGTCTCCATTTGCTGATATAGATCAGATCTGTATGGAAGGCTTGATTATAAGGGAGACACATGAGCTGGATGTGTCTTCGAGTGGGAAGAATTCTCACATTTTCTGCACTACATGTTCTAATGGGAGCATGGGAGGAGGCATGGCCACCACTACTACATATGCGTTCTCTTTTGAGGTGGGCCATGAGGTTGATAGTCATCCATTGTACAGCCATGGGCAAGTGTTTGGTCTTATGTTGTTGTCATATTCAGCCATTTACTATCCAATAGTAAATGTGATGGATCTTGTACATTGCTTGCCATGTAATTTTCTGAAGTTGCAGTGGATGAGACTGCGTTGTATCCTTGTGAGAGATTGTTTGCGTCATATATCATCATGTAAAAACTTCAGCAAAACTCTCATTAGGCTAATCCATGATGAACATGTCCTATTCTTCATGGATGGAATGTTTTGGGCCAGCCTATTCTTAATTGTTGGAGGAACCTTCTCTGGAGGATTGTTCTTCACTTTGCCATGGGAGGGCAATAATTTTGCAGCCCAGGACCAACATACACTCTACACTTGTCATGAGTGGAGAGAAGGACAGCATGGGGTAAGCTATGATGCTTTCCAAGTTCAGATTTACAACCCACCTTCATTACCGAAGCTTGAGGTGGATGGCAGACCCAGTGGAGATATGGCGGAGGTAGAACAGGGGGGCATTCCTTCTGTATGCCAAGGTGAGGACTCTTTTTCATATGAGTCCATGGGATCAGTTGAGGATGCTCTTGGGGAGCAAGAGCAAACATGCAGAGATGGTGACAGTAGACCGGAGCTGCATTCCGGTGTCCAGGGTGAGCAGTCACGGGACTCTGCGAGAGATACTCTGGATGAAGAGACACTTGTGACCACTTGTGACGATCCAGCCAGAGTTGTATTTGCTGGAGCCTAAGTCAGTAGAGGAGGATGCTATGCACATCATGCATGATAGTCCTTCGGGGGAGAGCCAGATGGAGGTTCACATAGAGTCTGGGATGGATATGCGGCTAACCGCGGGGTCAGCGATCGAGGAGGAGCAGCCAGACGCACTGCCATCGAGTAGGGTGACGGCAGTTGCGGATCCATATCTTCTGGAGGTATTGCAGGTTGATGGGATTGCTCTGCAGGGGACGAGTAGACAGCGGGAGATCGTGAGTTGGTACCTTCTTGATGGTACGATATTCTTCGTAGGGAGCACAGCAGAGCAGGGGCCCTTGGACATAGCAGAGGTCACAAATTCCAGCTGGCATGGCGGCACAGGTCATCATTCCTTCAGCACTCCATCCCGATTTCAGGAGAGCAGGATCAGCATGGGATTGAGTCAGGACTTGGATTGGATAGAGGTGATGAGTTGGTATGCAGTTGGAGGGGCAGCCTATGCAATTACAGGTACAGCACTGCAGGAGCCCGGGAGCATTGATGATTGTTGGTGGTCTTCACCTCTTAGAGCATCAGTCATAGCCAGAGATAGTGCGCAGTTCGAGCCATGGGACTTGGGCGATTATTGGCCATGGTGGCGATGGGATCTAGGAGGATTATTGGTTGGCTGGTACTGTGAGAGAAATGGTGGTGCTTTGGGGGTGTGCTGGCGGAGACACCACATATTGGTGGTTGCGGGGGCTGCATTCTGTTGGTTTAGTACGGACACAATATGGCCCCGCACTAAATTACAACCGTTGATTGCCGGTCAACGTGTGTTTGATGAGTCAACAGTGGGGCATCGCTCCTCGTTAACCTCCGAGCCGGTTATCCTGCCACTAACCGTCGATCACATAGCCAACCGTGATCTCATTGCCGTCGTGCTGCCGCCTTCTATCTCTGCGCCGCTCAACCATGCTGCCGCCTGCAACTCGTTCGGGTAGTTGGAAATTACATTCCAACAAGTTTGGGATCCTGGCATTGAGAGATCCCTTCATATCAGGGCGTTGCGGAGGTCAGAGAGGTTTCAGTGGCACATCTCGGACCCAGGCACATTTTGCAGTGTCAGTAAGGAGCATCAGCTAGAGCGGAGGCTTGTTCAAGCATTACCTGAGGACAAGCAAATTTTGTCAGATGAGGATGCCACTTGGGAGAGCGAGAAAAGATCTTGCAACACCCATCACTATAGTTGCTTGGGGTCAAGCAACCTTTTGCCGGGGGAGACTGTAATATTCCTAATTAGCAATAAGCTAATTAGAATATTAGTTCGGGCCAATTTTGCTGCTCATAGTTAAATGTAAATATCAGTAAGCGGGTCATGGACTCACCCGTGCGCGCAAAGGCAAGTACACGGGCTGAGTTGGCAGCGTGGGGGCCAAGAAGGGCTGCGCTGGAAAGGAGGATTTCGGCTGCGCGGGAAAGGAGGGAGTCCAGTGTTCGAGAGGAAGGCCGCATACATAAGGGAGACAACTTCCTCGTTTTTGGTATTATTGTTGAATATTTATGATATTGAAACTGGTCGCTAAGACTTGAGCACGCCGGCTGTTTAGCAAGTCTGCAACACTGTTCAGTGCGCCGAGTGTCTCCGAGTGGAGATCTCAACCTCAGCCCCGGGGGACTTCGAGTGCCTGCTCGGGTGAGGCCGTTCTAACCTCAGCCCCGGGGGACTACGAGTGCCTGCTCGGGTGAGGTCGTTCTATCATTGTTTTGTCAGAGGATCGGGTTTGGAGCTTGTGCAGAGCAGCGTCGGGAGTGTCGACGCAGTATGTGTGGGAAGACCGCGGATCGACCAGTGTGAGCTCCGTATTGTCACCATTGTAGTGGTTATGTGTCAGGAGGAGCAGCAGAGAGGATTGGGTCAGGGAGCATTGCGCAGAGCAAAATCAGGAGCTACTTAGCGGAGCCCTTTTAGCCACAGCATATTAGCAGCACGCGGCAGTATTCCCAGCCGCTTGAATGCAACAGTAAGACCGCTGTACCTTTGTCTTTTCGGGATTATCTTTTGCCTTGCCTGTGCCAGCTTGAGCACCATCATCTGGGCAGCGATTGTAATCACTTATACTCCTCAGCATAATAAAATGGCTTAGTGATTTCTCTGTTAATGTGTATCTGTTGCATAGGCCGTTTTTATTATTTTATGTGTTGTTGGATATTTTCGTCAAGGAGCATTCCATTGCCGTACCATTTGCTGTGTTTATTTAATTTCCTTAAATAGGAACATTACACTTACTCCACAAGGAGTGCGTAAGTCTAGCTGAGCAGAGGGTTAGAGCAAGATATCGACAGTTGAGGAGATGGCCAGCAACGGACTGCGTGACCAAGATAGATTGGAGGGTGCCTCCAACTATGTTATTTGAAAATCAATGATTGAGTTTCTCCTTGATGGGCATGATCTGAAAGCCCTCATAGACAGCGCAGTTGCAGAACCTCTTGATGTAGCTCACCTGAGACAATTCAAGAAGAATATGGCAAGAGCTAAGTGATTGATCCTAGATGGTGTGAAGGATCATATCGTACCTCACATAACAGCAAAGAACATTGCTAAGGAGATGTGGTTAGGGCTAGAAAAGCTATACCAAGGATCTTCCGAGCAGCGAAAGATGTATTTGGAGGAGAATATGCGTAATACCAGGATGAAGAAGGGAGAACGTTTTGACTCCTTCCTGTCTCGTATCAGGATACGTGAGACCACCTGTCAGCAATGGGGTCTGCACCTAGAGACTCAGAGCTGGTAAGGCTCACTCTGAACTTTGTTTCATAAGACTATTACATCTTTTCCTAGAGTATTCTGGGCAGAGAAAGGCTTCCAGGATGGGAATCAATGTGGGCAACCTTACAGCAAGAAGAGACGAGGAGAGACCACCTCAAAATCCATTTGGAGGATGGCAGCAACGGGTCGAAAGTCAAGGAGGAAGAAGATAACACTGCCCTTGCATCAAAAGGGCAACAAAAGCAGCAGAAGAAAGATCTGTCCAAGATCAGGTGCTTCCGGTGTGGGGAAATGGGACATTATGCCACACAATGTCCTCTTAAGAAAAAGGATAAAAAGGAGAAGGAAGATCCTCAAGTAGGAGCTGCCAAGATTGAGGCAGAAAGAGATTGTGCTATGTTAGCTCATATTTCGAAAGGAGAGAAATGGGCTGACTTGGAGTTGTAGATCCAAAATCTACATTGGCAGGATCCTAGAGTATTTCTGAACTCTTGGATCACATGTGAGTTACGACAGCCTAAAGACAATAGCAGGATGGACAGTTGCAGTGGAAGATGAGAAGACAATGCAGTGGCTAGTAGTACTAGAACCTGATCAACGCAGAGAGGGAGCAACAACATCAACAGTTGAGCAGCAGCAACGCAGTGCACACTGGTGCAACACAGTGCAGTGCTCATGCAGTGCAAAGCAACAACAACGCAGTATTTTCAGAGAGCTAGTGAAGAAGCTAGCAACAATCAGTCTTATTTTCCAGTTGTAGATTTACTTGTCCAATTTCGGATGTTTTTCTATTGCAATTACCAACAGTGCAGAAGAAACAGTAGATGAGTAGTAGTAGCAACGCAGTGCACAAGTGGTGGAACGTAGTGCATAGTAGTGTTCACGAAGTGCAGAGCAGTGCTCACGCAGTGCAGCAGCATAGTTGCAAAATTCAGAGGGAGTTGCAGTACAGTGGCAGTTGGCAGTAGCATGCAGAGTCAACAGCAGTACAGATGCAGTATTTTTGTGTAGTGTTGGTGAGCAACATCAACAACACAGTAGCAGATGTTCCAGAAGTCAAAGCAGCACATTGAGTTGTTTTGCTAGAGCACTTTCCTCGCTAAGAGGGAGTGTTAATTTATGGTAGCATCGAATGTGCTCTAGCCTTGTAACTTTGTATATAGGCTAGGACACATGTATTCCATAAAACCCATAAATGGTTTTGGAAAATTTCACTTAGAGATGGTTTAATTAAATTAATTAATCGTTTTTTAATGTTTTCCAAAGTCTAATCTTAGGGAAACTGATTAATTAAAGGGTATTAATTAAACTAAGTGTGAATCTTCTAGATAAAGTCATGGATCACTTCCAAGTTAATCTTAGCCATTGATTATGTTTTAATCTTGGTCGTTGAAAGGTCAAGGGAAGAATATAAGGAGGGTGAGGGGCCTATGGAAAACACATTGAGCACATTGAGAATTTGGCATTTTCGAGTTTGTGTGAGGAGACACAGCTTTTGATCAAGGATCGAATCACTAGGGCAGGGTTTTCTAAGTGATGTTGATTCAGTGATCAGTTTTAGAGAGGGGCAGAGGCAGTAACTAGTCAGGAGGACCAGGAGTGCATTTCAGAGAGAGGTAGCAGTGCCGCAGAGAGAGACAGCGCAATCACCTGGAGGGGTGACGCAGTTCCTGAAGGAACTCACGCAGAAGTGACGTAGTGTCTCTTTGATCTAGTCTGGAGATAGCTAGGAGATGAGGTTTCAGAGCCAGGAGGGCCAAACTCTAGTTTCGGATCAGCCTAGATCAGTTGTTGAGCAGAGGTGGCGCAGTTCCAGATATTGCCCACGCAGGCTTATGTAGTTCCAGCATAGGCATCACGCAGAGGCAGAGAGGGGCTTCACCGGTGTTGTTCAGAACAGCCGGGGATTTGCAAAGTGAGGTATACCTCATATTTTTCATCCGTTGTCTATATTTCTCTGAAGGGTTTGCCAGATATTGGCACCCTAGTTGTACTCAAGATTCTGCTGCTTAATAATACAAAACCCTCAGATTTGTTGCACCAGTTTTCGCGCGTTGGGCTTTTCTGGGGACTTAGTCCAAAAATAACTATTTCAAATTTGGATGTTTTTCATTGTATTTTGTTCAGATTGTTTCAACACTCAGATTTATTCCATAGTATCATTTGTGTAGACTGCTTCAGTAATTACTTCGGTATTTCACTGTAATGAAATAATTATGAAAAATAATAGAAGAAGTAATTCATATTTGTTGTAGTAGGAATCCAGATTTAGGATTTTTCGTAATATACACTACCCACAAGTGATGGGTAACATGCCCTAACCCTAGGCGACTAGCTAGGGCTTGATGCAAATTGCATTGGATGGGTGACTTTGGAAAATCGTTTGGATAGGCTACTGTGCTAGTGTTTCCTCTAGCTCTCCTCCTAATTTGAGGCAATTCCCACAGTTGGATTGTGAGAAAACTCAAGCCCTAGTTGCATTCTTGGAAATCATCTGGAACGTCTTGTTGAGAGGTCTTCTTGAGGGTTTTGCGTAGAGTGTTGGGTGGAATATATCATTCTAAAACCTTTCTCTACACTATCTTGACCTAGTGAGCTTGGAGGGTCTCCTCCCATGGTTATTAATAAACCCTAGGTCTCGTGTGGTCTCATTCTAGGTCCTTCTTAAGGATAGTGAAAGCTTATATAAAGGCATATAAATATCTTACAAAGCTTCTTGAGAGGTCCTTATCATCTTTGGAGCCTTGACCTTGGGCCTCCTTCTCATTATTGAATCTCATTAACCTTGGGTCTAGGTCTCTTCCTTATAAGTCTTTCTTGGAGAGCCATTAGCTTTCTTTGAGGCATTGAGCCTGTTGACCACACTTTGTCAACGACCCCATAGCAGTACACCTCCATTTTTTAAAATGGGATTCATCATGTTCGACGTGGTCACACCATTCAGATTCCATCATCAGTCGACAGTTTTATGAATGATGTAAACCCATTCTGCATGTTTATGATGTAAATGATCTAAGTAAGACCGTCATGTATGTAACAACCTAGATAAGCCTAGTATGTTGGTGACGATTTCTATCTTAGGAGGTTTTTTGTCTCACTGATTTACTTGTGTTTTTCGACACGAGTGATCGACAGAGTTTTCCCCTCTAGCCTCACCCCAAAGCTAGGGTGGATTTTGTCATCAGCATGCTAAGTGAGTCCTAGTGTTTTCTATCGAGTCCTTGTAAAAGTAGTTTGGGAATAATCCTAGCTAGTTGGCTAGATTATTTTATTACAAGCTACTTGGTCTACTAGATCATGTTTTGAGTAGCAAAATTGGGTACTTATTTGAGGGTCTATACGAATGGGTATTCCCCCTTCATGTGTCTAAATGTATTTATCTTATGTAAAGAGGGTTGGAAAAAATAATTAAATCCTCTCTCAGTCAATTAATTAAATTTTCTGGTCAAATTAATTAAAAAATCTTAAGCCAGAAATTTAATTAATTTTAGGTCCTAGGTGAGTATAAAATCCTTTAAAGGCAAAATTCGTTGGTCCTTAAAAAATGAATTTTTAAAGGCCCCAGGCCAAGGGAATATTGAGAATTTTAAGGAATTTTGGACCCTTGGGCCTAGGTGGTTAAGTCAAAGTCAAAATTTTGAGGTAATTAACTCAAAAATAGTATTTTTGAGTTAATTAAAATGAAATTTAATGATAAATTCGTTTTTCCTCAAATTTATAATTTCGACGGTCCAGATTAAAAGATGATCAAATCTTTTCGACGGTCGAGATTATTTTGACATGGATCATAAACTAGCCGTTGGAGATTTTGTCTTATAAATTAGAGGTCTTTGTCAGTGTTTCAATCATCCGATCTTTGGATCGTGCACTTGTTCTTGGAAGCTCTTGTGATTCCTTTTGATGAATAAAGCATAAAGACTCTGGGGTTACAAACTTTGGTGTTCCTTTTCCAGATCTATGTGGTGATTTATTTCTAAACTCTGCTACTTTATTTTGCATTTTTATGGTTGATGGCCTTCATGGATTAATTGGCATACAGGTATCTTGCGCAGTTTTCTGGGTTCATAAAATGATATTTTTGATTTAACAAAAAAACTAGTTATCTATTTTTCTAAAAGGTCTCATGTTTATTTTAATAAATCTCTATCAATCTAAATTTCAGATCTAAGTGTGCAGGGAATTTTTTTAAAAGGTTTGAGCGTCTGGGGAAGTCTTCAGTTGGACCAGCCGACTCTCAGATTTCGTAAATCTGAAAAAGCCTATTGTTTCTAAATTCCCAAAGCTATCTTACAGAATTAGTGGTTTTGCAGAGTCTTTTAAGACTTTTGCCTCTCTTTAAAGTTTCAAATTTCTAAAAATTGTGCTGAAATGAATTTAAATCTGGCCATGAGGGCCTTCGATCTATAGATTAACATTGTAAATTTGTATATTTGCTCTAGGCCATAAGGGTTTAATAACTTTTTGTGCATATTGTTTTGGGATCTGTTCTGGTTTTGCAGGTTGCAGGGTTTTCTTAGAATTTTTTTAAAGATCTGAGCCAGATCTAACCCCCGAGGGCAAGATCTGGCCTTAGAATCGCTTCTGTTGGCAGATCTGAATATTATTTTATTAAAGGTGCATCTAAAATCTGAGTTCGACGAAAATAAATTAATTTGCTAGACGATTTTGATTTGTACTGGGTTCGTTCGAGGTAATCACTGTATTTGTTCGCTGCCAAGCTTCTGCGTCTTTTTCCTTGCTGTCCAGCTTCATTCCTCTGTCATCCGCAGCCTTGTCTTCACGCTGTCTTCCTTGCTCGAACAACCTTCATCCCCTCTTCATCAACAAATCTCCTTCTCCTTTGCGTTGATTGTCCTCCTTTGCCGTCTTCACTGCATACACCGTCCCTTCATTGTTGCCATCGACCCTTTCCTCATGCCGCATTTTCCTTGGCCATCAATCTACAAAGCTCCCCTCTGCCCACATCCCTCCGCAGCCAGCATCCTGCAGACATTTTCTTTGCCATCGAACTCTACACTGCATTAAACACTAACCTTGTCGTTCTGCATTATCTCCTTGACTACTGCAGACCCAATCCTTCATCGCTGCCATCAATCCATCCATTTCCGCCGTCGTGCCCCTTCTCGACCTGCAGAAAACCAAAATAAACGCATATTATAAAATCTAAATCCCACATCTATGCGTTTTAAATTTTTTTTTGATTCAGTTTCATTTTTTTTTAGAGGGTTTAGTTTTAAGTTTTAATTCAATTTAGATTTTAGTTTTGTTAAATTTAGATTTTAATTTTGTTAGATTGTAAGGTGGGTTAGCGTTTAGTTCTAGGTTTAATTTTTTTTTTTTAATTAATTCGATTTTGTTTAACTTTTAGTTTTTAGCGTTAGTTTTTAATGTTTAACCTTTAGCTTCAATTTCATTGGTTTTAGTTTAGTTTTGATTTTTGTTATTTAACTTTTAGTTTTAATTTTTTTTTTTAGTTGTAGACTTTAGATTTCAATTAGTTTAGTTTAGAGTTAGTTTTGTTTTAAATTTTTTTTTTTTTTTTAGTTTTAAATTTCTTTTTGTTTTAGATTTAAATATTTAGATTTTAGTTCATGTTTTTTTGTTTTATTTATATAGATATATTTTGTTTGAAAAATAATAAAAATATAAAAATATAAAAAATTCTAAAAAAAATTTCTAGTCAAATGAGCTTAAATTTATTATCCTAAGTTTGACTATAGGAGCATTTTAATTTCTGGATCAGAATAAATCGGAACATCATAAATTCAGAAATATTGCAAGCATCTGGCATTTATTTTTAATGATCGTTGCATGATAGCTTTGCTGTGGGCTTAAGTATTTTAATGAATGGTTGTGGTTCTTTCTATTGAATATCATTGTGGTCATTTGTGTTTTCATAGCAGCAGTTATACATCAATTACTTGGCTTTAATTGCATAACGAGATCTTTTTAACTCCATAAGGCATTGGTTTTAATACAATTGGATCTGTGAAATCTCGTTAATCTTGATAAGTACTTGGTTATTTGACTGTGTCTCCTGAATTGGTTAAATCTTCAGCCGGTTCTATTTCTTCATTTCTATTAGGGTCTACCTCCCTTAGCTTGCAAGGAGACAACTTAGATAGAGAGATTGGGGATTAGGGTGACAGCCCCTGATCTGAGCCGTTTTCGCAGTGCCTAGACAGAGCCCTTACTTTGAGCCTCTCCTTTGAATGTGTAATGTCCCAAATATAAATTTCACTGAAATTGCTTCTAAAATTGATTTCGTCAATTCAAATAACAATTTGCACAAATTCAACCATCAATTTAATGGAAAAAATTAGAAAATACAATCTGCAACTCAACTCTGATAGCACTGTAATGACCCAAATAAAAATTTTGCTAGCTAATGCTTCAGAAAATATAAATTTGCTCGCAAAATTCACACCGTTAATTTTACAAACAATTCGCACACATCTAACCACAAAATTAATGACAAAATAAGGAAATTAAATATACAATTTGAGAATAGACAAGAAAGACATGTAGAGGAACTCAACCTTATTTTATTAATATGAAATAGGCTGATACAAGAAACTGAGAATGGTTGAGGTGATGGCCTCCTAAGATGTACAATAATGCCGCAAACGAGCTCCAAAGATAAATTGAATTGCTGAAAACACCCGTGAATTCTGGATGAATTCACCAAGGGGAGAGATGGGTTCTCACCCACTCTCACTCAATCACCTGAGAGATTCCGTCCTGGGGCTACTACTGAAGCTGGGAACTCCTAGTTCTCCAGAGTCCAAACCTCTCCATAAGAAAATATCACAACTTAAGGATGTCCCAAATGATCTCCTCCTCTTTTTAAAGACTCCATAGATAGATCTCCAAGTCTCTAGAAGCATCTTATTTTGATTATTTTAATATTATTCTAGAAACTCTTTTTTGACTCCATCTAAGTGACTTTTAATTTAATTTTATTTCACTAAGTCACTTTTGGCCATTTTTCATTCAATTAATTATTTTCCCCTCTTTTAATTTGATTAAGTGACTAATTAAAGTCACTTTTAATCTGGGAAAATGGTCAACTACCCACCATACTCTCTCTGGCCACTGGAAGTCACTTCTAAGCATCCCATCCTATAGATGGTCTTATTTTGATTATTTTAATATTATTCTAGAAACTCTTTTTTCACTCCATCTAAGTGACTTTTAATTTAATTTTATTTCACTAAGTCACTTTTGGCCATTTTTCATTCAATTAATTATTTTCCCCTCTTTTAATTTGATTAAGTGACTAATTAAAGTCACTTTTAATCTGGGAAAATGGTCAACTACCCACCATACTCTCTCTAGCCACTGGAAGTCACTTCTAAGCATCCCATCCTATAGATCGTCTCGTTCCAGTTCCAACGAGCTATTACATTGAGGTATTTCATCAAATATTCCTCCCAAAATACCACCTCAAGCGTAATTAATTAAGTCAGGTCCATTAATAACTCTGTTTTTTGAAAGTTGTCGGAATGCAATGGAACGAAAGGAAAACTGTGTGGTTTATGGTATATGCCAAGTGAATGCCATTGGATCCCATAAAAATCCCTCAAAACTCCTCCGAGACCCCTAATGACATAATCCTGCTCCTGCAACCTGGCCATCACATACCTTGGAAACCCATCCTTGATGTACTAGTGAGGAAAATAAAAATGGGGACATGACAAATCCTCCTACCCCAAGATTTCTTGCCCTCAACCTATCCATATCTTTCCACTGCAGAGGCATCTACAAACTGATACCAGGATCGCATATGAACACTGTGCTATGCAATGCCTCCATGCTAACCAACAATGCCTCCATGCTAACCAAACATGAAAGGATATGTCAATACCTGGATCCCAAACAAACCGTCGACTCAATCCGCCATCCATGGCTCCACCTGGATCCCAAAACCACCATAACCAATTATCCTCGTCCATCCCCCATGGCTTGAAATGTGCTCTGTCTCTGACTGTAGATGCTGCTTCACTAGTAGAATACAAACTCATCACCTCTCTCCAATCCAGCCCTTGGCACAGGGTGAGATCAACCCCACTCTATTGATGCTAGGCTAGTGCTACTGAAATACTGATGAACTATTGTTCCACATCTCGCTACCCACTAAAACATGCAGTGACCCTCTCATCTAAGGGATCTTGCTATACTGTGCCCTTGACTAAGAATAATACTCCATCAATAAGATACCAACTCATACAGTGATGTGTGGTTTGACGGTTTGTTCTCATGGGTGAAACCCAAGAGACTGCGGTTCAAATCTCATTGAGTATATGGCTTGCTATGATCCTGGCTCAAGGAGTAGACTCCCCTTTCCCATGAGTCTCGGCTTTTGCTAAATCATAAGATTTGGTATATTTGGCTTACAGGTTGCTGGATATACTTGTGGTGTTATATTGGCGACCATGAGGATTGATCCTGGGTCTCCCCTAGATTACTCCAAAGAATTACCGATTCACCATGTGTTGAAAAAAAAAGATACCAACTCATGATCTCCCATCAATCTAAGGCATTGACACTAGTGTAAGGAACAAGTCTGCTATGTTGATGATGGTCCATGCTCAACTCATGTTGCGCTATCTGGTCAATTGACAATATCCAACGAGAGAACCCTACCTCTCTCCCTACAATGGGTACATGTGGCCAAACTGTGCTGCACACCCTGTCTATGTACTCCTTGGGAGGGTTGTTGCCTGTAAACATTGTAGCTCTGTTGGCTGTCACTGCACCTATTTGCACCTCATTAGTGGGTAGGCCCAAAGATGGATGCACCACCATCTCGAAAAGATCCTCCCTCATCTGTCCAAAAACTCCACACTCCTTCAGCTTACCATCCTCCTGCAAAACTGTCCTGTCAGGCTCCAACACCTCTTGATGACAAGTGTCTGCAAGTACATCTGTCTGCTCCACACTAATGGCTGGCTCAATGGAAAACTGCTCATCCTCCTCCAACATGGGCTCAACATGAACCACTAGCTCACTCTCCATAAATGGCTCATCATGCACATTGTGCCTATCATCCTCCTCAGCTGACTTATGCTCCTCTATGTGCTCTCCATGCTAAATCACTAGTCCCTCATCTTGTTAGTCTGCTCTCTGATCGTCTTCCCCCACGGAAACAATCTGTTGCTCATCATACTCCTCCATCTCACATAGATGCATATCGAGGTTGCAGTCAACAACTCCATATGACTGGTCATGCTCCTCAAAGGTATCCTCGTAAAAACCCATGGACTCAACTATAGAAGAAGAATCCTAATCCTGAAAGTCAAAAGGATTCTCCTCCTAATCTACCCCTGTCATTTTGTCTGTGTCACTCAAACAAGAGTGGTTAGGCCCCCAATGTCCCTTGCAGATGAAGCAAAGGCCATTCCTCATCTTCTGGTATGAGAAAACCTGTACGCAAGAAGTTATTGTCTGTAGATGATATATGTATGTGTAAGTAGTAATTATATGATTGAATAAAATATGAATGTTGGTTACAATTCTTTGTGGCGATGTGCCTATATAGGCATTGACTGGCCACGAAGATAGAAGGTCATATCTCTTGACCCATGTCTCTTCAAAATTAATGGAAGATTTGATTAATTAATTTAATTTATTATTATTAATGTTTCTTATTTTAGTATTTATTTATTAACTGATGTTTATGAATATTTTTATTCATAACATTGCCACCCCCTTTAGAGATGCTTTGTCCGCGAAGCACAACCAAAAGGGTTTCCTCTAGTTGAACATTGTTGTGATGGAATGGCATCCTTTTGTTGACTGGTGCAATCTTCATGAGTAATTGTACCTTCCTTGGAGCTGGGAGTATTAACAGCTTTTAATTTATAATGTTGTCCTTGCTAGTTAAACTCCATGAATTGTTCTTCAAGGTTTGTTGTATAGCTCCCTAGTTGTATTAACCATTGCGCACCTAGAACTACATCCATTTCTGTGAGTGGTAGGGAAAATAGATCTGTTTGTAGCTCCAGTTCTTGTATTTGGATTGAAACTTTATGACATTCTTCTATTTCCTTGAATTTTTTTCCAGTAGCGACAAACATGGTGAGGTCTTTGATTGGGCATATACGAAGACCAATTTGTTTAGCAAGATCAATGCTTATACAATTGTGAGTACTTCCAGAATCTAGAAGTATATTGACATTTCCGCCTTTTATGAATCCCTTGAGATTTAGGGTTTTAGGACATAATCTCCTCCTCATGTTTGTTGACGGTGTAGTAAGCTTAATGTTCCTTCTTGGAAATTGTCTCTTCTCCCGAAAATGTGGTGGAACGTATTTTGCAGTTGCTTGTTGTTCTTGATCTCCGAAAGAGTTAATATTTTCATCAAGGTTTTCCCAGTCACATGAGATTGCAGCTAATCATAGTTCCTCAGAATCTAAATCTTCACTATGTGTGACAACGATTCCTTCATCATGTTCCTGTACTTCAATTTGTTTCTCATCTACTATTTTATAGTAACACAGGGATGCGTCTTTACATTTATGGTCTGGCATCCAATTTTCTCCACATTTATGACAACTATATTTCTTCATCTTTTTTATTTTTTATTTTTTTATATTCTTCGGCTCATTACTTGAAGTGTTTGATTCCATCCCGATATCAAAAGTATACAATTGATGTTCATGATTCCTTCTCGATTTCATAAGTATACAATTGATGTTCATGATTCCTTCTCGATTTCATAAGTATACAATTTCTTGTTAAGGCATCTGTGTCTTGATGTTCATTTGTCTCCACAATACCTACATTTGTTAGTTTCTTTTTTTTCCGAAGTGCTGTTGTTGGTCTTCGTCTTCCTTGAATGATGATTCTGAGCTTACATTTTCTCTCAATAATTTTTGCTGCATGTCTAGCTTCTTCAATTGTTTGGGGTTTATATAGTTTTAATTCTTCCCGAATATAATCCTTAAGGCCACATCGATACATTTTTAGAAGCTCTTCGTCTGAGAATCCTCTTTGCCTTATAGCTAATACTTCCCACTCGTGGGTGTATTCGCTTACTGATCCTTTTTGTTTGAGGTGAACAAATTTCTCGTCAACATCATCTTCTTCTTCATCATGAAACCTTTTTTGCAATGCATTTTTAAATTTTTCCCAATTGAACAAGTGAGCTGCACATTTGTTGGACCACCATAGGAACCAATCATATGCATCTGCTTCCAGGTTGTTAGATGCAGTCATGACCTTCTTCTGCTCACCTATTGGTAGATTTGATCTGAAAATGGCGTCCATTTTATTTACCCATACAATGGCTCCTTGATGGTCCTTACCATCGTACTTAGGTAATTCCCTTTTAATTTTACGGTAGTCTTTATCGGGAAACTTTGTATGCTACTGTCTTCCTTCCAATTGTATTTGCGGTACTCGTGGTTTTTCATGCATTGACCGAAATTCATGACTAGGAAAAATTCTGTCTTCCGAAGTCTTTGGACTTTGTGTAGCTGAGGGACTAAAAGGTGGTTTTGCTCCTCCTATAAACTGGGTCATCATACTTTTTATTTCTTTGATATACTCTGCCATTTGGTCTTGGCTCTTCTCGAATTCATCTTGCTTCCTTTCGACATTGTCAAGGCACTTGCACACCCTATCGAATTCTTTTTGAAATTTTTTTGTCATCATTATTATTCCCCATTTTCGTCTTGTTCTTCTTCTTGGTGGAACCGATTTTTTTTTTTTTTTAATTGTTTATTTATTTATTTTTAATATATATAAAAATATATTCACTGGATGTGGTTGATGGCATGCATTGATGAGACCTTGGCCCCTACGCGTCTCCCGAAGGAGTTCGCGTGGGGTGGCCATATGGCCTCTTGTACAAGCATTAATGTCATAATAAATCCGCCAGCACGCGATGGCATTAACACTGAGTAGACGCCTCTTCATTTCGCCATGGGTTTTCATATGGTAATGGATTCTGTTCTGGATTGTTCGGCTCTCTGCAATGGCTCTTTGCCCCCTATAAACAGTGCATGCCCACAAGGCTATGCCGAACCCAGCTTCCTCACTCATACTAGGCGTCGTTGCACTCTCTTAGCTTGTTTTGAACCATTGCCCGGGCTTCATTTCTCCCAGAGTCTCTTCTGTAGAGCCAATCAACCTCTCTGTACTCAAACTGTGGGTCTCTATGGCGTCGTTTCTCCTCTTAGCACTCGGTCGTCGGAATTCACTCACGGCAACTCCCCTCTCTGTAGCTTTGAGACTCCGGTTCGCCCTTTCCACTGCAATAGCTCTCCTTCGGCCTCCGCCACCATGCCACGCATGCGACATAGAATGCGGAGTAGACGAGGCACAAGTCGTGGTCGGGTCTATCTTTTTCGACCCCATTCCAGCTCTATCTCAGGGTCTTCTTCTGCCAAAGAGACTCACGTTCAGCCTCAGGAGATGCGTCATGACAGAGGTCGAAGGCGTTATCGAGATTTTGTCCCTGTGGCTCAACCAGCCCCTCCCCCCACTGTTAACCCTCCTAATGCCACGATTCCTCCTGCATCCCATGGGACTGTCCGCCTACCCATTCGTCAATCCTCTCAGCGAGCTGAATTCCGCTTCGAGTGTTCTCATGCCAACCCCATTGTCACTGCATACATCACGGTTACCCTCAGAGAAGAGTCTCCTCTCCCCATTACCTCCCCGAGGCCTCCCCTCCGCCCCCTCCTGTCTCTAGCCACCCGAATTGCTCTGTTCTGTCAGCCGACGCTACCCGCCAAGCTGAGGATGCGCAACGCATGCAGGATGGGGCCGTGGACCTGGATGGCGCTCTCAAAGGCGTTATGAATGAAGATGCAGATGAATACGCTTGTAGGGTGGTGGAAGAACCTCCGTCTCTGACTCATGATCAGTGACAAACCCAACTTCCAGCTTCTACGGGTATTTCTGCACAATTACAGTTGGATTTTTTGGTTTCTTTGTCTCAGTGTGCAGCTGGAAAAGCTGACTATTGGTTTTCATCTCTTTCTTTTCGTTAAGTCTTCTTGTATGAACTGTAGGCCGGTTTCCCTCCCAAGGGCGGCCAAACTTATCTCCAAGGGACTGGTTTCCCAATCTTGGGCAATCCAAACTTCTCTTGTTAAGCATGTTTATCAAGCCCAGTGCTCAGGCTCACACAGATGACACTGTGGCAGTTTTGTAACAGTAACTCTTATATTTAATAGAACTAATCTTACTTAAAATATATATATATATATATATATAAATATATTAATATATAACTATATTAAATTTATGTAATATAGTTTATATTAAATGAATTTATTATACAATATTGTTTGAAACTATATTATAATATTTAATATAGTTTTAATAAATTCAAATGCAACCTAAAACATTATTTTTTTGTTTAAAAAGAATGTTATTGAATGGGATCCGACGGACAAATGCGATGGTCAGGGGTCCCCTGTTGACTAAGTGAATTAAACGTGGAATGAATCCGTCGAACAATAGACAATCGGAGGTTTATTTTTTACGCATAGTGGACGACACGTGGAATAATGTGTGGAGCGGATCGAGGCGGATCATGACCGTAGAGGAACACAAGGAATTTGAATCGGACGACAATGTGGACTTGGCGGTGGAAACCAGGAAGCGGGGACTTGGCAGCGGGGACAAGGTAGTAGGGACTTGGCAACGAGAACCAGACAATGATAAATAGTGAGACAATAGTGAGACAGACAGGTGATGCAGACAGTCGGGGATTTTGACGACTTGGACAACTAAAGCACGATGGTGGGAGTAGAGACAAGCTACCGCTCCGGTGGCAGTTGTTGAATTTTGGGTGGCATCGAATATGTTCTAGCTCTGAAATTTTTTGGAGGGGCTAGAACACATGAGATATCGAAGACCCAGAAATGGTTTGGAGAAATCCCCCCCGGAATGAATGTTATTCAAATAATTAATTATTTTTAATGGAGCGTAAGTTAAAACTTAGGAAATTAAAATGAATTAATATAAATGTGGGCGAGAACCTTCTAAGTGATGAGGATAAAGTTTGTTTTAATCTTAGCCGTTGATTAAAGATTAGATCACCACCGTTGATTTATTAATAGGAAAAGTATAAAGGAAGGCTTGAGGGTCAGTTGGAGAACACATAGAGTGAGTGAATCTAGAGATCAAATTCTTCTAACGGAGCAGTGCTTTGACAAATATAAGATCTGAGTGATTCAGCAATAGTGAGGGGCAGAAGCAGTTATTGGTCGGAGGACCAAGAGTACATAGTAGAGAGGCAGCAAAGACAACAGAGGAAGTAGCGCAACCAGCAGGAGAGGTGACGCAGGACCACGCAGGGACTGCCCAGTGGTTCCAAGGGACAGTTCGAATTTTGCTGGAGATCGAGGTTTCTGAACAGGGAGGGCTGAAACTCAATTTCCTAAGAGCAGATCGATTTAGAGAAGAGGTGACGCAATCATCAACCATCCCCACATAGGCCTATGCATCTACTGTGCACAGGCAGCTAGGGTTTCGCTAGTTCGGATCCGTATTAGCCGGGACTTGCAGTGTGAGGTAAAACTCACTATTTTATCTGTGTGTCGAGATTTTCTCTATTAGGTGAGCTAGATTTGGCACCCTATTTGTACTCAGAAAACTATTGCTTAATCTTAAAAACCCTCAGATCTGCTGCACCGGTTTTCCCGCATTGGGTTTTTCCAGGGACGTTAGACCAAAAATAAGTGTCCTTTGTGTGATCGTCTCATTTATTTTTCAGTACTTGATCTGTGTATTTGTGTAGGCTGTAGTGTATTTGCATTAATATTTACTGAATAATTCTGTAAATAAAATTGTTAATTGAAAAACACAAGTAGGAAATGCAAATCAATTAACTGTAGTTGGATTTCTATCTGTTAGATTCAGAAATTTTCACATGGTATTAGAGCAATTTTAGATCAAGGAGGACTAAAGCTGTTAGCGAAAGAATAGAAGGAAATCTACTACAGGAAAGCAGTTGTCCCGAGAGATAGCGCAGTTCTGAACCAGATAAGCAGAGGAAAGGTGACACAATCACCAGGGAAGGCTCACGTAGAGCCTGCGTCAGCCTGCTAGGGTGACGTTGTAGCTGCAGAAGGCAACGCAGTGGTTTCTGGGCCAACGCAGAGGCTATTGAGTCTCATTTTTCCGATTTTCGTGGCTGGAGATGTAGTGTAGTTTTTTATCTGAAGTTGTTGGTGGGACGCTGATTCTGTTGGTGCAAAAGTGTCAAGTGGGGTAGAAGCAAAGTAGAGGTAATTAGTTCCTCAAAAGATTTCTTACCAAGAATTCTAGATCCAGTGCTGAGCAGTTGCAAAGAGAGATCAGAGAGGAGTGATTCGACATTTGTTGGTAGAAGGATCTTCGTAAAGGAAACCGAGATTTAGAGGGAGTTTGTTCCTTACAGGATTTCTAGCGCCAAAGAAATCTAGATCCAAGTTTTGCTGGGGTAGCAACGGAAGAGGGAGAAAGGAACCTGTTCAACACTTAGTTGAGCAAAGATGGTCGTGAATGGACTGAGCGATCAACACAGGTTGGATGGCGCATCCAACTTTGCCATCTAGAAGGCAAGGATTATGCAGTTTTGGATGAACATCACATCAAGGATCATGCCTTGAACATGATTGCTATTCCAGTTGATGCTGATCCTCTCAAGAGGTACGAGGAGGCTCAAGAAAAAGAAAAACACATGATCATGGACGAAGTCAAGGATCATGTGAGCCCACATATTGCTGAGAAGAACACAACAAGGGAAATATGGGAGGCCTTGACCACATTCTACAAGGGATCTTCCCTCCATTGGAAGATGTTGCTTGAGAATCAGCTGAGATTATTTCAGATGCAGAAGGGAGAAGAAATCGATCCCTTCCTTATTAGATTGCAAGGGATCCGAGATCAGCTAGCTTCCATAGGGACTACACCAGATCCTAGATTTATGGTTAGGACTTCCTTGAATGCAGTCACTGAAGACTGGGAAACTTTTGTCCAAAGAATTTTGGGCAGGGCTACTCTTCCAATCTGGGAGGAGATGTGGGCAACTCTTCGACAAGAAGAGATCAGACGGTGGACCAAGGCGGGAAGTAGCAGTAAAGGGATCGAAGTTAAGAAGGAGGAAGAGGAAGATTCGACTTTCGCATCAAAGGGACAACAATGGCAGCAAAGAAGGAAGAAAAAGGACCTCTCGAAGGTCAGATGCTTCAGATGTGGATAAATGGGACATTTCGCCACGTAGTGCCCTTTGAAGAAGAAGGGAAAATAAGAATCTAACTCAAAGGCTGGTCCAGCTCAGGCTGATGAGGAGCGTGATGATGACTGTGCTATGAGTGCTCATGCACCTAAAAGGTGGGGCAATATGGAGTTGTAGACTGGAGCTACAGTGGGGGCAAGATCGTTGAGGTGCCCAAAATCTTGGATCACATATGGCTACGGGAGCCCTTAATGACAGTAATAGAATGACGAGAGTCAGTTGGTGGGAGGGATGATGGAGCGACAATGGCAGAGCTAGAGCACCAAAGTCTGAAGTAGCACAGAGAAGAAGTAGCAACAACAACACTATGCACAGTGGTGCAACGCAGTGCTTACGTAGTGCAGAGCAGCAACAACGTAGTAGCGTCAGAGGGTCAGCGCAGATTAGCTGCAGACAAAGCTTCAACATCGAGGTGCATCCAGAATGACCAGTAATTCAGGATTTGGGATGTATTTCAGTTGCCTAACTCTCAACTTGCAGTGCAACAATTAGCAGTGGTAGTGCTATGGGCAGCATGATGCAACATTTTGAGAGGGAGTTGCAATACAGATGCAACAATGATAGTGGCAGAGTCATGGGTAGTAGTACAGATTGCAGCAGTGCAGTGGATGAGGGGAAGTTGGTTGAGCATTAGCTACATAGAGGACCGATGTTGTGGATCAGGGAGATGCTTCTGGTGAGAAGTATTGCTAGAGCACATTCCTCTCTAAGAGGTAGTGTTGATTTTTGGGTAGCATCAGATGTGCTCTAGCTCTGAAATTTTGTGGAGGGGCTAGAACACATGAGATCTCCAAGACCCATAAATCATTTGGAGAAATTCTGCCCGAAATGAATGTTATTCAAATAATTAATTATTTTTAATGGAGCCTAAGTTAAACTTAGGAAATGAAAATGAATTAATATAAATGTGGGCGAGAAGCTTCTAAGTGATGAGGATCAAGTCTGTTTTAATCTTAGCCGTTGATTAAAGATTAGATCACGACCGTTGATTTCTCAACAAGAAAAGTAGAAAGGAAGGCTTGAGTGTCAGTTGGAGAACACACAGTGTGAGTGAATCTGGAGATCGAATTCTTCTGACAGAGCAGTGCTCAGACAGAGATAAGGTTTGAGTGATTTAGCAGTAGTGAGGGGCAGAAGCAGTTATTGGTCGGAGGACCAAGAGTACATAACAGAGAGGCAGCAAAGACAACAGAGGAAGTAGTGTAGTCACAAGGAGAGGTGACGCAATCCCCGGAAGGGGTGATGCACGGCTCACGCAGGGACTGCGTAGTGGTTCCAAGGGAAAATCTAAATTTTGCTAGAGATCGGGTTTTCTGAGTCGGGACAACTAGAACTTAATTTTCCGAGAGAAAATCGATTCAAAGAAGAGGTGACGCAGTCATCAGCCATCCCCACGCAGGCCTACGCATCTACTGCGCAAAGGCAATGCAAAGGGAGGTGGGGTTACGCCCGTTCGAATCCGGATCAGCCGAGACTTGTAGTGTGAGGTAAAATTCACTATTTTATCTGCCTGCTGAGATTTTCTCTATTGGGTGAGCTAGATTTGGCACCCTAGTTATACTCCGAAAACTGCCACTTAATAATAAAAACCCTCAGATCTGCTGCATCGATTTTCCCACATTGGGGTTTTCCGGGAATGTCAGTCCAAAAATAAGTGTCCTTTATGTGATTGTCTCATTTATTTTTCAGTACTTGATCTGTATATTTGTGTAGGCCATTGTGTATTTGCATTAATATTTACTAAATAATTCTATAAATAAACTTGTTAATTGAAGAACACAAGTAGAAATGCAAATCAGTTAACTGCAGTAGGATTTCTTGTAATTAGATTCATAAACTTTCACAGCAGTTTCCTGGTGTGGGCAGTGGAACGAACGATGCAGGGGCACTGGTGAGTACCCAACGCCGTGGACAAGGGAATAATGGTCGAGGGTTTCGACAAGATTGTGTAGACAGTGGAGGGTGATATGATGATAGAACCTGTGGAGTGTTAACTGGAACGATGAACTGCGAAACAATGGGTATGGATTGGTTGGAACAATGAGCAACAAAGCAGTGCATCACCACATCGAATGGCTCTGATGCCACTGGTATGAGAAAACCTATACGCAAGAAGTTATTGTATGTAGATGATATATGTATGTGTTAGTAATTGTTTTATTGAATAAAATATGAATGATGGTTACAATTCTTCGTGGTGGTGTGCCTTTATAGGCATTGAATGGTCACGAAGATAGAAGGTCACATCTTTTGACCCATGTCTCTTCAAAATTAATGGAAGATTAATTAATTTAATTAATTTATTATTATTAATATTTGTTATTTTAGTATTTATTTATTAACTGATGTTTTATGAATATTTTTATTCATAACATCAACTCATTCTAGCTGCATGGTTGGTCACCACCAATCCTCCACAACTCCTCCTGAGTCAATCGTCTCTTGAAAATTTTTAAATTTTTCTTAACCAACCTTTTAGCTAGTTTGTAAGCAACTAGTGAGAGAAATTGTTCCTTCCTCCAAATGATCAACAACCTGGACTGCAGCAATCTTCAAATGGCATCATGGTTACCCATGACTCCAACCATGATTTCTAAGATCTTGAATTGCTTCTCAATGGAAAGACCCAAGATATTACGTAGATCCTAAAGATTATCTTCTATTAGGTGGAAAAAGTTTTTCATAATGTCATCATTATAGGGAAGCATAGGTGAAGTTATTCTAATAATCTCACTGAGACAGGAGGCTATTGTAAGCCTAACCCCTTCACAACGGTGCTCCAAGAATCTTGACTGAATCAAAGAAAGCATTGTTGGCTTGAGTGCCCAATTTGGGACGCTCAAATCTGATTGACTTACTTTAGAAAGGTGTGAATCTAGCTTCTCTAGATTAAGGAAAGTTTTTGCGGTCATCTTTAGGTTCTTCAAATCAGATCCAAGTGCAAAAATCCAATTCCCTACCTCCTGCTCCTTCTACAAATCCCTTATTTGCTCCAGTTGTATGATAGCCTATGTATGCACCTCCTTTAAAAAGGACCTATCGTTTGCTCTTTGATCCAAGGAAGCATTATAGCCCCAAACAACAATTATAAGTGATTTCTCAAATTGATGATGGTATTGTCTTCTTTTAAATTCATTAAAGGTTTTTCTGAGCTTTTCAATTGTCTCCTCAAATCCCATAATTTTGCAGCAAGGGTGACAATGTTGTACAAAGTCTGACTCAACCTCTACTCAACTTTACATGGTATCAATAATCAACATACCCAATGTATGATTATACAATGTACATAGCAGTGCAGGGCTTCCTACAACATACCACTATAATCATTTAGCGAGCGCATGCAACCTCACATTGTTCACAACAATACTTTGCTCCAATAGATAAATCTGGCTCCGACAAATAAATTAGGCTCCGATAAATAAATTTGGCCCTAATAAATAAACTAGGCTCCAACAAATAAATTGGGCGCCAACAAAATAATTTCAGCACAACAAGATGAATTCATCCCGACAAAATAATTTTGGCCCTGCAAGAGATTTTTGGCACAACAAGATAAGTTTGGCTGAGAAAAAAAATTCAGCCCAACAAAATAGCCGAATAATTAATTCGCACTGCCCAAAAATTATGTTGTTGATGCTAAAGATGAACTAGTGTGTTTGCCCTCAATTCTAGAAAAATTCAGTGAATTTAATTTGAGGCTCCTCACACCAAACTCATAAAAACCCAGGAAAATCTTGGGCAGATTCTAGTTGCTCCGGAAAGCCCCAATTTAGTGCAAGTTTCCCAGTCCCAACAAAATTTAAAATTTTCTTTGATGTAAATTTTCAAACAATTTACGAGCAAACATTTCTTCGATCACTTTGAGAGCAAGATTATAAACTTCAAGGGAAATATTAATCTTATAAAAACAATACAAGGAATATATTAAATCAAGAACCTTGATATTCTCCTGAAGATTACCCAACAACTAGTGGGTCCTCAACACATAAAATTATGACCCCAACAATAAATAAATCAACTCTAATTCAACCTCTGAAATGATAATCCCAACCTCCTTCTGGGAATAATTAATATGGCCTTCAAGGATTGATAATTAAACTCAACCCCAATAAATAAATTAGCTCCTGCAAATGAACTTGGCCCCAAAAGACAATCTCAACCAAGTAGATAAATTTGAGTTTCGGCAAATGAATTCAGCACCAACAAATAAACTGGGCTCCGAAAAATAAACTCAGTGGCAATAGATAAATCTAGCTCTGAAAAATAAACTGGGCTCCTGTAAATAAATTGAGCTGCCGCAAAACAATTCGACCCAACAAGAGAAATTCAACCCGACAAGAGAAATTTGGCACGACAAGATAAACTGAGCCCAACATAATAATTTTCGCCCATCAAGAGAAATTCGACACAACAAATAGTTTTGGCCCAACAAGTTAAATTTGCCCCAACAAAATAATTTTGGCCCAACCAAATGATTTTGGCCTAGCAAAATAATTTCGGCGCAGTAAAATAATTTTTTCCCAGCAAGATCATTAATTTCGGCCCTGCAAACCGATATTACTCCATCCAATATGTTCTCTTCGGCACTTTGAGAAATCACTTGCAACAATTATACTCCGACAAATAGATTAAGAAATTTAACCTCGAACTTGGATCCTTTATTCTTTAGCAACAATACGACAACTTTGATTTTAACCCACAGTTGGCCAAAATCATGCTCTGATACAACTGTAATGTGTCAAATATAAATTTTGCTGAAAATTGCTTTTGAAAATTACGTTGTCATTTTAAATAACAATCTGCACAAATTCAACCATCAATCTAATGACAAAACTGGAAAATACAATCTGCAAATCAACTCTGATACCACTATAATGACCCAAATAATTTTTTTTCCAGATAATGCTTCAGAAAATATAAATTTTCTCCCAAAATTCACACCGTTAATTTTACAAACAATTCACACACATTGAACTATGAATTTAATGTAAAAAATAGGAAATTAAATTTGCAACTTGAGAATAGACAAGAAAGACATGTAGAGGAACTCAACCTTATTTTATTAATATGAAATAAGATGATACAAGAAACGAATGGCTAAGGTGATGGCCTCCAAAGATGTACAATAATGCCGCAACTGGCTTCTAAAGATAAACTGAACTGCTGAAAACACTTATAAAGTCTGGATAAATTGACTAAGGGGAGAGATGGGTTTTCATCCACTCTCACTCAGTCACACTAGGGTTTTCGTCATGGGGCTATTGCTGAAGCTAGGAAGTCCTGGTTCTCCAAACCTCTCATAAGAAAATATCACAACTCAAGGATGTCCCAAATGATCTCCTCCTCCTTTTAAAGACTCCATAGATAGATCTCTAAGTCTCTAGAATCATCTTATTTTGATTATTTTAATATTATTTTAGAAACTCCTTTTTGACTCCATCTAAGTGACTTTTAATTTAATTTATTTCACTAAGTCACTTTTGGCCATTTTTCCTTCAAATAATTATTTTTCCCTCTTTTAATTTAATTGACTATTTAAAGTCACTTTTAATCTGGGAAAATGGTCAACCGCCCACCGTACTCTCTCCGACCACTGGAAGTCACTTCTAAGCATCTCATTCTGTAGATCTTCTCGTTCTTCTGAAAGAAAATCATTATTGTTATTTTATATAGCATGGGTTTCATGCTCATGGTCAATTGTTTAGGTCAAAGCACCCATTGTGTGCTTCTACGTTTTGTCATTTGGTCAAGAAGTCAAAAGGAGATTGTCATATGTAATGGAACCTATTGGGCATCTTGTATCAAGTCAAAAATAATTTATTTTGAGTCAAAAGTGTCAAAATATCCCTCCAAGGCCAAGTCGACTTACAAAGGAGGAGTCGGCCTCATAAAGGGCAATTCGCACTCCTAGAACAACTATATATAAGAGACCATTCACACAAGAAAAGTGAAGACAAGAAGAAAAAGAGCAAGCGAAGGTGTAGAAGGAAGAAGGCAAGACAAAACTCTGAAGTTTACTCTCTCTATCTCTCACACGTGCGAAAAGAAGCTAGGGTTTTTGCAACTACAAGGTCAAATTTTCTGATCTCTCAAGAAGAACCGAAATATAAAGTAAAAATGTTTATTTTATGGTCTACTAGCGAAGAAGGAAGAAGCAAGCTAAGTGAAGCAAGGAAGAACCAAAATTAGCCTCTTTCTCCCACACATGCAAAGTTGCAGGAGGGCCGAAAAAGTGCAGACCTGCAGTGAAGGCCGAAAATTTGTTTCAGGGGTTGAAGTTGTGCGAATAAAGAATATTTGACTTGGGTTGACATTGTCCAAGAGAAGCTCATCTAAAAGAAGGTTAAGTTGGTCTTGGAGGGGTCTCAATCTTGGGTCTAAAAGGTCTTGGAATTTGTCATTTGAATGTTCTATAAGAGAAGAATTTCTTGTGGGTTTTCCTCTCTAGGGGAGGTTTCGACCCTCGCTAGCAGCCTACATCTTAGTGTCCATTTGTTTTATTGATCTTCATGTTTTGGTAGTTGTTTGATGATAAAAACACCATAATAATCAAGATAACAACAAATTATAAGTACATTAAGTTAAAGTAAAAGAACATCACAAGCAGTTATGAAGTTTAGAGAAATCACACCTAATTTAGCTACCCTAGATTTCTCAACATGGTATCAGAGCTAAGGTGACAAGGAAAGGCAGCTTGAAGATCACTCAATTTAAAAAGGATACATAAGGGCCGAATATGAGAGGAAGAGCATCAAGAAGATCTAGTCATCACATCACAAAAACCCTATCATCTTGAAGGAACAACTCTTGAAAGAATAAATGAAGACCTCAAGGACCCTACCTCCATCTCAAAGAAAGGAATTTACACATTTGAAGCATCTTGGGAAGCCTCCCACATTCCACATCATCATCAAAAGGAACGAAGAATAAGAACTTCATCATCATCAAAGGAATCAAAGTGATCTTCCTCATTTTAAAGAAAAGGGTAGACCTCAAGCATTTTTGAAGGAAGAAGAATATGTTTTTGAATCTTGAAGAAGAAGCATTGTCATCCCTCCCTCATTCTAAATCTCACACTCTAGTGAAAGACATCATCTTCAAGGACACACCTTCTTATTCATGTCTCAACCAAAAAATCAAATGAATACTTTTTGCAAGGAGAACACTAAACTTGTTTGGACATCAAACTACTTGCATGGAAGAAAAGAATAGATTTGATTCTCACAGAAAATGAAGTTTTGATTATGTCAAGGGCTCCATCACAAAGCCTTCTCAAGAACAATCTCAAGCATTATCAAAATATATGAAAGGAGAAATAAGGGCTCAAAGAATCCTCATTGAATCTATCAAAGATTCTCTCATTCCATTTGTAGCAAAATTGAAGGCATCAAAAGAGATATATGACAAATTGGTAGAGTCTCCATAAGTACAACTAGGGAAATAATATCCTTAAGGACCAATTTATACAAAATGAAAGTATCAAAAGAAGAAGGGGTAGCTTCATACCTCATGAACGTATCTCAAATTAGAGATCAACTACAAGAGCTAGGAGAAACAATGTCAGATCCAAAGATGACCACTTGTGTACTCAATGCACTAACAGATGAATGTGGCAATTTTGTATCAAGTATCTATGGAAGGAAGGAAGCTACTCCATTCAGTGATCTATGGGAGTTATGTAAGATGTAAGAAACTAGAGTAAAAACAAAGAATGACATTGGATCAAATGAGCAAAGACAGGCATTCACAGTTATGATGAGGAAAGGAAAGTTTGGAAGATTTGAGCCTCGAAAGAAACCTCAAAAGAAAATTGACATGTCTAAGATTTAGTGTTATGAATGTAATGAATATGGGCATGGTTACCCACCACTTCGTGGGTGATATCCCTAGGAGAATTTTTTCTCCATGATGGACCTCAAGCGACAGTCAGCAGCCCCTTGCAGCCTCCTTCTAGCTCGTTGTGCCATTTCTTTGCCACTTGAGCCAGCCATGGGGTCCCTCACCCATATGTATTGATCATATGTTTGAAGGCAGACCTCCTGAATCTAAAGGTATGTCTTGCCATTTGGTAATTGAGTATTGGGTTTACTTATCATGGATACTTCTAGGCATGGATTGATGGGGGGATTTGGCGGAAAGAGTGGGCTTAGTTTGTGCTCTTGTCCCCTTGATCTCTTTGGGGTGTTACCCTTGCATGTTAGTCCCATGGGATCTCCTTTATTGACCATTTGGTTCTAGGGTGGTACTACTTGGGAAACCCCGACTTTGGGTGCATGGTTCAGCTCCTTTATCCGCATATATTACTCCCCTTCCACTCATCATACCCCCAATTCATCATTTCTCTCACCTGGGTCCACATAACCCCCATGGGTCCACATAGGGGTAGCATCCCTATCCCCTTGCCCCCACCTTGGGTCAGGCCTAGAATGATGCCCCGGAGGTTGAAGCAACTAAAAGAAAAAGAAAAAGCATAATTAGCCGCACTCAACAAGAAATTGTATCACAAAATGCAAAAGATGGTTTGGACAAAAAGCCAACACATGAGTTCTACCCCGTCCATGGTCATCACCCTTGTTCCATAGGCCCTATTTGAATCTCCTTATCATTTAGGAACCCATGATTGTCTCAACCCTTGGAGGGCAATGAACCACCCTACCTTAAACGGGGTAATCACTGCTTTATCTTACATATGCTCTTGTCCCTTAAGCCTTGAGCAGTTAATTAAAGAAAATTCATAAAATACAAAAGGCATATGAAGAAGGGTGGAAAAATCAAGGCCAAGGCACCTCATGTACCACGATTTCTCCCTCCTGCACATTATATACCCAAGTATGGGCTTCCCCTATCTAACTGCCCCTATGCCCTAAGGTGTGGCCCAAGATTGCCCCTCTCATTCCCTACTCCATCTCACCTATTTATCACTTGCCACCCCCATTAGAGGGATGTACCTTGGACATATTATTCCCTTTAAGGGTTGAAACCACTTAATAAGGTCTTTGGTTAAATCCCTTCGGAGCTTGGAGACACTAGCACATGCCAGAGCCCACTATGGAAGGACATGCCATTGTGAAGTGCCCATTTTGTTATCCATGGTTTGTAGACTCTTATACATGATTATTCTAATGATTGGTTGTACTGGAAGCCTAGGGGCCGCATTGGATCTTATACAAGATTGCAGGTGGTTTCCATTTGGGTTGGTCTCCCTATATGGGGTCCTAACCTCCAGATGGCTACCTTGACATATATAGGGTGTGTGTAGAGAGCCATGGGCCTCCACAGCAACGGACAACACTCCACGGATCCCCACCGATGTTCATAGGCTACTCGAGATCCACTTTTGGGATGATGATGATGGCTTTGGTACATTATGCCCAGTAGGCCCTACAGGAGCCCCACACTTTTGGTAGGTGTCCTAGGACTTGTAGGATGTCATGGCAGCATTCATTCCATCACTCGAGCCCTTGCAGAGGGTCTACAGGCATCTTCGACTCATATGGAGACCCATGGGGTCATTTATGTGCCTCCACACCCATTTGGAGCACCACAGGTCTACTACTTGGAGAATAAGGGGCCACCCACTTGTCCATCATATCTCAAGGAGTTTATTCATCATTATGGCACTTCTGGATGTTATTAGGCCTTCAGAGGCCCCCCACAACATGCACATATTATTATTTGACCTCAGGAGAGGCTTGTTTTTCCATTTATGAGCTAGTTTGGTGGGTTTGTCACCAAAAGGGGTTTTATTTACACATTATTTTATTAGTAGGGGCTAATGTAGGCTCATAGGCTAATTCGAACTCCTATAAGGGGTATATATTGATATTAGCTACATTCATTAGCATCATCACTTCACTTGGGATCTCCCTATCTTTAGAGAACTTCACATTTATTCTTGGAGGATTATTTTGGATAAATGGATGAATTTTGATGTATGGATTTGGGCCATTTTTATCTTGAAGCTTCGTTTTTTGCAAATGTGATGTTGGTTGGATATACTCTGACATTGTAAGTGGATTTTGATGATATATCTTGTTGCTGCATACTGTTGAACTTCGCTATAATTAGGGCTAGTTGCTGCATGATTGAAATGTGGAATTAAGTTTCTATCTAGCTCATTTAATGTATGGGCCATTGTTAGATGAATGAAATGTCCTAGAGATCGTTTTATATTGATAAGCTTGCACTATTTGCATGAAGTATAAATGCTTGAAGGTCACTTTTCTTCTTTTCCATTAACATTGGACGAAGTTGACTTTCCAAGCCTCCTTGATCAAGAAACTGAATTCTCAATCATAATCATCCTTGACTCCATATCCCCAAGGGAAATAGGCATTGGTCCCTCAAAAGGGTGGTCATTTACCCCTTTCTTTTTCACCTTTTTTACCTTTTCCCCAGGTCTAGCCCTGATAGATCACCTAGGGCATCAATTTCCCATGGATTCACAATTTCACCCACAAGAAAATTTCGATCGCCTAGAGGCTACTACACTAGTGGGTCCCCTCCCTCTCCTTCGAATTTGAGGCAATTCCAACGGTGGAATCTCCAGGTATTCGAAGCCCTAGATCTAGGATCAAATTTTGCCTAGGCATCCTCAATTCTAGACCCTAGTAGGATCAATTTGACCTTTTGAAGCAAAATTTCTTGTTTGATCCTTACCCCTCACCTTGTCCAGGATAGGAGCATCATTGATTGCTATATTCCATCCCCGAACCTGGGCTAGGTCCACTTGGTCCCGTGTGGTCCCGTTTTCTATCAAAGACTAATCATCAAGGGATATTTGTGAAGCCAAGTTCATACAGGATTTTAGGGATCAGGAAGTACCTCTTCAAGTTGTATCCTTCTCCCTTATCCTCATCCCTTCTCCCTTGGAAGGCAAGTCCCTTGCTTAAAGAGAAAACAAGCACTGTTTCTTCACCTTCTCCTTGGGAAAGGGTTACTGGGATCACTTCATACTTATCCATTGACATATCCTTTATAAGTGGCTTCCCAAAAAGATCGGGACTCCTCCCATCGGTGAAAGTTCGTAAAGAGCAGGGAATCTTAGCCGTGGTGACAGTGGGCTAAGCCTCCACCGTTGCCCTTAGTCTAGCAGATGCCCTGTTAGGAACCCCTTTATGCCCCTTGCTGGTTTGAGTGGTAACATTTTTGGCGTCGTTGCCGGGGACAAGACGTGTGTCTAGTTCTCCATACGACAATATTGATATATCATTCTTGGTGACTCTGTTGTAAGAACGAAGCCCTAGTTCTTCATTGCTCTCTAACGTTATTGCTTGTAGGGTGAGACAAGCATCTATCAAGGTACTTCATTTCACCCTGGTGACTCCATCTTAATCTTAATATGAAAAATCATAAAAAATGGACTATCGGAAAATGAAAGTTTGTCTTCGTCCTATATTTGCAAAGCTCAATAACCAAGACATTTAGGAACTACAAAATAATGCAGAGAAATATGCACAATCATATCAAAATGTATTGGAAGGTATGGATATGGAACTCATACTCGAGTTTTATAGGTCACAAAGAGTGCAACTCAACATAATGAAGGGTTTCTATGTGGTGGATCCTAGTCGTCTCTTTAAGTTTGCTCGCTTAACCTATGCTTTCAAAATTCTAACCGACCTAATTAATGATAAATGTTATAGTCAACCAAAAAGTCCCACAAAGGATAATCAATTGGATGACATTAAAGAAAGCTCAAGTGTAAGCGAGGACGATGAGCAAATGTCAGTTATAGAGGTGGAAGGCAATCGCAATATCTCTTTCGAGGATGATGGAGAGTTGGATCCTCTGAGCCTCCAAATCACGTAATAAAGAATAGATGAATATCGTAGGTCATGCAAAGGTTTAGTAAGGGATTGTGATTCTAATGAAATATTCTTTCTTTTGCACGAAGAAGAGGTGAAGCTTCATAAGATGAAATGTGAACATAAAGAACACCCTTCTAATGCTCTCCTCCTTGAATCATATTACCAAAATCATGTAACAAATACCTTAGCTATTGTGCTTCAAGAGAAGAGGGAAGAAGAGTCCTCTCGCTAGTCAACTAACCAAGATGAAGATACCTTTGAAGATATAGATGAGGAAGATGAGTCCTTGTTGGATCCATATGATGAATGGAATGATTTTGAGAGCACGTGTGTTGAGGATGACGAGGATATGGAAAGTAAAGTTGAGGCAAAGGGTATCACTCCTGACAACTCTCCTTTCGAGAACCTTGAGGGAGGTGATCCCATGAGCTCCTTAGAAGATAACATTGAAGATTATTTCCGTATCGAAAAGGAGAAACGGAAAATTGTCGGGCCTCCATTTGATTGTGTGAAAATTTCTGAATATTACTTATGCAAAAACTCTACTGTTAAATCTGGTTATACTTCTCCTACTTAATTAAGTTATTAATTTGAAATTTCAGCATTAACATCGAAGTAAACACATTAACGGATTTCACAGATTTAGATCTAAATAGAATACATGCACATAGACAAAGTGACACAAGATTTTCTCAACAACTGTCCCTGGAAAAACCCAATGCGGGAAAACCAGTCTTCTGGCTCCTGGAGGGTTTATCTTATTATGTAGAATCTAAGTACAACAAATCTGGGCATCTTACTAGTTAACCCGATAGAGAAATACAAAATCTGCAACAATACCTGCTGTTCTGGAGACGAAAAACTGGACTAATTCACATCCTCTAACAGGATTTACAGAACTCAGCCCCTTTCTACCTCTAGAAACCCCAGCGCTGCTCTGAAGCTGCCTGTGTCAGCCCTGCTGGCCTGTTGATGCCCCTGCACTACTCAGGAGAGGGTTGCGTAACCCCAGATTAGGTGATGCAGTCCTTACGCTGCCCTGGTTGGCCTTGCGTAAGCTTGGATGGCCTCCTGTTGCCTCTGCGCTGCCCTTTCTGGGCCTACGTAGCTGCTGAAACCCTCTGCGCTGCGCAACTGCTGCGTAGCCTCTAATTCTCTGCGCTGCTCCTGGTTGTTGCTTCTATGCCTCTTGCTGACTCTTGGCTCTGGGATTAGATCGTCCCCTTAGCCAATACTACCCATCACTGCAGCTGAAATACTTCTGGAAATTCTTAGCAAACCCGCCCTAGAATTCCAGCTTAGTCGCTTAGTCTCAGTGCTCTGCCTCCATGTGTGTGTTCTCCAACTGACCCCAAGCCTTTCCTTTATACTTTTCAAGTTGGGAAACCAACGACCATGATCTAATCTTGAATAGATGGCTAAGATTAAAAGAAATCTTGATCTGTGTGGCTTAAGTCATTTCCATCACATGTTTAAATTAATTATCTTTAATATTTTAATTTTCCTAAGTTACATTTAGGGTCCTTATTTAAAAATATTAATTAATTAATTTTCTCCCAATCTGGATGGAATTTCTCAAATCCCTTTCTAGGTCTTGGAGATCTCATGTACTCTAGTCCGTCCACAAATTTTGGGAGCTAGAGCACATCCAAAGCTACCCTAACAATCCACAAATCTTAACACTCCCTCTTAGCGAGGAAAGTGCTCTAGCACAAAACTGCTTCACCTTCAAGCTCTGCACTGATCTCTGGTGTGCGTCTTTGCATTGATGTTGGACCTGCTGCCCTTCATCACTGCGCTACTGCTTCCATTCTGTATCGCTGCCCATGACACTGCCACCATCACTGCCACATCTGTACTACAGCTCCCTCTCAATCTGCGTCATCGTGTTGCCACTACTGCAATGCAACTCAGTTGCTGAGAGAAACAACTAAAAACTCCTGCCCAATCTTTGATAGACAAGTCAGTTGCGCTGCTGCAGCTCTGCTTTGCGTAAGCCAGCCTGCACTGCGCTGTTGAAGTCACATCAGCCCCCTTTGCGCTGCGCTACTGCTGCATCTACACTGCACTGCTCCCTCTCAACATCTACCTCTGCCTCTGCTCCATCCGTGATTCTCTGCACCAACTACTCCACTTGTCCCGCTACTGTTTTAAGGCTCCCGTAGCACGGATGTGATCCAAGAGCTGAGCTACTCAAGGATCCTGCCACCACTCTGTAGCTGCTCTAGAGATCCATGTCGCCCCACTTTCTTGGTTCATGAGCACTCATGGCTACGTCATCTTCAGAGCCACCGTCTGCTACAACAGCCTTGGAGGTAGAAGCTTCCTTGTCCTTCTTCTTCTGAGGACAATTGCTGGTGAAATGTTCTAGTTCGCTGCACTGGAAACACTTGATCTTGGATAGATCACGTTTCTTCCTTCCTTGTTGCCTCTTTGATGCCAAGGTCGCATCTTCTTCCTCTTCCTTCTTCACCTTATTGGATCTGGTGCTATGCTGCCTCTTGGTGAACCAATGAAGTTCTTGACGGAGGATCGCCCACATACTGTCCCAGTTGAGAAGGTCCGCTCTGCCCAAGATACTTTGGACAAAATTTTCCCAGTCCTTTGTGACTGCATTGAGTGCAGTCCTCACCATCACATCATCCTCCACTTTCACTTCCATGGCAGTCAACTGATCCCTGATCGCCTATAGTCTGAAAAGGAAGGGCTCAATTTCTTCTCCCTTGGCCATCATGAATAACCGCATCTAGTTCTCCATAAGAATTCTCCTTTGGACAAATCTACCCTCATATAGGGTGGTTAAGGCTTTCCACATCTCATTAGCCGTCTTCTTATCGGCTATATATGGTACAACATGATCCTTAACCTTGTCCATGATGAAGCGCTTGGCATGTGCCGCTACTTCATTATGCTTCACTAGGAGAAGAGTATTGGTTGGCATGGCTAGGACTTTTTCTGCATGCTCCCTCAGACCGTATGCCTCCATGACCACCAAGATTCTGGCCTTCCAGACTGCAAAGTTGGACAGACCGTCCAACCTATCTTGATCACGTAGTCCGTGAGGTGCCATCTTCTCAGATCTGCTCTGTCAGAACAAATTCTTCCTCTCCTCGCTTCTTAACTGAAGCTCGGATCTAGGGTCCTTGGCGAAAAGGTACCCTTTGCTCCCTCTGAGAACTGATTTCCTCCTTGGAAATCTACCAAACACAACAAATTAGCTCTCTTCGATCCTCTGATCGATCTGCAGATTTCTTTGGCTGGAAATCCTCTGAGAAGTTGTTCTCCTTCCGCTCTTTGTCAACTAATGCTCAGGCTAAATTCTGAATCTTTAGAAATTTAACCCCACCAGCAACTACTGAAGCTCTGCAACACTCCTTCTGGCACTCTGAATCAACCACAGACTCAAGACTTCATCACCCTGGTTGTGCTCTGCGTGAGAAGACAGTCCCAGTGTTGTCTCTGCGCTGCCTCTACGCAATAAGTACGTGGGCTTGCGTGGAGACTACATGGGGACTGCGTCACTTTGGTCCCTGCGTGGCTCTGCTTTCCTCTTCTGCTGCGCTGTCCTCTCTGGTCCGGCTTTTCGTGGCTGCTGTTTCTTTCTCTGTTGCTTCCTGTAGCAAAGATTCTTCAGTCTTCTTGCTTATGATTCAGCTAGATCTGCAATCGCTCTGATACCATGTGAAAATTTCTGAATATTACTTATGTAGAAACTCTACTGTTAAATCTGGTTATACTTCTACTTAATTAAGTTATTAATTTAGAATTTCAGCATTAACATCGAAGTAAACACATTAACAAATTTCACAGATTCAAATCTAAATAGAATACATGCACACAGACAAAGTGACACACAAGATTTTATGGACAATTGGCCCCGGAAAAACCCAATGTGGGAAAAACAATCTTCTGGCTGCTGGAGGGATTATCTTATTATGTAGAATCTAAGTACAACAAATCTGGGCACCTTACTGGTTAACCCGACAGAGAAATACAAAATCTGCAGCAATACCTGTTGTTACAGAGATGAAAAACTGGACTGATTCACACCCTCAAACGGGATTTACAAAGCTCAGCACCCTTTTGCCTCTAGAAACGGCAGCGCTGCTTTGAAGCTGCCTACGTCAGCCCTACTGGCCTGCTGCTGCCCCTACGCTACTCAAGAGAGGGCTGCGTAATCCCAGACTAGGTGACGCTGCCCTAGCTGGCCCTGCGTAAGGCTGGATGGCCTCATGCTACCTCTGCGCTGCCCTTTCTGGGCCTGTGTAGCACCTACAGAGTGACTGAAACCCTCTGCGTTGCGCAGCTGCTGCGTAGCCTCTGCTTCTCTGCACTGCTCCTGGTTGCCACTTTTCTGCCTCTTGTTGACTCTTGGCTCTGGGATCAGATCATCCCCTTAGCCAATACTACCCCTCGCTGCAGCTAAGACACTTCTGGAAATTCTTAGCAAACGCACCCTAGAATTCCAGCTTAGTCTCAGTGCTCTACCTCTGTGTGTGTGTTCTCCAACTGACCCTAAGCCTTTCCTTTATACTTTTCTCGTTGGGAAACAAATGACCATGATCTAATCTTGAATCGATGCGTAAGATTAAAAGAAAGCTTGATCCGTGTGACTTAAGTCATTTCCATCACATGTTTAAATTAATTACCTTTAATATTTTAATTTTCCTAAGTTAGACTTAGGGTCCTTAATTAAAAATATTAATTAATTAATTTTCTCCCAAACTGGATGAAATTTCTCAAATTCCTTTTTGGGTCTTGGAGATCTCATGTACTCTAGTCCCTCCACAAATTTTGGGAGCTAGAGCACATCCGAAGCTACCCCAACAATCCACAAATCTCAACAGATTGTGCTCCCATCTATGATACTAACAAAGAGGATGAGGCTGAGGTTGGCTTTCCCTTTCTCTCGGGCATTATTTATAAGGACATATCCATCGATACCCTTGGGAAGGAGAATTATTATTTTCCCTTGAATGAAAGGAGCAATTAGAGATAACTGATTCTCCTTTTGGGAAGGCCCTATCTTTGATACCAATATTGACAAGATTGATAAAGCCCTTCCTCATACATATTTCCCTTATGATTTTGGGAATATATTCAAATCACTTGAACCTCTAGAGTTGGATTTTCAGGAAAACGATCTCGTTGAAACTTACTTTCCCCTTTGCCCTTTTCTCTTGCTCATCATCTTAAGTCTCCCTCAAGTGATTCCCTCATCCCTTCTCATATGATCTCAATTGTTCGTGAGCCCTTTCCCCCTTCCAAGTGTAGTGTAAAGGAAGAACCCCTCGATGATTATACTTTACCTCCTTGGACATACCCTCGAGGTTTTGATCATTGCATCTCCTCCCCTCTCCAATGTGACGATCACCTCGAGCACCCTAGTTGTTGCACTTCTTTCCCTCAACATTCCTTCCCCTCTCATCATGACTTGGTGTCATCTACAAAACATAATACTATAAGTAATGATTGTCATAGGGAGTTCTTGAGAGTGATCATCCATTCCTCCATTCTGTACTTGGAGGGAAATCTCGACACTTCTGGATCAACTCATTTTCTTTCTCCTAGGGTTTCTTTTTACCTCGAAGGGGGATCATGTTCTCCTGCCTCCCACCCCCTTCATCCTCCATGTGACTATGACCGCATTCGATTTGAGATTTGCTACACGAGTAATCATAAAGACAGGCATGAGTATATTGATATTGATATGTTGGTTGCAATGGCTTTATGATTACACATAGTGGTAGCATATTTATATGCATGTTAGAGTAGAATGCATCACATGCTGAATTTTTCATTACAACTAACTGCATATGATATTTCTCATAATAGATTAGATGCATTTAGATTAAAATTTGCATATTTTATTACTTGTTCATTTTATGAGCTAACATTAAGCATGGGTGATCATAAGACACCGTGAAAAACATGTTGCCCCATGGCTTTGATCTTTGACATGTGCAGATAATAGGTCTACGATGACCAAGAGATTGTTGGAGTTTTCGTGACCTACCATTCGAGTAGCCTTGTCCACTTCTTCGAAAGATCACGTCCCAGTTGGAGGCAAATGTTACCCACCATTTCATGGGTGATATCCTAAGAGAAATTTTTCTCCTTGATGGACCTCAGCTGACAGCCAACAACCCCTTGCAGCCTCCTTCTAGCTCATTGTGCCATTTCTCTGCCACCTGAGCCAGCCATCTGGTCCCTCACCCATCTTTATTGGTCATATGTTTGAAGGTGGGCTTCTCGAATCTAAAAGTATGTCTTTCCATTTGGTAATTGAGTATTGGGTTTACTTATCATGGATACTTCTGGGCATGGATTGATGGGGGGATTTGGCGGAAAGAGTGGGCTTAGTTTGTGCTCCTGTCCCCTTGATCTCTTTTGGGTGTTACCCTTACATCTTAGTCCCATGGGATCTACTTTATTGCCCATTTGGTTCTAAGGTGGTACTACTTGGGAAACCTTGACTTTGGGTGTGTGGTCCTTCTCCTTTATCCGCATATATTATTCCCCTTCCACTCATCATACCCCCATTCATCATTTCTCCCACCTGAGTCCACATAGCCCCTGTGGGTCCACATAGGGTCAACCTCCCTATCCCCTTGTCCCCACCTTGGGTCAGGCCTATAATGATGCCTCGGAGGTTGAAGCAACTAAAAGAAAAAGAAAAAACATAAATGGCCACACTTAATAGGAAATTGTTCCACAAATTGCAAAAGATGGTCGAGACAAAAATAATTAGCACATGGGAAAAAGCCAACACATGAGCTCTACCCCATCCATGGTCATCACCCAGGTTCCATAGGCCCTAGATGAGTCTCCTTATCATTCAAGAACCCATGATTGTCCGAACCCCTGGAGGGCAATGAATCACCCTACCTTAAAGGGGGTAATCACTGCTTTATCTTACATATCATGCTCTTGTCCTTTGAGCCCTGAGCAATTAATTAAAGAAAATTCATAAAAGGCAAAAGGCATATAAAGAAGGGTGGAAAATCCAAGGTTGGGGCACCTCATGTACCACGATTGCTCCCTCCTACACATTATATACCCAGGTATGGGCTTCCCCTATCTAGCTGCCCCTATGCCCCAATGTGTGGACCAGGATTGCCCCTCTTATTCCCTACTCCATGTCACCTATTTATCACTTGCCACCAGTTAGGTCCCTATATTACTAGTGTAGTCACTTATTGTTGTTAGTGTAGCCCCCTCACTATTATTGTGGTACCCTTGTAACCCCCATATTGTTATTATTGTGCCTTACATTATTATTGTTAGGTCGGCTAGGATTATATTGTGACCCCATGGACTCCTATATATAGAAAGGAGGTTTTGTCATTTGTATCATCCAAGGATTGTTCATTTATGTAATGTAAAGGAGGTTGCCCCCTCGAAGTGATTGATTTCTAAGGCGTTAATCTCTCTTTTCTTCTATTTTTGGAGCTGGTTTCATAACATTTGGTATTAGAGCTCTGGATTCTATGGTTTCACTGCTCCAAAGGGGTCATCGTGGCATTTTCGCTATAAATTTTTTTATACCAAGGTTCAAAATCTGAAATTTTTACCACGAGAAGCTGAAATCCTGAGGAACTTTGTGTAAAAATTTCAGATCTTGGTTTGCAATATCTTCGGAGATATGATCTGTGGAAGTTAGGGTTTTTTCAGGCTCCTGAATTTCATCTCAAAGAGGTGACCGTGGGAAAATCGTCATAACTCTCTCTTCGAGCATCAGATTGGAATTCTGTAAACAGTGGCCAAAAGTACACAGATTGTAGTTTCCTGTGCAAGGTTACATGGGAGCGGGAGTGAAAACGAGGAGTGAGAGTGGGAGCGGGAGTGGGGGCGACATTTTTAGAAGCTCCCGGTTCGGGAGTGAATCGGGGAGCGAATTTTTATATAATATATATATTTTTATAATTCGATGCATAAATGTCAACAAAAATATGTAGAATAATGAATTAGATATAAACAAGCATAAAAACATAGATTGAACCATATAACATCAATCTTCTAGAAGTTTAATCTTCATCAACCCTGTCCACAAGTTAGTAACATACAACCTATTGAGTCTCATGATTCATCAATATTAAAGTTTCGAGCTTTCAAAATTCAATATATAACTTTTATCATCATTGATCACCAAAGTTGTACTTGTAAGCTAAGTGTAACCATTACAACAAAGAATATATAACATGAAATGAGTTATAATTCATAATTCATTACCAATGAGTTATAATTGCCAACTTCATACTTCAAACTTAAATTGTCATATATTGTTTTTAAAAAGAATCATAATAAATATGAAAGAGTCAACAGTTATAAAAGCTACTAGAAACTAGAAGAGACAAGTAAATCTGTTATCTATAGCTAATGCTTGGGCCTCTTACTGCCACAAGAAATTTCTAATTTTTGAGTCTTGTTGGAAAATCATGATCTTTGTCATTAATACCACCCTCTAAGCATTAATATCCAGAGGTATCTTTGTCATTACCTCTTGATTTGTATAGGGATCTTTGTCATTAATGTCAACCCTCTAAGCATTAATATCCAGAGGTATCTTTGTCATTACCTCTTGATCTGTATAGGGATCTTTGTCATTAATATCAACCTCTAAGTGTTCACTCCAGGAGCGCGCTTTGGGAGCAAGTTCGAGGGAGTGCGCTCCAGGAGTGGATTTGAGGGGGGGGAGAGCCGCTCCCCCGCAACCCGGTTCCTGTGTATCAATTTCAGAGCCGAAGGAGGAAACAGTGACACAAGGCACGCCCGTACAAGTTCACTCTACTAAACTAGTCCATAATTAGGTCATTGTGGGAGATTGGGCATAACTTTGCCTTGAAGAATCCAAATCAGGTTAGACCTGTGGCATTCGAAAGAAGATTCAGAGGGCTACTACAAGACTGAATTTCAGATATTGAAGATCCGAAATCACAGAGATAATTCAGTTTCAATATCGAGCTCCTCAAAAGCAAGAAAATGGTGTGTATTTTTTTTCTCGAATTGCATAAGTCTTGTTTGAAAAATCAGTTTGAATTGATTCCAAGGACATATTGAAGAATAGATATCAGTTTTGGGTTCTAAAATGCCCCCTAAAAAGAATTTAATACCCATTAAGCCCTCAAAATACTCTACTATGACTCATGAAGAGGAAGAAGTGCAAGATGATATTATCAAAACTACAAGAGAAGTTGCACCAAATTTCGCTCTCGCAAAGAGCAACAAAAAATGAAATAGAAGTTTTGAAACAACATGTGGAAGCTAAGATTGATGGTTTGAAGAAGGGCGTGGAAGCTAGTATGGATGGTTTGAAGAAAGGCATGGAAGCTAAGATGGATGACATGGAAGCTAACATGGAAGACATGAAGAATGATTTAAAAGAAGACATGGAAGGTTTGAAGGAAGGTTTGACAAAGTTGATACAAGAAATGATTCCTAATGGCAAAAAGGTAGTACAGGAAACTCATGACGAGAACAAAATAAATGTTAATCGTGATTTCATACACTCTAATGTTGGATGGAAGAGCCACCATATTCCAAAGATGGATATGAGGAAGTTTGATGGCAAGGATCTCGTAACATGGATACTACAGATGGAGCAATTTTTTGATCTCAATAATGCGCAAAACACACAAAATGTACGCATTGCAACTTTACATTTAGAATCTGACACGAGCGCAATCGTACCAAATGACACTACCCAAAAAAAAGTGTCACACTGGTCAATTTTACGGAGGAAATAGCAGTATAGGATACAAAAGACAACACTGTATACATCAACTAATAACTCTTTAAAACAAAGAGGTTTAATTAGTGGGCACATTGAGACTTCCAAAAATTGAATATAAGGGTAACTAATATTCCGGAGAAGAACACATGATTGGGTATCTTCATGGGACTTTAAAGGATAACATCCAACATGAGGTTCGCCTTTGGGAACACGATTCATTGGAGAAGGCATTCGGGTTGGCAAGAAAAATTGAATGTAAAATTATGGCGACAAGGAAGCCTACCACTCACATCTATAAAGATGGAAGTGTTGCTACTCCTAGACTTCCACAACCTACAAGGTTGACACCACAACAATTGGAAGAAAAAAGAACAAAAGGGCTTTGCTATAGTTGTGATAGAAAATACACTAAAGGTCATAAGTGTGCTGAGAAGAAATTATTTTACATAGATTGTGAAGAGGAGGAAGAAAATGAACAAGAAACGTCAAAAGAAGAGGGTATACACTAGGAACCAACCCTAGAAAAACAAGAAATGAGTCCGACCATATTGTGTAATGCATTGGCAGGAATTACCACTCCTCAAACTCTCAAGATAGAAGGACATATCAAGAAGAAAAAGGTAATAACGCTGATTGATTCGGGTAGTACCAATAATTTGATTCATTGTAAGGTAGCCAAGGAATTGAATTGCTTCCTATACCCAGCACCAGAATGTCAAGTGATGGTTGCAAATGGAGGAACTATAAATTTCTCTAGAAAATGTCATAATATCAAGCTAACTATGTGGGAATATGTATTGAATAGTCCAATACTTTCCATTCCAATGGGAGGTGCTAATGTTGTACTAGGAGTACAATGGTTAGAATCTTTGGGGACGATAGCTTTTAATTTTCAAGAAATTTTCTTGAAATTTTTTTCGAAAGGAAAGGAAGTTGAATTACGAGGTATCACAGGGAAGTTGGGAAAGATAATAATCTTTAATGTCATGACAAAGCTTCTGAAGAAAGAACAACGAGGCATAATTGCACAATTATGTTCACTTTGAAGTTCCAACATCAAAATATTCTATTTCTCCAGATCTCCAAAAAGTCTTGGACAATCATTCCAAGGTGTTTTAAACTCCCTAAGGACTCCCACATATTCGTGATCATGATCATGCTATTCATTTGATTCTAGGAAGTGTTCCTCCAAACATCAGGCCTTACAAATATCCTTATGTCCAAAACAGCGGAATTGAACGTATGATTGCAGAAATGTTAGAGGCTGGTATAATTCAACCCTGTCAAAGTTTTTTCTCTGCTCCAGTAGTATTGGTGCACAAGAAGGATGGATCATGGTATGTGTCAAAGTTATAGAAATATGCGTCACTATTAAAGATAAATTTCCCATTCCTGTGATTGATGAATTATTGGATGAATTACATGGAGCAATTTATTTTACCAAGTTGGATCTTCGTTCAGGATATCATCAAATTAGAATGAAGACTGAAGATATTCAAAAAATAGCATTTCGAACTCATGAGTCATTATGAATTTTTGGTCATGCCTTTTGGCCTTACCAATGCACCTTCTACATTTCAAGGGTTGATGAATTCCATTTTCAAACCCTTCCTTAGAAAATTTATGTTAGTATTTTTTGATGATATACTAATCTACAACAGGTCTTGGAAGGATCATGTTCAACATGTTGACAGAGTGCTCAAACTATTGGAGGAGAAACAATGATATGCAAAAACCTCCAAATGTTTCTTTGGAGTACAAGAGGTGGAATATCTGGGTCATATTGTATCTCACGAGGGTGTTAAGGTAGACCCTAACAAAATTATAGCTATTAAGGAATGGAAAGTCCCCACAACCATAAAGCAGTTGCGAGGATTTCTCGGATTAATAGGGTATTATCGCAAGATTGTTAAGAATTATGGGAGAATAGCAACACCTCTAACAACATTATTGAAGAAAGATGCATTTTCATGGACTCCTGAAGCAACTAAGATAACTGCTCTTAAAAGGGCAATGTGGCAAATGCTGGGTCTTCAAGCTACGCTGAGCCTACAAAAACCTTTGTTAATGAGAATATGATGAATCGAAATGGTATTGGTGTTTTAATACAGAAAAATTATTGCTGGGAGGTCATCCAATCAAAGGAAAGTATTCATAGAAACCTATTTATGAAAAGGAAATGTTGGCAATACTGCATGCACTAAAGAAATGGCGAACTTACCTAATGGGAAGACACTTCAAGGTAAAAACTGATCATGATAGTCTTAAACACTTTTTGGAACAAAGGCTATCTTCAGAAGAGCAGCAAAAATGGGTCACAAAGATGTTGGGTTATGACTTTGAAATAATCTACAAAAAAGGGAAGCTAAATGTTGTTGCAGATGCACTCTCAAGAAAGAATGAAGAGGTGGAAGCATTGCTTTGTGCTATTTCTATTATCCAACCAGATTGGATAACCGAAGCAAGGGATGAATGGAAGAAGGACGAAGAAGCGTGGACACTCATTCAAATGTTGCAACAAGATCCTAGTACATTTGATACATTTAGTTGGAAAAATGATTCCTTGTAGTGCAGAGATTATATGTCTTTGTAGGTGCAATTAAAACAAAAAGATTCTTTGGGTCCCTTCTCCTTAGGAGGACCTCGGGAGCTTTAGGCTTTCCTGGTGAAAAGATTTTTTGGGATGGCCTTAAATACGATATTCAAAAGTTTGGTGAAATGTTTGTTTACTGACAAAATAAAGTTAAGACTTAATTAAGATCCCAAGATGTACCTAACCTTATCATTCCAAGTCGCGTTGGGAGAAGTGCAATTTTATCGCAGAGTTTACCTAAATTAGAAGAAGAAGTGTCATCATGGTGGTAGTTGATAGACTTACCATGTATGCACGCACATGCATTATCTCATCCATTTAAAATGCGGACATTACTGAGCGCGTTTGTTCAAAACACATGGAAACAAAGATTATTATGGCTTCAAAATCCATTTTAATGAAAATTTACAGGCGAAGTACTTTTTGTTTGGGTACTCAATTAGCTCATAGCTCATCTTATCATCCTCAATCTGATGGTCAAACTGAAATAGTAAATAAATGTTTGGAAGGATATCTTCGTTGTTTTGTATCTGATAAACAAACACAATGGGTCAAGTGGTTACCTCTCGCTGAATGGTGGTATAACACTTCCTTCCATACTGCATAAAAAATGACCCCATTTATGGCACTTTATGGATATCATCCACCATCCATCACATCATATTTAAGAGAAAATTCGAAGGTTCAAGCAGTGGAAGATCACATCGAGCATCAACAAGAAGTTCTCCAACTCTTAAAGGGTAACCTGAATTTGGCACAAAATCGAATGAAACAACAGGCAGATCAACATCGCAGCGAGAGAAGTTTTGATGTAGGAGATTGGGTATTTTTACGGCTACAACCATACAAACAAATGTCCCTCAAGCAAGCTAAGAAGGATAATAAATTATCGCCAAAGTACTATGGTCCATACAAGGTGTTGCAAAAGATTGGTACTATGGCATACAAATTGGAGCTTCCTGCTTCTTCACAAGTGCATCCAATTTTCCATGTTTCATGCTTAAAGAAGGTTATAGGTGAAAATATTTCAGTTCAAACAATATTGCCAGAACTTGATGAGGAAGGAAAAATCATATTGGAACCTGAAGCGGTCACGGAAACAAGAACTCGACAACTACGGAATTGATCAATTTCAGAGTATCTCATCAAGTGGAAGAACTTACCCATTGAAGATTATACATGGGAGGATGAGAATTTTATACAGAAGCACCCAGAGCTACTCAAGCGTTGAGGACAACAATTTTTTGAAGGAGAGATAATGATTACATAATACTAGTGGTCCATACCAGAACACATTAAATTCATGGCTCATACATTGTTGTTGCACACAACAACACCATATTATTGTGTTATTTTAATTATTATTGTCGAATTCGACTAAAGTTATATTATGACCCCATGGACTCCTATATATAGAAAAGGAGGTTTTGTCATTTGTATCATCCAAAATTGTTAATTTGAAAGGGGTTGCCTCTAAGTAGCTGATTTTTGGAGGTGTTAATCTCTTTTCTTATTTTGGTGGTTTCCTTATTTCCCCCATTGAGTTACCTTGGAAATATTATCCCCTTTAAGGGCTGAAACCACCTAATAAGGTGTTTGGTTAATCCCCTTTGGAGCTTGGAGACACTAGCACATGCCAAAGCCCATTACGGAAGGGCATGCCATTATGAAGTGCCCATTTTGTTATCCATGGTTTGTAAACTATTTTACACGATTATTCTAATGATTGGTTGTATTGGAAGCCTAGGGGACGTAGTGGATCTTATACAAGATTGCAGGTGGTTTCCATTTGGGTTTGGTCTCCCTATATGGGGTCTTAACCTCCAGAGGGCTACATTGGCATATATAGGGTGTGTGTAGAGAGCCATTGACCTTCGCAACAATAAACAACACTCCTTGGATCCTCACTGATGTTCATAGACTACTAGAGATCCACTTTTGGGTTGATGATGATGGGTTTGGTACACTATGCTCGGCAGGCCCCACAGGAGCCCTACGCTCTTGGTAGGTGTCCCAAGACTTGTACAATGTCATGGTAGCATTCATTCCATCACTCGAGCCCTTGCAGAGGGTCTACATGCATCTTCGACTCATATGGAGACCCATGGGGTTATTTATGTGCCTCCACACCCACTGGGAGCACCACAAGTCTACTACTTGGAGAACAAGGGACCACCTCGTTGTCCATCATATCTCGAGGATTTTATTCTTCATTATGGCACTTCTAGATATTCTTAGGCCTTTGGAGGGCCCCCATGCCATGCACATATTATTATTTGACCTCCTCAGTGTTGATTTTTGTAGCATCAAAAAGTGCTCTAAGTCTCAAATTTTGTGGAGAGGCCTAGACACTAGTATTCCAAAGAACCTAGAAACCGTTTGTGGAAATTCCACTCTATTCATGTTTTATTAAAATAATTAATTATTTTAATGGGGACCCTAAATCTTAACTTAGGGAAATTAAATAATTAAAGGGTATTAATAAAACAGAGTGTGAATCTTCTAGAGAACGAAGATCAAGTCATGTTTTAATCTTAGCCATCGATTAGACATCTAATCTGGGCCGTTGATATGTCAACGAGAAGATTATAAAGCAAGGTTTGAGGGTCATATGGAAAATACACTGAGACACTGAATTGATCTAAGATCGAAATTTCTAGGGCGTGGTTTCCTGAGAATTTCGAACTAGAGATATGTGCAGTGAGGGCCAGAGATAGCATCCAGAGGAGAAGAGATTTTCTTAGTCCAGTCGAGCATCAATCAAAGAGAGGCATAGGTGATCTACCCTAGCCAAAATTGAAGGAAGGGGATGACGAAGTGACTACGTAAGCTCATGCAGAAGCAGCGCAAAGGTAGAGGCAGAGGTTTCGGAATTTTGCTGGTGGATCAGTTTTGGAGGCCGGGATCTAGAAAGTGGCACTGGGAGGCTGTTCCTTAGCATCCACAGAGGCAAAACGACTTGGAGGAGGGCTAACGCTAAGTCTGGAAGTGGGTGACGTAGTGGCTGGAAGTTCCAACGCTGGATTTGCGTAGAGCCTGTCCAGGGCAGTTTTTCCTTCATCCGGATCAGTCGGAGAGTTAGTGATTGAGTGAGGTTTTTCTCACATATTCTTCTTCCAGTATTTCTCTCTGTAAGTGAATAACCCTTGAGGGTATTCAAAGATGTATTCAGACATTGATACTGCATAATAATAAAACCCTTAGATCTGCTGCACCGGTTTTCCTGCATTAGGTTTTTCCGGGGACTTAGCCCAAAATAAACGTGTCATATGTGTGAATTATTTCCTTGTCTAGTTTCCTTGTTTCTGAATCAATTTTAGTGTAGCCTGCTTCAGTGTTTGTTTCAATAATTCAAATCTGAATTAATTATGTAATGTAATTTACTTAATAGGAGAAGTACACTCAGTTGTTGCAGTAGGATTCGCTAGATCTGTTTGGATCTAGGAATTTTCACACATAGAGGCTTATTTTTCCATGTATGAGCTAGTTTGGTGGGTTTTTCACCAATAGGGGTTTTATTTGCACATTATTTTATTACTAGGGGCTAATGTAGGCTCATAGGCTAATTTGAAATCCTAAAAGGGGTATATATTGATGTTAGCTACATTCATTTGTATCATCACTTCTCTTGGGATCTTTCTATCTTTAGAGAACTTCACATTTCTTCTTGGAGGATTATTTTGGATAAATGGACGAATTTTGATGCATGGATTTGGGCCATTTTTATCTTGGAGCTTCGTTTTTTGCAAATGTGATGCTGGTTGGATATACTCTCTGACACTGTAAGTGAATTTTGATGATATATTTTGTTGCTCCATATTGTTGAACTTAGTGTTGCGAACATCTTGATAACATCCCGATTTTATCTCGAAATCACGATATTTTTGCCTAGCCGATGTTTGTCGATTTTTACCGATATTTTGGCCTAGCCGATGTTTGTCGATTTTTACCGATATTTTGATGGTATCTTTATTTTGCCGATGTTTCTCAATTTTTACTGATATTTTCTCGATTTTTACAATTTTTTTTATTTTTCGGACCCTTGCCTATTTTATCCCGATGTCAATGTTCGCAACATTGGTTGAACTTCACTACAATTAGGGCTAGTTGTGCATGATTGCAATGTGGAATTAAGTTTCTATTTAGCTTGTTTAATGTATGGGCCATTGTTAGATGAATGAGATGTCCTAGAGATTTTTTTATCTCAATAAGCTTGCACTATTTGCATGAAGTATTAATGCTTGAAGGTCACTTTTCTTCTTTTTCCCTTAACATTGGACTAAGTTGACTTTCCAAGCCTCCTCAATCAAGAAACTGAATTCTCAATCATAATCATCCATGACTCCATATTCCCAAGGGAAATAGGCACTGGTGCTTCAAAAGGGTGGTCATTTTTCCCTTTCTTTTTCACCGTTTTCCCCTTTCCCCCAGGTATAGCCCTGATAGGTCAACAAGGGCATCAATTTCCCGTGAATTCACCCACAGGAAAACTTCGATCTCCTGGAGGCTACTACGCTGGTGGGTCCCCTCCCTCTCCTCCGAATTTGAGGCAATTCCAACAGGGGAATCTCTGAGAATCCCAAGCCCTAGCTCTAGGACCAAGTTTTTCCTAGGCATCCCCAAGGCTAGACCCTAGTAGGATCAATTTGACCTTTTGTAGCAAAATTTCTTGTTTGATCCTTTCCCCTCACTTTGTCTAGGATAGGAGCATCATTGGTTGCTATATTCCATCCTCCAACTTGGGTTGGGTCCACTTGGTCCTGTGTGGTCCTGTTTACTATCAAAGACTAATCATCAAGGGCTATTTGAGAAGCCAATTTCATATAGGATTTTAGCGATCTGGAATACCTCTTCAAGTTGTATCCTTCCCCCTTATCCTCACTCCTTCCTTGGAAGGCAAGTCCCTTGCTTAAAGAGCAAGCAAGCACTATTTCTTCACCTTCTCCTTGGGAAAGGGTTACTGCGATCACTTCATACTTATCTGTTGACATATCCTTTATAAATGGCTTACCAAAAACATCAGGATTCCTCCCATTGGTGAAAGTCCTTAAATAACAGGGAATCTTAGCCGTGGTGACAATGGGCTAAGCCTCCACTGTTTCCCTTAGTCTAGCAGTTGCCCTATTAGGAACCACTTTAGGTCCGTTGCTAGTTTGAATGGTAACAGACACTACAAGAGGAATTGTTAATTTTGGACAACTAGGGCCAAACTCCATGTTGTGATGCTCAGATGAAGATGCCAATATTTTTATTGGACTCCTCTTTCGGAGAAGTGCAAGATCGATCTAAAGATCATCTTGATCCGATGAGCAGAACATTTATTTTGAATTTATTCGAAATATGTGCAGGTTGGCCTGAAGGCTTGGAGGCCAAGAGTTGTGTCACACACCCTCATTGATGGATATATATTGGTCAACGTTGGAGGACATTTTTCACTCATCTCATCCTCACACATTTCTCTCTCCTCATTTGATTGGTTTGATCACTTGGAGGTTCTTCTCTTCACACGTGGGAAATTGCAGCAAGGAGACTTTTCTATTTTCGGCCTAGGGTTTACCGCAGCATTGACCAGCGTTGACTTTGGTCAATGCATGGTCAAATTGACTTGAATCTCTCCCAAACTTTCGATTTTCTGAATCCGCATTTTTTGGCACAATTCCCAAGGATGGACGTTGAATTTGACTTGGCTGCGTTGACCTTGTTGTTGCTGTTGTTTGCATTGACCGTTGACTGACAATGTTGACTTTTGTTGACTTTCGGGGTTGACTGTTTTGGCTGTCCTAGAGGGTTGTGTGACACTTCTGGTTGGCTGACCATATTGAGACTTTGTTGGTTGAAGCATCCCACTGACTGCCGTAACACACCAACACACTTATATATTTTTATTGTCTTCATCGATTCATTGGTATGTTCTATTATATTTTATCATTGTTTATGTGATTGTCAATCGATATTGGGATAAATGTAAAGTTGCATCAAGCATAGAACATCTTCAAAAATTTACATGGTATCAGAGCTAAGGTGAAGACAAAGCCCTAATTGGTAGCAATCACCGAAGAAAAGGATGGGTTCCTCAAACTACAATGGCTTTAAGGCTGATGAAAAATTGACTGGGAAGGATGACTTCCATGCTTGAAAGATGACATTGGATCTTATTTTGGAAGACCAAGATGTCATGACTATGTGTAGGTAACCAAGAGCCTCCATCGCCCCAACTCCAACATCGCCAAATCAAAGTACAAGAAGGGGGAAATCAAAGCAAAGTTGATGATCAGGGACTCAATTCATAAGAGTTTGGTTGCCTACATCTCTGAGCTGGGCACATCCAAAGAGATGTATGATAAGTTGGTCAACATGTTCGAGGCCAACAATGCGAATCAAGTCCTATTCTTCAAGAACCAATTGAAGAATCTGAAGAAAGGCAGGGATGAGTTTGCTCAATCATATTTTTTGAAGCTGACCGAAATCAGGAATAATCTTCTGGCTATTGGGGAGACAATAGCTGATCGAGAGATGGTTCTCACTGCACTTGGAGGTCTCTCATTCGAATGGCATGTATTTAACACTACCATTCTCAATAACAATGTCATACCTAACTTTGACGAAGTACTATCGAGATGCGTACAAGAAGAGACAAGGATGAAGGAATATGAAAATGAAGGAAATGCTGCCTTCATTGCTCGTGCTAAGAAAAAGAACTTTGGTGGTCCGAAGAACAAAGGAAGAGCAGGGGCCGAAGGAAAGAAAGGCAAATGTTACACTTGCCACAAGCCTGGACACTATGCTAGAGAATGTCCTTTCAAGAAGGATTCTCCCGATGATGATGACAACAACAACAACCAGAGGAATGGCAATCAAAGGAACAATAGGTTCAAGAGAAAGAGGAAGGCTCCCTCCGACGGAAATGGACAACCTTTCAAAAGGTCGAGAAATTCCAGGTATGAGGAATCAAATGTTGTTGATAAAAGAAATGAATTCATTCTTGTATCTGCCCTCTCTGCTGCATCTCCGCCCGACACTATGGATGTCTGGTTGATAGATAGTGGTGCCTCAAGGCACATCACCGGGTTCAAGGAAGCACTTTCTGATATGGTTGAGAAGGATGTTAATATGAAAATTATCCTTGGAGATAATGCCACATACCCTGTGAAAGGGACAGGGACTGTGACCCTCCACTTGTCTCAAGGTCAAGTCCTCTGCTTGCAAGATGTACTATATGTACCTGATTTGAACAAGAACCTTGTGTCTATTTCGGATATGGAAGACAAAGGTTTCAATGTGGCATTCATTGATGGGAAGGTGCGTATCTGGAAGAAGAGTTTCAAGGGAGCTGTCATGATTGGGTTTAGAGTTGATACACTCTACAAGTTGGAGGAAGTCCACTGGGAGCGATGACGTGTGATACTATCCAACAGACTGAACTATGGCACCAGAAGTTTGGACACCTTCACTACAAGTCCCTTCCCGAAGCGAGAAAGGTGGTGACGAGGATGCCCGAGTTCACAAATGATCATGAAGGTGTATGTCAGGGTTGTGCCGAAGGAAAGCATACAAGGGGACCTTTCCCCTCAAGTGTCACAAAGACATTTGATGTCTTGCAATTGATATATTTTGATCTGTCTGGTATGCTGCCCGTGACATCCTTGGGAGGATGTTCTTATTATATGACGTTCATAGATGACTTCTCTCGCAAACCCTGGATATACTTCTCGAAAAGGAAGGATGAGGCTTTCATGTGGTTCTGTACCTTCAATGCCTTGGTGGAAAATCTGACAGGGAAGAAATCAAGATATTGAGGACCGATAATGGCACTGAATATGAGATGAACGAGTTCAAGAACTTTTGTAGAGAAGCTGGCATCAAGAGGGAGACCACAACTGTCTATACTCCTGAGCAAAATGGCGTTGTTGAAAGAAAGAATAGGACCATTGTGGAAGCTGCCTGTGCCATGCTATGTGACCAAGGTCTACCGAAGTTTCTGTGGGGAGAAGCTGTGAACACTGTTGTGTACATACAAAACCGATGGCCGCATTCTGCCCTGGACTCCAAAACTCCCGAAGAGGTTTTCACTGGTAAGAAACCTGACGTCTCACATTTTAGAGATTTTGGATGTCCTGTTTATTTTCATGTGGCGAAGGAGAAAAGGAGCAAGTTGTATGCTTCTAGGAAGAAGGGAATGTTTATGGGCTACAACGAAACTTCGAAGGCCAATAGAGTCTATGTGCTTGGTCAAAGGGAAGTGGAGATATGCCACGATGTTACCTTTGACGAAGATGCTTCCCTGAGGAAAGAAGTCAATCTTCCGAGATCTGATCGTGAAACAAGGCCTGAAAATCAAGTAGAATCGAAGGATGAGACGATGCCCAATGTTGAAGGACCGATGGACCCAATTGATCCACCTCCTTCAATGAGGAAAAGACCATCATGGCTCAAGGACACTCTCGAGGATGCCGAGGGACATATGACCCCAAGGGGGACATTCCGTGAAAGCAAGAAGTTGAATAGATACCAAGGGTATCTAGCAACCATGAGTCCTATCGTACAATCTGAGCCTGGATCTTTTGAGGAAACCGTAAACCATCAAGTCTGGAAGGATGCTATGCACGAAGAGTATGAGTCCATAATGAAGAATGATGTTTGGGATGTGGTTCCAAGATCAAAGGACAAAGCAGTTGTCACCTCGAAATGGCTCTACAAGATCAAGCATGGATTTGATGGAAGTGTTGAAAAGTTGAAGACAAGATTCGTTGCCCGCGGCTTCTCTCAAAAGGAAGGCGTAGACTATGATGATATATTTGCACTTGTGGCTCGATATACCACCATCCGATCTATCATAGCCCTTGCTGCTATGCAAATATGGAATCTTCATTAGATAGATGTAAACACTGCATTTCTGCATGGTGCGATAAAGGAAGAGGTGTATGTGGAGCAACCTCTAGGGTTCGAAGTCCAGGATCGGGAAACCTATGTCTGCAGGTTGAAGAAAGCCCTCTATGGGCTGAAGCAAGCACCCAGAGCTTTGTACGAGAGAATAGATAGCTACCTGATGAAGTTGGGCTTCACTCGTAGTAATGCTAATCCAAATCTTTACTTCAAGGTTGATAGAGAAAGGCCTCTCATTCTGGTGTTGTATGTGGATGACCTCTTCCTGACAGGTGCTGACCCTCTCATTCGTCAATGCAAGAGGGAGCTCGCTGCTAAGTTCGAGATGAAGGACCTAGGACTGATGCATTACTTCCTAGGTCTGGAGGTCTGGTAGAGACCTGGCGAGATTTTCCTTTTTCAAGGAAAATATATTGTGAAGCTTTTGTAAAGATTTGGTATGGTGAACTGTAAGCCTCTGTCGACACTGATGGAGCTTAACTTTAAGAAGTTGAGTGGTAGCGCTGTTGGGCCCTTGCTAGCAAATCCTACCGAGTATCGTCAACACGTAGGGGCTGTGATGTTCTTAGTAAACACTCGTCCGAACGTATGTTTTGCAGTGAACACTTTGAGTCAACATATGGTTGAGCCTCATCACTTTCACTGGGTTGGTGCCAAGAATCTGTTGAGATATATTCGAGGCACGTTAAACCATGGCCTGAGATACACTGTCGGGAGCGTGACACTCCATGGATATACTGATGCCGATTGGGCTGGCAGTGTGGTGGATCGTAAGAGCACATTGAGATGTTGCTTCACACTTGGTTTTGCTTCAATATCATCGATGAGCAGGAAGTAGAAGTCGGTGGCTTTGAGCACCACAGAGGCCTAATACATTGTAGCGAGTATGGCCTGTTGTGAAGCAATCTGGTTGTGAAAGCTCTTCAGTGAGTTGTTCGGGCATGTGCTAGATACCACCGTGATACTCTGTGATAACCAGAGTGGGATTCGGTTGTCCGAGAATCCCGTGTTCCACGATTGATCCAAGCATATTGATATCAGGTTCCACTTTATCCGGGATATGGTACAGCGAGGCGTCATAAGGCTCGATCATATAGGAACTGATGAGCAGGTCACGGGAAGGTCAAGTTCCTAACCTTCCATGAGAATCTTGGTATCGTGGAATGGCCCTATTCTGAGGGTCCTGTTGGACGATGAGGTCTGGGAGCTCTGGGGGGGCTTTGGGATAGCTTCTCGGAGTTATAAGCACTCACGGGGCTAGGCTTGCCGAACCTTGTGGTGCTTCTGCCCCACCGTTATGATATTTGAGTTGGTTTACCTCTCATGATCTGTGCCTGTATGCATCCTACCCATTGAGTTCAGGGCTCATCAGAAATACCTCTCATTTGGCCAGTGAAGTGGGAAAAGCTAGAGAGGAGTAGCAAATACTGATGGACGCATCAAAGATTACTGTACTCCCTATCTAGGATGGCACGTGTCCAACCACTTGATCTGGGATCAAGTCTAGTGAGGTTTCGGACCTCCTACTGACTTCGGGTTAGATAAACCAACTTTGGGTTGGTATGAGACTTTCTGAGTCCTATAGAGGTTTCGGACCTTTGGGCTGAATCTGTCAGCCGAGAATGATGTCTTTGTGACTGACCCACCTTTGTTCTGAAATAAAGAAGCCAACAAAGCAAGTTACGGCGAGATGACGCACGATGTTTGGATTGCACAGGTGGATGGTGTTCTCCCTAGTTGAGAGGGAGTGTTAATTTTGGACAACTAGGTCCAAACTCCATGTTGTGATGCTCAGATGAAAATGCCAATATTTTTATTGGACTCCTCTTTCGGAGAGGTGCAAGATCAATTTAAAGATCATCTTGATCCGATGAGCAGAACATTTATTTTGAATCTAAGTTGTAGGAAACGTAGGGTAGGGGTCCGTTTCTGCCTTGAAACGAAACGGAAACTCGTTTCCTCGTATCATACGGCCTGGAAACGTATTTCTGTCCATACTGGGCCATTTCCTGTGGGGGAAACGTGCCCATTACAGACGGAAACGCGTTTCCAGGCTGTACGAGCATGTTTCCGTCGTTTTAACTTAATTTTTTTTGCTTTTTTTGGGGTTCGTGTGTTTTATTATTTCTGTAATTGTGGAAAGTGTCTCTTGCTTCTAATGATCAAGCCTATGGCCCTAGTATTTATATGCGATTCATGGTAATGTTAAATTCTTAAAGTAAAAGGATGAAAATGAAATGACATCCTTAATCTTCATTTTCATCCTTTTACTTAAATTTTTAACATTACCATGAAATGACTCGGGATGTTTGAGAGTGGTTCCGATCTCATTGGATTTCATATGGAGAAAGTAGAATTTTAGATCTCATTCAAAATCCAGCAGACTTATCAGTTTTTCAAGATTTCAGGATAGGGTGATTGCAATGTTTCCATCGAATTCTGTCATATATTAGGGTATGGAACTCGTATTTAATAAAGAGCACCAATCCCTCTATGTACCTTGATGTTAGTGACATTGGTTGTCAAACTCCTCTATCATGACCCAACTAAAAATGTACCCATCACTCAAACAAAACCTTGACTTAACATGCTCATAGTTTTTATTGTACTTGCAGCCTCACAGTCTTTATTGTACTTGCAGCTTCATATATATAATAAAGGTTGATTTTGAGATTTTGATATATAATAAAGGCTGGTTTTGGATATTTCGATATTGCTATTTTTATTATGTGTCTGTTTTCATTCATGAGTACCAGAATCCTGTAATAGTTTATGCTTTGAATTTATCATGTATGTTTTATGATTTCACATACGTATTTTAAATGTCCTAAATTTTAATATAAATTTAACTTATATATATATATATATCGCATTTCCGTTTCCAAAATTTGGGGAGGTCGCGTTTTTGTATCGCTTCCCGTTTAAACTCGTTTCGTTTTCCATTTCATGCAACTTAGTTTTGAATTTATTCAAAATATGTGTAGGTCGGCCTCGAAGGTTTGAGCCCCAGCTTGAGTCACACACCCTCATTGATTGATATATATTGGTCAACGTTGGAGGACATTTTTCACTCATCTCATCCTCACACATTTCTCTCTCCTCGTCGGATTGGTTCGATCACTGAGGCACTTCTTCACACGTGGGAAATCATGAAGAAGGAGACTTTTCTTCGTTTTCGGCCTAGGGTTTACCGTAACATTGACTAGTGTTGACTTTGGCCGCCGCATGGTCAAATTGACTTGAATCTCTCCCAAACTTTCGATTTTATGAATCCACATTTTTTGGCACACCGAGGTCAGACGTTGACTTTGACTCGCTATGTTGACCTTGTCAGCTAAGCATCGTTTGCGTTGACCGTTGACCGAAAACGTTGACTTTTGTTGACTTGAGTCAATCGTTTTACACCATTTTTTACTTACCTAACCTATTATCATTAGATGGACCCAAGTACACCGTAAGACCAATTTTACCCAAGTAAATTGCCTTCACTATGTTAAATAACTTAATAAACCACATTTATTAGTTGTTTATTCAAAACAGAAACCCCAAAAGGAAATATTAAACAAACCTATATTTGTTTGATTTTCCTTATGGAATAATTAATTAACCATAATTTAATTATTATTCCTAGTCATGTTTAACCTAAAACAAAGAAATTAATTAGATAAACCTTTATTTATCTTATTAATTTCTAGGAATAATTATTTAAATCTTATTTAGATAATATTCCTTGTTAAATATGACCAAATCACCTACAAATAATTAAATAAATCATTATTTATTTGATTATCCTTCAACTACTCTTTAAAAAGATAAATAAACTATTTATTTATTTATTATTAAAAAATAAAGGATCTTTTAATCTAAGTCAAATACTCTTTTCCAACAAATATAATAAAATATTCCATAAAAGGTGGATCTAGATTTGGTTAACATTATTTTAATCATGCACCCAAGATCTAGAATGACCCAATACTATTATAAAATAGGAGGGTTTTTCCTACCATTCTTCACCTTTTTGTTGCCTATTAGATCACTCGGGATCTAAACTCTGGTCCGACTTTGAGCCATTATCATTGTCATATTTCCATTATTTGTTGTGAGAGGCCCTTGAGTTCTATCTTTGTCTCGGGTTTTCTACACCAACAGAGAGAGAAATGCTAGATCTGGCAACAGGACTTCCAAGAACCCATCCCATTATGATAATTGGAAACATCTTCTTGTTTTCCTCCAAAATCTTTAATACAAAATATTCTTTCAAAATTGTTCTTGTCTTGTCTATTGGATATGGAGAAAACCCTTCTTTTTAATCGCTTAATGTCTTTCTATGCATGTATCCGGTTTTTTGGCAGCCTCTTGTCTTGATCAACTAACCGCGATCTAAAGATATTGGCAGCCACGTAATGTTAGGGCTATTAGTTATGCGTAGCTAAAGTGGTCTTTTTTCGTACACTTGACAAAGGATTCATACTAACAATCGTTTTGGTTGTCCTAGACGGTTGTGTGACACTTCTAGTTGGTCGAATCGTATTGAGACTTTGCTCCGTTGAAGTATGTTGTTGACTATCGTAACTCACCAACAAAATTATATATTTTGGCTTATTTTCTGTCGATCTATTGGTATGTTCTATCATTATTTTACTTTATTTTTTATGTGATTGTTGACTAATATTGGGATAAAAAGTAAACTTGCATCAAGTGTAGAACATCTACAACAATTTACATGGTATCACAAACTCGAGGTGAAGACAAAGCCCTAGTTTGTAGCAATCATCGAAGAAGAGGATGGGTTCTCAAACTACAATGGCTTTAAAGATTATGACAATTGATCTGGGAAGGAAGACTTCCATGCTTGGAAGATGACATTGGATCTTTATGTTGGAAGACCATGATGTCATGGACTATGCGTAGTAAAATCCAAGAGCCTCCATCCACTCGCAAATCGTCATACAAACTCAAAGTATAAGAAGGGGGAACTAAGGCAAAGCTAATGATCGTGGACTCAATTCATAAGAGTTTGGTTGCCTATATCTCTCGTAGCCGGGCATATCCAAAGAGATGTATGATAAGTTGTTCAACATGTTCAAGGCCAACAATGCGAATCAAGTCCTATTCTTCAAGAACCAATTGAAGAATCTAAAGAAATGGATGACTCTGCTCAATCATATCAAGCCGATGCAAAACTGAATAATCTTCGGCTATTGGGGAGACAATAGCTGATCGAGAGATGGTTCTCACCGCACTTGGAGGTCTCTCATCTGAATGGCATTTATTTAACACTACCATTGTCAATAACAATGTCATACCTAACTTTGACAAAGTACTATCGAGATGCATACAAGAAGAGACAAGGATGAAGGAAATGTTGCCTAATCGCTCGTGCTAAGAAGAAGAACTTTGGTGGTCCGAAGAACAAAGGAAGAGTAGGGGCTCAAGGAAAGAAAGGCAAATGTTACACTTGCCACAAGCTCCGGACACTATGCTAGAGAATGGCCTTTCAAGAAGGATTCTCCCAACAATGATGACGACAACAAAAACAACCGGAGGAATGGCACAAAAGGAACAACGGGTTCAAAGGAAAGAGGAAGGCCTTCCTCCCAAGCAGAAAATGGACAACGTTGACTTTTGCTGACTTTTGGGGCTTCGATCGTTTTGGCTGTCCTAGAGGGTTGTGTGACACTTCGGTTATCGACCGCATTGAGACTTTGTTGGTTAAAGCATCCCGTTGACCATCGTAAAGCACCAACACACTTCTATATTTTGGCTTGTCTTCCGTCAATCTACCGGCATGTTCTATCACCATTTTACTTTAGTGTTTATGTGATCGTCGAATGATATTGGGATAAAAAGTAAAGTTGCATCAAGCATAGAACATCTACAAAAATTTACATGGTATCTAGAGCTAAGGTGAAGACAAAGCCCTAGTTTGTAGCAATCACCGAAGAAGAGGATGGGTTCCTCAAACTACAATGGATTTAAAGCCGATTGAAAAATTGATCGGGAAGGAAGACTTCCATGCCCGGAAGATGACATTGGATCTTATGTTGGAAGACCAAGATGGCATGGACTATGTGGCAAAAATCCAAGAACCTCCATCCACCGCAATCGCCGCCGCCAAAACAAAGTACAAGAATTTGAAAATCAAAGCAAAAGCCGTATGATCGTGGACTCAATTCATAAGATTCTCGTTGCCTACATCTCCGAGCGCCAGCACTTCCAAAGAGATGTGTATGTGATAAGTTGGTCAACATGTTCAAGGCCAACAATGCGAATCAAGTCCTATTCTTCAAGAACCAATTGAAGAATCTAAAGAAAGGCAAGGATGAATCCGTCCAATCATATTTTTGAAGCCGACCGAAATCAAGAATAATCTTCTAGCTATTGGGGAGACAATAGCCGATCGAGAAATGGTTCTCACCGAAGACTTGGAGGACTCTCATCCGAATGGCATGTATTCAACACTACCATTCTCAATAACAATGTCATACCCGATTTTGATGAAGTACTATCGAGATGCATACGAAAAGAGTCAAGGATGAAGGAAAATGAAAATGAAGGAAATGCCTCCTTCATCGCTCGTTAAGAAGAAGAACTTTCGTGTCCAAGGAACAAAGGAAGAGTAGGGGCCCAAGGAAAGAAAGGCAAATGTTACACTTGTCACAAGCCCAACCACTATGCTAGAGAATGCCCTTTCAAGAAGGACTTCTCCCGATGATGATGACAACAAAAACAACCGAAGGAATGGCAATCAAAGGAAAATAGATTCAAAGGGACGAGGAAGTCCGCTCCGACGAAATGGGCAACCTTTCAAAAGGTCGAGAAATTACCGCCATGGAAAAACAAAGGTCTCAATGTGGCATTCATTGATGGGAAGGTGCGACCGGGGAAGAAGAATTTCAAGGAAGTTACCACGATTGGGTTTAGAGTTGATACACTCTACCAAAGTTGAAGGAAGTCCACCGGGAGCGATGACATGATACTTTCCGACGTAATTAAACCGTGGCACCTGAGGTTTGGGCACCTTCACTACAAAGCCCTTCCCGAAGCAAGGAAGGTGGTGATGGAGATGACCGAGTTCAAAAATGATCATGAAGGTGTATGTTCTGGCCGTGCTAAAGGAAATCATATAAGGGGACCTTTTCCCTCAAGTGTCACAAAGACATCTCGATGTCCAGAATCGATACATTCCGATCTATTTGGTATGCCGTGCGTGACACCCTGGGAGGATGTTTCTATTATAAGGACGTTCATAGATGACTTCTCTCGCAAAACCTCGGATAAACACTTCTTTGAAAAAGAAGGATGAGGCTTTCATGTGGTTTTGTAGCTTCAAAGCCTTGGTGGAAAATCTAATACGGGAAGAAGATCAAGATACTAAGGACCAATAATGGCACTTCGAATATGAAATGAACGAGGTTCAAGAACTTTTGGCAGAGAAGCCGATATCAAGAGGGAGACCACAATTGTCTATACTCCTGTACGAATGGTGTTGTTGAAAGAAATAACAGGACCATTGTGGAAGATGCTCTCGTGCTATGCTATGTGACCAAGGTCTTCTCTGCTTCGTGGGAGAAGCCACGAACATCGCCGTGTACATACAAAACCGATGGCCACATTCCGCCCGGACTCCAAAACTCCCAAAGAGGTTTTCACTAGTAAGAACCCGACATCTCACATTTTAGGAGTTTTTGGATGTCCGAATATTTTCATGTACCGAAGGAGAAGAGGAGGAAAGTTTCTTCGGGAATAAGGGAATGTTTATGGGCTACAACAAAACTTCAAAGGCCTATAGAGTCTATGTGCCTGGTCAAAGGGAAGTAGAGATATGCCACGATGTTACCTTTCACGAAAATGCTTCCTTGAGGAAAGTAATCAATCTTTCGAGATCTGAGGAAGATCATGAAGCAAGGCCTGGAAATCAAGAAGAACTAAAGGATGAGACGATGCTTGATGTTGAAGGACCAATGGACCCTATTGATCCACATCCTTCAATGAGGAAAAGACCATCATGGCTCAGGGACACTCTCAAGGATGCCAAAAATCATATGGTACCAAGGGGTACATTCCGTGAAAGAAAAGAACCGAACAGATACCAAGGGTATCTAGCAGCCATGAGTACTATTGTACAATCTGAGCCTGGATCCTTTAAGGAACCCGTAAAGCATCAAGTTTGGAAGGATGCTATGCACGAAGAGTATGAGTCCATTATGAAGAATGATGTTTTGGTATCTTTTTGATGATAAGAACACCATAATAATCAAGATAAGAAGAAGAAAATTATTGTGAAAATTCCAAATCTGAATTACTTACCGCGTTGATAGATTTATATCGCCTACCTATTTATGATAAGTTATTTCATAAATTTCTTTCAAGAATTCTGAATAAAATACAATTGCGTAATCACTTAACCATAAGCAAAGAATAGAACGTAACGAATAGAAACAATCACATGTACACAATTATTTTTGGGATAATTGTCCCCGTAAAAACCCAATGCGGGAAACCGGTGTATCGATGAGGGTTTGTATTATTCTTCAAAGAATGAAAAGCTTTTACAAGAAATAGACGGGCAGATCTCTTAAGATATTAATTTCGAGATAGATTCTTCGAATCCTCTTGGAGAATTTCTCCGACACCCAGAAGACACCCCAGCCTTCCCTCTCGCGCCACTCGCGTGATCCTCTCGCTTAGGCTCCTTAAGTGTTGGACTCCGCGGCTGCCTCGCGTGGGCACTCGTTGCCGCCGCTCGTGTTGCCCTATGTGGCCCTTTGGCGTCCTCCCTCTTGCCTTTCTTTGTCACTATTGACATCCCCTTCCTTCTTCTTCCTCTCGCTTTCTCTTCCCTACAACTCTCCCTCCGAAATCGAATTCTATTCCTTCGTAATCGATTTCCTTCGGCACCGATTGTGTGCCCGACTTGGATTTCCAAATGACCCTCGTGCCTTCTATTATAATCCTCTCATCGATGAATCAACTACCGCATTAGATCTCTAATCAATGGCTAAGATTAAACATGACTTGATCTTCGTTCTCTAGAAGATTTCACTCGTTTTATTAATGCCCTTTAATTATTTTTTTTTCCCTAAGTTTAGACTTAGGTCCTCATTGAAATAATTAATTATTTTAATAAAACATGAACTGGTGGAATTTCCATAAACGATTTCGGTTTTTTGGAATATTGATGTCCAAACCTCCTCACAAAATTTTGAGACCGGAACCTAAGTCACTCGACACGGATTCGGTGGATTCGATGGACACGCGGATTCGAGAACCGCATTCGGACACGATGACCCCGAATGACACACCCGCATACATTATATATTATTTTATTTAAAAATATATATATATATATATATATATATATATATTAAAAATTTAGATATTTTTTACACAAATTCACCGATTCAAACATAGATTTAAGATCTTAGATACTCAAACATGATACATTGATACATTGATAGTAGATACATCATACAATTGTCAATCATACATATTACAATTTACAAATTTACTCGTAAAGACAAGATAAGAAGATACTATAGTTTTCTCATTAAGTCATCAAAATCAAAATGTGTTACATAAGTACACCGCCAATAACAAATAGAAATAGAAAATACAAAACAACTACAATCTACAAGACTACAAGTAGCAATGAGTCATCAATCCTCATCATCATAATCGCATCATTGTCCTCATCCCTTGATCATCATGCTCACCACCGCTTTCCCCTCCTCCTCGTAAACAATGATAAAACCCGCATGTTGGCCATGCCGATTTAATAGGCTCAAGCATTTTGTCCACCTCTTTCTTTGCCTTTGTCATCAATGTGGCTCCGAGCTTTCCGACCCAGGAGGCACATACCTTGATGGAGCCCCATGACTAAGAGCTCGACACATCTCAATAAATAGAGGTGATCGTGCAACATTAAAGGATATGAAGTTCGATAGAAAAAAATGCAAATGGTGAGATCAAGCTCTTCCTCTTCTCTTTTTGAAAATCTTGTCCATTGGACCAACTATAGTTTTTCTTCGATTATCCCCTACTAAAACTCTCAAAATGGAACTTTTTGTTGCTTTTCCTTAAGAATGGAAGGGGATCATCATTCTTGGTTTGTTTTGATTTTGATGTCACAAATTGCCTCACCAACAAATTGCTCTTTCTCCACTCCTTCCTCCGTGGCGATTCAACTCGGCTATACAAGCTTGTAATGCCAACTTGGCAAAGCCAACAAATGAGCTTACACAAGAATATGTAAGCAGGAAATGGGAGTTGCAAAAATCGTATTTCCATGAAACATTGCCTCCTCCCTTTCCTTACTACTCGGTCTCCTACCTCTCTTGTCACATATTTCCACAATGGGTATTTAAATAAGTGAATTTTTTTTCCCGAACATTTGAAGCTATTGTTGGCAAAATTTCCACTTCCAATACCGTATGGAATACTTGGCACTTCGATGAAATAGGGGCGGTATGAGATCTCGAATGAGGACATTCTTTCCTTTATTTTCCCCCGTTCCTTTGCCGCTCTTGATTGAGCCATGAATACCTGTGAAAATAAACAAAATGACCAAATATATAAAACATATGCACATGCAAACACTAACAACAAACTAAATGCAAAAACATAGAGGAACAGCAAGGCACTTACCGATGCTCGAATCTCTTTGAAAAACTCTCTTTATCCTTTCTAACGCTTACTCCTTGCTCACTTCACAAAAACCACCGTGAGAAAAAATGGTCGAAACCCCACTTTCATAACTTAAACCTCACACTTTTTTGCCGGTCGAATCCAAATTTATACGGATTCGATCGTATCAGACAGACACAATTAGGATTGACGTGTCCTATATGGAAACGATCAAATCCCGTGAAATCGGTACGAATCCGTATGCACGTTTCGATACGACGGATTTGGGACCGTGGGCCCCACCCTACGAATCCGGTTTAGTTTGGAACACTTTTTAATGATACAAAAAATCAAGACTCCTCTTAGCGAGGAAAGTGTTCTAACAAAATGCCAATTGCATCTACTCGAATTCGAAGCATCTACTACGCTACCAATGTCTCGTTTTTGCCCTCATCCGTCGGGCAGCCGCCGCCCTTTGTACGTCGCCCCTAACCTCATCACCTGCCACTCCCTCATCCGTACCGTAGCTACCTCTAAATTTCGAGCCTATCCATTCCTCCTACCGGCATGGATTCTCGACCATCCCCATTGTTTCTCTCAAGTAGGAAAACTTAGTCTTACCCGCAGCCGTGAGGATATCCGCCACCTACTCTCCCCGTAGGAATGTGTTTCAATTGTACAAACCCCCGTTGGACATAGTCTCCCGATGAAGTGACACTCGATTGCAATGTACTTCGTCCGATCATGAAACACAGGATTTTTAGAGAGCTTGATGCAACTTTGATTATCACACAAAATGTTGGTCGCTTTCCACCTCTTTCGATCATGAAACACGTGATTTTCTCGCAGAGCTTGATGCAACTTTGATTATCACACAAAATGTTGGTCGCTTCATCCTTTCTTGAGTAAGTTCATGAGCAACTTACAAATCCATGGCCTCACACGAAGTTGTGCTAGTTGCCATATATTTAGCCTCGCTAAGCTCAATGCCATGGATTTCTATTTCCTAATGCACCAGAAGTCATTCCCCGATCCGACACCGAAACAATACCCCACCGGTACTCTTCCGATCTACCGGACTTCTAGCCTAGTCTTCGTCGTTGAACCCAATTAACCGGATGTAATTGCCCTTGGTGTACCTCAATCCAAGCTCGATTGTCCCCTCAAGTACCCAAGAACATGTTTACCGATACCTAGAGCCCTCCGGTTCTACCATGAATCGACCGAGGGTATTCACGACATAACAAATGTATGGTCTAGTATTGACCAGGTACATCAACGATCCTATGAGCTGCCTATATAAGGTAGGATCGTGCTCATCATCCCTGGGATGTATCGATTTTCTTCCAATTTATGATCATTGGTGTAGCCATGGGTCTACATTCCTCCATATGAAATCTCTTCAAATCTTCTCATAGTATATCTTCCTTGCCCAAGGAAGATCTCTCCCTTTTGTTGCCAAACTTACAAACCTAGAAAATAGTGCATCTGCCCTAGATCTTTCATGTCGAATTCTCCGTTGCTAGATTTTCCTTGCAAGCCTTTGATGAGCCCATGATCCAAATAAATTTCCATCATCTACATAAAGAACCAATATTAGAGGCTCATCCCCTACTCTCGTATAGTAGAGATCGGGATCTATGCCACTCCCGGATAAATCCTATCTTTTGCGTAGCTTAATTTGACCATACCAAGCTCTAGGGCTTGCTTTAGTCCATACAAGGCTTCTTTATCTCGCACACATGATTTTTCCAAGCCATGCGTCTCAAAGCCCTCTGTTGTTCTATGTATACTTCATCTTCTATCACCCCATTCAAGAATGCAAATTTCGACATCCATCTGGTGAATCTCGCATCCCATCTCGCGCTACAAGGGATATGATGAATCTAATTGAAGTATACCGAGTTACCGGGCGAAGGTTCCTTCATAGTCAATCCCTTCCTTCCGAGCGTACCCTTGGGCTAGAAACTTGGTTTTAAATTTTTCTATACCTATTTACTCCACAAGATATTTAATCTTGTAGATCCATCTCGAACCTAAAACCGATTTTTCTTGAGGTCTCAAAATATTTCCCGTACATCATTTGTCATGATGGAGCTTTACCCTCCACCATCGCATCTACCCACACTCGATGTTGAGTTGCCTCCCGAAAATCCGTAGGGTTCTCCAACCTCGTGCTACCAATTCCCCGGTACCCGTCTAGTCGTCTCTAAGCCGCCTCTTCTCATGTTTAGAGCTCCAACAAACTCCTCCTCGCATCCCTTAGGGTTTGTTGGAGTTCTCTCGCCGTCCTTCCATTGGTGGTGGGTGGATTTATTTGCTCTCTTTCTTGCACTTCCTCGTAAAATCTATCCTTAGGATCCTCGTGCCTTAGAGAGGCACTAGAGCCATCTTCCGCAGTCGAGTGGCCGGACCAGCGGACCCTCCTCAAACTATGTAGCCGAAGACATTTCCCGGGATTTCGTGAAGGCTCTTTCCTCCATGAACTTCACATTCACGGGACTCACTACTATCTTTCCCACTTCCGTGATATAGATGCGTAGTCTTTCTTTGAATTCTTCTCGCTTATATCCCACAAGGTATCCTTTCTTTGCGCTTGATTCAACTTCTTCCTCTTCTCGTCGGCACATGACAATACGCTATACCGTCAAATATCCTAAAGTGGCTCACTAAAGTTTGCCGATTACGTTGAACATGCTCGTGGAGGTAACTCACCCAATGCGTTATGAGGAACCTTTGTTCTCGTACATACATGGTTGTGTTACAAGCCTCAACTCATAGAATTTGGGCATGTCTCGATCATACAACATTGAGTCCTTTGTAGCTTTGACAAGTAGTCCTATTTTTCCGTGCAACTCCATTCGCTTCCGTATTATATGGAGCGTTCCATTCTCTCTGATGCCTTTCCTTGTGTAGAACCTTGTGAAGTCCTTGTCAATGTACTCTCCACCATTGTCCGATCATAATGTATTGATCCACGTTCCGCGCATTCTCCACAAGAGATTTAAACTCCTTGAATCGATCAAAGACCTCGTTCTTGCCCGGTAGGCAGATCCATGTCTTTTCTCGGAATGGTCATAAATGAAGGTGACAAAATACTTTGCACCACTAAGAGCATTCATGGACATTGGTTCGTAGATGTATGAGTGTATCAATCCCAACACACTCTTGGCCCTATTGTTGCTTCTTGGATACGCTCGTCTTGGCATACTTTCCTAATACGCACCCTCTCGCATGTCTCGCTTGGTGCTAAGTTCTAGAGCTCTCGTGATGCCTTTCGAGAATTCTCAAGGCTCCATGATGTAGATGCCCCATTCTTCTATGCCATAACTCATTCAAATCTTTCTCATCAAGATCGCCTATCAAAGCCATTGGGGACTCGAGCCGTAACTTATACAACAGGCTCGACTCCAATTTGTGCCTTATTTTTCCTAACTTGGGTGTTTGATCGGAACTTTGTTGCCATTAAAGTATACATCATAGCCTTTGTTTAGAAGCCGAGACACAAGAGTAAATTCATCCCCAACCCCCGGTACATGCAAGATGTTGGTGGCTCGCCAAGCTTGTTGCGAGCTTCGTTTGAAATATTATGGTGCCTCTTCCAACAAAGGGGTACATTTTTCCTTATTTCCCATAGTGATTTGAAAATTCATCTACTCCTCCCGGTAGTTCGAGAAGCATTCTCAAACTCCAATCATATGAACAATGTTCCACCGTCAATATACCAGACTTAGAGAGGCCATGTTTACACAAGCAAATTCTCTTCTCTTTTCTCGGATGCCTCAACTAAAATGTCATGATCCCTCTGCTCCTCCATGCGTTCTAGAGAACTGCGTGAACCCTTCCGAGTTGTTGCTACATCAATGTCGAATCTCCGTTCCATTGCAGAATCTCTCCTCTTCCATTACTTTGTCTTTTGCTTTGATGCCATGTGAAATTTCCAAATCAGTCACACCCACGTGATAGATTTATTTCACCTACTTATTTATGATAATTTATTTATGAATTTCTTTCAAGAATTAAATAAATACAACCGCAATATTCACTTAACCATAAGCAAAGAATAGAACAGAATGCAATAGAAAAATCACATGTACACAACATGGACAATTGTCTCCGAAAACCCAATGCGTAACCTATGCAGCATATGAGAGCTTGTATTATTCTCCAACAATGAAAATATTTTACAAGAAATAAACGGGTGTCTCTTAAGAATACACTTGAGATAAATTCTTTGAATCCTCTTGGAGAATTTCGACACCCGAAAGACACCCCAACTTCCTCTCGCATCACTTTGCGTGATCCTCTTCGGCACCCTACACTCGACCGCATCACTCGCGGGCACCAAGTTGCCGTCGTCCTCCGTGGCCCTCTCGCGTCCTCCTCTTGCCTTTCTCTCGTCATTGCTGACTTCCTTCCTTCTTTCCTCTCGCCTTTGCTTCTCTCGCCTTCGTAACTCTCCCTCCAAATCGAATTCTATTCCTTCGTAATCGATTTCTGCAATTAAGTGTGCATGTTTTGATTTCAAATGACCTAAAGCCTTCTTATAATCTTCTCGTTGATGAATCAACAACCTAGATTAGATTTCTAACCAATGGCTAAGATTAAAACATGATCGATCTTCATTCTCTAGAATATTCTCACTCGTTTTATTAATACCCTTTAATTATTTTATTTCCCTAAGTTTAGATTTAGGATCCTCATTAAAATAATTAAATATTTTAATAAAACATGAACCTGAGTGGAATTTTCAAAATGGTTTTCGGGTTCTTTGGAATAACGATGTCCAAGCCTCCTCACAAAATTTTCGAGACTTGGAACACTTTACAGTTGCCACAAAAAATCAGCAATTATAACTACATCAAGTTAAAGTAAAGAACCTCACAAATTATCAAGTTTAGAGAAATCACACTCAATATAGTTGCCCTAAATTTCTCAACAATATGGCATGATTTAGGGCATTTTTGAGTCATTTTTTACCTATTTTTTGTGTTTCCATGAGTTTTTAGTACTCATATGTGAGTGGGTTAGGCATTTCCCGCAACCTAGCAATAAGATTTTTGGCCCGATTAAGCACACACTAGTTATGCCATTCTTGGTGATCATAATCCAAAATTCCCATTGAGAAACAACCTCTTAGCACCTGGGCAACCTAGATGTAAGGTCAACTTTCTCATTGGAGGAAAAGAATGGATGAGTCCGATGTGACACCAAATCCAGTTTCTCAAGCCCTCAAAGTGTCAAGCAAGAAAACCAAACTCAACTTGCCAAGCCGCTCACACCCTTTGGATGGACATGAACCCGAAATAACAAAACCATGAGCATTCCCAATTATGTCAAGTAGCTGGGAAAATACCTTTACACGGATTGTGTTAAGAATGCTTAACATTAATGAGATCAATAGTAAAATCTTAGTTTGTTATAGATCGTGCTCCCGCATTGACTTATGCTATCCTCGCTATTTGGAGTTTCACCTACCCCATTTCGTGTCTTGAAGTTTTGTAAATTTTTGTAGATGTTCTATGCTTCGATGCAACTTTACTATTTATCCCAATAGCAAGCCATCGATCACATAAACAATAAAGTAAAATGTTGATAGAACATACTAGTAGATCAACCGAATACAAGCCAAAAATATGTGTTGGTGCTGCTACGATGGTCAACGGATGCTTCAACTAGAAAAGCCCCAATATGGTTAGCCAACCAAATAGTGTCACACAATCCTTTAGGACAGCCAAAACAACCAACCCCAAAATCGACGTTGTCACCAAATTAACACAAACAAGAAGCAGCAGTTTGTGGGTCAACACAAACCCAAGTCAAAGTCAGCATCTAGCCTTGAATAGTGCCAAAAAATGCATTTGGAAAATTGAAATTCTAGGAGAGTTTCAGTCCGTTTGACCTTGCGTCGACCAAAGTCAATGCCGGTCACGTCGTCAGCAGGAAACCGTAGGCCGAAAAAACGAAATGTGTCGCTTTGCCGAAATTTCCCACGTGTGAAGAGAAGAGCTCTAAGGTCATCGAACCAATCAAGAGGAGAGAGAAATGTGTGAGAATGAGATGAGTGAAAATGTCCTCCAACGTTGACCAATATATATCCATCAATGAGGGTGTGTGACACAACCGCCGGGGCACAAAACCTTAATGCCGACTTGCACATATTTTGAATAAATTCAAAATAAATGTTCGCTCATTAGATCAAGATGATCTTTAGATCGACCTTGCACCTCTCCGAAAGAGGAATCCAATAAAAATATTGGCATCTTCATCTCGAGCATCACAACATGAAGTTTAGACCTAGTTGTCCAAAATTAACAAGTTTACTAGTTTCAGCCCATTTTAAAAACTAGTGCTCACGTCCTATTGTTTCTCCATCCTTAATGCCCAAAACATGGTTTAACTTAGTATTTTTGAAATCCCATTATCTTAAACTTTAAAAAATGTCGAAACATTCTTTAGAAACACTATGATTTGTAGATGGAGAGATGTATTATTAATTTTTCTTTAATTAGAAATATGTAACACCATTCTTGGTTAGAAGCTGTGAGCGGGGTAATCAACCTTAGATCCTTAGGAAAGGATGCTTGGAATTCTTTCTCGCCTTATTAAAAATAAGTTACTAGAGTGTGGAAAAATTGATATCATGGATTTTAAGACTCGACGAACAATTGAGTGCATTACCGAGCCGTACTTTTTAAGGCCGTGACTTGTCCATATACTAATAGGGGTTAGTGCATACCTTGGGGATGAAGCATGTGCACAGGTCTATTATGAGTGCATTAATGTAGCCGTACTTTTTAAGATTGTGACTTGTCCATATACTAATAGGGTTAGTGCATACCTGGGATGAAGCATGTGCATTGTGGTCTCTATAATTTATCGCACATGGAAAGGACATGTGTGGAGCATTGAAACACTTTAAATATGTAAGGACCTAGAGAAAAGAGTTACCGACAAAGTGGGTACTTCTCATTTTTTTGCATCGTGAGGAAATAGCAATGATTAAAATAAATATTTGCATGGTGTATGACAAAAGCTAAGAGATTTGTTCAAGACATTATAATAAAGCACCTTTAGAAAATACAATTTGTCCCGGGAAGACATGATCTACTCATGAAAAAAATATCAAAATATATCCTAATTCTAAATCCGAATAATTAAAACCCATTGATTAAGGCAGGAATAGAGGAATTGCAAACACAATTCAAATAGATACAAAGGAGAATATTGTAAAGAAATCCATACAAAAAGAAAAAATTAATGCAGCAATAGTTCACCGAGAGCTGTGAAATAATAAGAAAAACAATTCGACATGTCTTTATAACTCACATTACATACATATGCATAATCAAAGGGATAGCCTAAAACAATTCAACCTCCACTCGGAACATAAAAAGAAACCGTTTACGTATACGTGAAATTTCCAAACAATGGATGTCCAATTGTAATATTTTCAACTCTCTTTTCCATCTATTTAGGATAACAAGGGTCATGGTTGTCACTTTCCTCGCATCGGGGCTTATGTTGAACGTGGGGAACATGTTTTATACAAAATGAAATTGCGTATTGTTTATTATTGCTAATTTTATTTTGCATGCAAGGATAGCAAACACTTTTCCAATTGAACCCTTGTATATCGGAGGTCCTCGTTATTAAGGATTCGGGTCGTGGTTCAAAGATCCCTTCGGGGACTTTGTGTATGTCAATGTAAGTTTGCAACAAAGGTCTACACGTGTTATAAAAAGTCCCTTACAATCAAAACCATCTCAGTATGTCAATATAAAGTTTGCAACAAAGGTATAAATGTATTATAAAGTCCCTTACAATCAAACTATCTTCGTTGCTTATTGTTAGTAATTTATTGACCGAATAAGAGGTAGAGTTCTACTTTCAGCCCAATTTAGCAACAGATGATCTTTCTTCAACTTGCTCGAAAGAAGCATGTGGGTATACATGGGTTACCGGACTTTCTACGTGTGGTATTTATAAGATGGTGATGAGCATAGATGGAACCCTACTTGATACACCAAAAGACAATTGTGAGTGCTTTCGCTAATAGATGGAAATTGATACTTAAACCCATAAGCCTTTGGTGCACTTCTCCGATAACTTCGTACTTCCTAGATCCTTTTCAAGCTTTAATAAATTTAATGTGTGAAATGTGATTGAAGGAACCATGGCTTCTTCATGAATTTGAGTGAAGATTTCTATGGGGAGGCCGCGTCTTTGTCATTGTTGGCACATTCGTCCTAAGGTATTTACTAAATAGACGTACCGTTGTCTTTCATAATTGTTCTTTCACTCACCCCCCGCCTTGAAGTGTTATCTCCGATTTATTGTACTGTAAGTGTGCCAAATTTCCATCCTCGGGAAGCCTCGATAGAAAAAATTCATGAAGACAAAGCAGATTATTATAGCCCTTGATCTCCTTCCTTATTCACAAACACTAAAATGAGCCATTCCCGAGAACCGCTCTATCAACAAAACTTAAAAACCAATTGATAAGTTGTGGAACACTGGAAGAGCTATGTGCAATAATCGTTTTCTCCCGTAGTTACAATAGATGCAGGGTAGTTAATCTTTGAATCCACAATCATTGTAATGATTGCCAGAAATGTTTCCATTACAACTAAAATTCAAGAAAAAAATAGGTGATGGAGAATCATATAAGATCTGGTAAAGGTGAAGAAAATGACTTTCTGTGGTCTGCTTAACTTTGTTGAGACAAACTACCTTTTGAGTCTTCGATTTTCTCACGAGCTTACCGAATCATCTTTTTCTCTACTCCATAGAGCTATATTCAACGACAAGAATCCGATGAGTGAATTACTATTCCTTTCTCGCTTGCATCAGCCATCAATGATCTGATGAGAAAATTAATATTCCTTCTACTTGTAGCTAAAATTATGGTCAAAATATTTAAAATGGAGTTTGTACTCTAAGGAAAGTGTTAGAAAAAAACTCTAGCTTATGATGATTGATTTTTTTTTCCCATCAAATCTTCTCAATTTACCCTTTATTTTTCAAGTTAATTTGCTACATTTTGGAGTAAGCTAAACATTTGTTCACTTGTGGTCGAAAAGTACATTAAATTTGATGGGGTATTATGCAAAAATTATCATTGCCATATCGCATTGGCATGAGATCTAAGTGAAGGTACATAAGTACCAAAGTTTGTAATGTGTTTGATCTTGGCATGCTATAATCAAAGTACAATGCAATATGTATTAGGACACTTGAGGTCTAAAATGGGTCTCCTAAGGAATATTATAAAATATAAGTACCAAAGTTTGTAATGTGTTTAATCTCGTATTCTATAATCAAAGTACAATGCAATATGTATTAGAGAAGATTTGAGGTCTAAAATGGGTCTCCTAAGGAATATTATAAAATAATAGTGAAAATATTAAATAAGATTACATTACATCATCAAATTTTAGAGGGAAAAAAGAAAAAAATGTTTTTTCAACTTATCTCTCTACAATTTTACTCAAATTTCAAGTAAGAGTACTCATAGATGCATAATTTACTAACTAAGGAGTACCCATGCTACATACTTAGATGAACCTTGCTACACTTAAAATGAGAAATATGTGAAAAATCGCATTGCAATCACATTTTCCATGTATTTACTTTTCATGTAGCAACCTATCAAAAGTATACAACATGGGTACTCCTTGGATGAGGAATTAAATTTTACATCCAACAAGTACTCCTACTAATATTTGATAAAATTATAGGGAGATATGCTGAAAATATGAGTTGCAAAAGTAGTTTTTTATGTTTTTACTTTTTTACTCCGCAAATGGTGAATCATCCCCCTGGTATTACATCATCACCTGAATCCTATTGGTTCTTATAAAGTTGATTTTACTCAGCATTTTGCTTGGAGACCCATTTTAGACCTCAAAATTTCTCTAATGAGCTTATATTCAGTGAGTTTGTTGTTGGTTGTGACATTTTAGGACCGACCTCAACATTGGATTCTTTTATAGCAATTTGTTTTCGTGATAAAGAAGTAATGTTTCATGGGCCGTTGCATGGGTAAAACACGTTTCACCGATATGATCAATAGTATTTGTTATAGATACTATGGCAAGATTTATGTTTTAAATATTTAGCATAAATATTTAACTTGGCTCTCCTTTGTGTTGGAAAATCAGAAGCAAGTGTAAATATTTTCTTATGATCATAATTACTTGTGATTTTCTTGTGTTCTTATTAACTTTATTACGTTCTTCTTTATCTTTGTTTCATCAAGCATTTATCAAATACAAAACATGAAGATCGTGACATCGAATGTAAGTGACAGCTGCGGAAAAACCCCTATCTAGGGGAAACCTAGTCAAGAACTCCTCCTTTAGTAGATTCATATGATTACAGACAACCAAGACCTTAGACCAACATAGCCTTCTCCTCCATCAAGTCAAATCTTCCTTTATGTAAGTGTCAACCCTTCAAAGTGCAGCTTTCCAATCTAGAACTTCAACTTTGATGTACCTTCAAAGCTTCGACCTTGATGCAGTAGTTTCACAAATTCAACCTTGATGCGTAGCTTTCCACATCTTCGACCTTGATGCAACAAATTTTTCCTAGCAAAAATCTAGAAACTTCGATCTAGTTTATTGTAATCATAGATAATTTTCGACCCCCAACTTCTCGTAACTTCGATCCGCAATAGAGAGAGAATTTTAACCCAAACTTCAGCTCAATAACTTCGCATGTGAGAGAGAAAGTAAACTCCAAAACTCGATTTCCTCTTCCAAACTTTCTTCTTCTTCTCCATCAACTTCACACCTTTTACTACAACCAAGCATCGCAAATTCAACTTGATGAGAGAGGTAATTAAAATGAAGCTTAGTTGTTTCAATATATAGACTTTCGGTGAGGTGGAATTACCCTATTTGAGGACGACTATGATCATCTTGTGAGGCTGACTTGGTGAAGGAGGTCTAAATGACTTATTTAAGACAGCATCTTTCTTTCTTGACAAATAATTCCCAAGAAAGGTTCTTACAATATGACATGGGCAAAGACACTTCTGACATAAACCCTAGAGGTGACCTAAAAATGCTTGACCCAAGCATGAAACTCATTCTTTAATAAGTCAATTTATATAATAATAAATTTTCTTTTTCTTTCTTTTGATAAATGCATTACATTATGAATCAAGTACAATTATGAAGACCGAACCTAGAACATTCTTCAACACTCCCTCTTAACTAGGAGGTATTCATAATTACACGTATATACAATTACAAGGAAGATCTCAAAGCATATGAACTACGTGATAGTTTAGGCACAATATAGTGCCACATACTAGATTCCCGACTAGGGCAATCTATTCGGGTGGGACTAAGATGGACTAAAGCTACCACTCTAGGTACCATTAGGCTTACTTTCTAAGTATCAACCCAAGGAACTAGCTTCGTATAATGCAAGGTCGAGCTTATGACTAACTCCATCCTCCCTACTTCTAGAACTAGACATTAACACACAGGTCGACTAGATATCCTCCCGTACATTACACAATGCCTCAACACCTTTGATTATTCAAATAAATCACAAATATCTCCCGATCAAACAAATCGAGAATATCAAGCATGAAAAACATGCTTCCAAAACTCGAGAGATTTACCTGTACAAACACAACCTCAATCAATAGCAATCTTTCAAATACACATAACTAAACACAAACCTTTGGGGTCTTCAAACATCTTGATGTTGCTTCACAATTTTATCATAGTAGGACTTGAGGCTTCCCAAAGGAATCTTGACAAAAAAATTCTCAACCATACAACTTCCTTTCCTACTTACATGCAACAACATATTTTACAACCGAACTCGTCTCTTCTTTTAGAACCACCTCAATATACATTCTCCAATTTCTTCTTCAAGGTATCCATCCATGACTATAATATGCCCTCCCTCTCAACTTGGGAGATATGCCTTTTCTTTTATGCAACCTCCCTCTTAACTTAGGAGATCAACTACTCTATGACATCGAATATTTCATGGCTTCTATCCTTATTATGAGTCATCTTGATCATCATCATTCATATAATTTCCTTCATCATGCTTATTAATCAAATCAACTTTTCTTACAAATATAAATTCCAAACATCTTAAAAGATTATGTACCTGTACAACTTAGACAAGTACAACCAAATACATATACAAAAGCATGAAGTTAACTATATCATAAATATACAATAATAGAAGCATTAGACCTTAGATATCAAATACCTAAACTTAGTTAGGTTCATAATAAACAAGAGACTATACTTCTATACTTCAAGTTCTTGCTGGGTTTTTTTAAACCCTAGATCACATCATTAAACTATGGGTAACTCAATCAAGATATCAATCTCATTATATCTAAGCTTTCAATATTTTTCTTGAAGATATAATGAATTCTTAAACGACATATTGCAAACCTAGAAGAAATTCAAACAAGTGTAATGCATCTAACAACATTGAATTCATATGTTAAACTTCTACTAGGATTTAATGCAAACCGTAGATTCCATATATGAAATAATAAGCCTTAGATATCAACAATCAAAATTGATCACAACCTGCAGTCTAAGGTTTCAACAATATGACCAACTTGTTGTAAACCTAGATTTTATCATCACAATCATATCCTAGAATATGAGACTTCTACTAGGGCTTAGTTACAAACCTAGAACAATGAGCGTCAACAACTACATTACTTTATACATATCTAGGATTTCATAATCATGCATAAGCATATCACAACAACATATATCGGGAAAACCAAAAGACACAAATATCAATACATTAGACATATAAAAATTTTGGTCAAGCTAGGGTTTTCGATCAGACAAACAAACATATACCTAGGGTTTCATTTCTAAGAGTTTACTGTAGATATATAAAGGTTTTTCTCATGATCCCTAATTTACCAAAAAACCTAAAGGTCTAGAATTTCCATAACAATACCAAAACGCCAAACATGACACATTACCATCAAAACCCCAAACATCATAAGAATAATATTTTCTTGATTTCATCGATAACCCTAGGAAGACTAGGGGTTTCATAATTAATATCGATACACCCTTAGGTTAGGGTTTTACAGAGAAACGTTTAGGGTTCCACAAGAATGATCAAGCATTTGTATAAAGAGGGTAGATTCAATATAATGTTTAATCACCCAAATAAGAATCTTTATGATTTAAAGGTCATAGACATAACGATGTTAGTGATGTAAAGAAAATTTATTAAAAGGAATGAATATACCTTTATCATGAAGAGAACAAAGCTTAAGGTCTAAGACATACCTTTGACTTTTTTTCTTGACAAACCCATCGGACATCAATTTCAATAGAACTTCTATCATGCCTATTCTTGTGAGGTATGCTCCTTGAGAATTCAACAAGATTTTCCTAAACAAGTGTAAAATATGAAAAAGAAATGTTATTAGCATCTAATACAAACACATCTAGATAAGAGATGGAAACCAAATATAAAGTGATAATGGAAGGAGTAAGATACTTATCTTTGGTAAAATGGTGAAGAGGGGATCCCTCTTAATCCAATATTGAGGGATACTTAGTAGTGTAAGTCCTTGATTTCTAATTCTTCAATGTTGTTTCTTTGGTGATCCTTAATTGAAAACATTTGCTTGATCCATGTCTCTTCTTTTATTCCTTGGATTCTCGGGTTAATTACTTCTATCGTGACCCATTTTGTGACAATTGTAACATTCCAATATTGGACGGGTCTATCTTCTTCTTGGCCCTTTGAGGCTACTTGAAGCTTCCCTTATTCTTGTGATGATCGAATAGACATTTGTGATGTTCTCTTATTCATTCTCCTTTTTGCTTACTAATGATATCTTGACTTCTTCTTGGCTACATGTGTTCCATAATTGTTCGAATGTATAAGTATCCTTCAACTATTGATCTTTTTTTGAGCGAAATCTATGTTGGATATAAATGAAATGAAGGCTATCCTTTATTTCATCCACTAAATAGATTCATGACCAATATATATGTTTCTATACCTTTCTTTCTCTACTTCACCTGATTCATTTGTAGGCTTCTTTTACTTTTTATTTCACTAGATTCAAGACTTTATTCTTCTCGAGGATGAGATCTATCCCCGGTTCCATGCCTATAGTTGGAGGCTACTTCTAGTTTGTTTTTCTCCCTTCAATGAGTTAGACATGGTTTGAAGATAGTGGGAGTGTATCCCCTTATATGATTCATTAGGCTTGATGACCTTACTCCAATCTTCTCCCGACTTCTTATTATCCTTTCAATAGATCTTTAGGTTGCCTTTTTTCTTCCTTTTTTCACCTTAGCCGTGAAGTACCATTTTGGAAAATCGGAAAGGCATAAAGATTTTCTTATGATGATAATTACTTGTGATATTCTTACGGAGTATTCTTAACTTCCTTATGTTCATTTATCTTTGTTTCATTAATCAATTATCAAATACAAAACATGAATATCGGGGACAACGGATGTAGGTAGACATCTAGGGAAAAACTCTATCTAGGGGAAAACCCGAGTCAAGAACTCTTCCTTCAATATATTCATATCATAGTGAGAGAACCAAGACTACTGAATAACCTGGCTTCCTCCTCCACCAAGTCAGCCCTTCCTTCTTGTAAGTGTCAACCCTTCAAAGTGGCTTTCGTCAAAACTTCAACTTTGATGCAACTTCACAACTTCGACCTTGGCAGGAAAACCTCACAACTTCGACCTTGATGCAACAACTTTATCCCAACAACATCCAAAAACTTCAATCTAGTTTACTGCGGTGCAACAAAATTTTCAACCCCCAACTTCACAACTTTAATCTTTTGCAATAGAGAGAGAATTTTGGTCCCAACTTCGGCTCAATAAATTCGCATGTGAGAGAAAGGTAACCCAAAAAACTCGGTTCCTTCTTCTCCAACAACTTCACACCTTTTACTACAATCAGTTTACTACAAATCGAACTTTATGAGAGAATTAATACTAGTAAGTCAATTTTTCTTGAATATATAGGCTTTTGGTGAGGTGGAATCACCCTATTTGAAGGCGACTTGATCATCTTGAGGCTGACTTGGTGGAGGAGGCCTAAATGACTTATTTTACAATAAAATAATTTTCTTTCTTGAAAAATAATTCCCAAGAAGGGTTCTTTACAATATGACATGGAAAAATATACTTGAAATAAACCCTAGAGTTCTACAATGGAGATTTTGACCTAAAAAAAATTGACCCAACCATGAAACTCATGCTTTAATAAGTCAATTTTTAAAATAATATTTTTTTCTTTCTTTTGATAAATACATTACATTATGAAGACCAAACCTAGTTACATTCTTTAACACTTTCCGTTAAAAGGGGGCTTCCCTGCGAGTAGGATTTTTGGGATGTTAGGCCAAATGCATTTAAAGCGTTTTGATGAGTAAATCCTACAAAACAATTTAAAAGGGTTAAAATAGTAGTGTCTTTATATTGGACATGGGGTCAACTAAGCCTCCACTTTAGAATTTTATAAGTAAGCCAAATAATGATAAATAGGAAGTCTACTACAAACCTAATAGATCACCTAGCTACTTCATAATTTCAAGAAGGTCGAGGAAGATTCTCCACTAGAATACCTCCAATGTTTTGAGAAGGAATTTATTCAAGAAGGTAGAAGAGGGAGCCTGACCATTGTTAGATAAGAACACCACATTTAAAACCATTAAAGAATAAAATACCGAGAGGAAATGAAGATACCACTTACTCATCATATTACACACAAAGCCATTAATCTATTGATCCATCCATTAAGAAGTATCCACAAAATAACACCTTCAATCGAGCACTTTGTTGAAGATTGTAACTAGGTTCGGTCTTCATAATTTATATTTATTGCTTAACAACCAAAAGAATTGAAGAAAAAATATATATATTATTTATTTATATTATTAAATGACTTATTAAAAAATGGGTTTCATGCTTGGGTCATGTTTAGTATAAGGTCCCAATTGTGGACTTCTAGTTTAATCATTACATATTTATATTGACCTTTTGAACCATGTAATTAGGTTTATCTTTGAGTAAAAAGTGGTGCGGTAGCCCTCCACATCAAGTCAGCCTAAAGGAGATCAAGTTGGCCTCCAAAGGAAGGAATTCGAACCGTCGAGAAGGCTATAAATGCAAGGAGGTCGATTTCATTTGCCAACCAATTCTTGCAACTCACAACATCAAGGGAAAAAGTGCGAAATTGGAAAAGGAGGGAAAAATAAGTGCCATTTGGGTCTATACGAAGAAAGAAAAAATCAAAATTTTTGGTGAAGAAATCTCTATATTTCGTGGTCTCTCTTGAGGAGATCGAAGTCTTTGAAGTTTGAAAGTTGTTGTTGCTGCAATCTACGAAACCTTTAGAAGATTGGTTGTTGTTCTTGCTAGGTCAAAGATTTGGAGGCTAACTTGGTGTGGAGGGAAATTTTGGCTCATGTCTAGGGTTAAGAGTCTCAAAGAATACTATTCAAAGGAATAATTATCTTGAGCGGCCTCGGGGTTTTCACGGCTTCTAGCCTACATGCGAGTGTCCTTGATCTATGTGTATTTTCTTTGATATTTGCTTGATGAACTAATAAGAATAAAGATAAAAGAAGAACATAACAATAACTAAAGAAGATCACAAGTAAATAATCAAGAACAAGGCCTTTACGCTGATTCTCTTACGCGCTCTAGGCCGCCATTCATAGCACGATGAAGAAAATAAAAATTTCAAAATTGTTGAGGATTTCTCCCAATCCAACCATAAGTACAATTCTCTATTTCAAGAGAGATGATCAACTTCCATTACAATAAAATATTAATATTTCAAGTGAAATATTCTATTTTAGTCTTGAGTCTCCACTTATTCAACTTGTGTTATAGCACTTGTGTTTATGGACATCAAAGAGCATATCTAATCTCACTAGGTATAGATAAAATCATTGCAAAACCTTGTGTTGAATCTCCCTCCAATACATCTTCCAATAAAAATAACCCTTATAGATATTCCATATTTCTAATGAATGTCTTTTTATACTCCTTCAATGTTGAGAAATGTAACTAACGACGATATTCATAATTGTATTTGAGTCATGACGTAATGTATTTGTGAAAAGAAAAGAAAAATGAAATTATTTGGAAAATAAAATTGATTTATTAGCATGGGTTTCATGCTTATTTATTTATTTCTAGGTTAAAAGCACCCATTGAGTGCTCTAGGGTTTGTGTCTTGAGTCGAAAGTCTAAGTCATGATTTCTAGACCTTTCGTGGGCTCATTATGTCTAAGAAAGAAAATTATTTTATGTATTTGAGTCATGTTATACTCCACCAAGTCAACCCACCCTTCTCTTCATGTCGACCTAATAGAGGAGCGTCAAACCACTATATATAGCCATGGATTCGAGCTAAGTATGGGAGCAAGTCATCTATGAATTTGATTTGAAATTCTCAAGTGAAAAAGTGAGTGTGAAAAAAGTATAAAGAGAGGTCTTTGCATAGAAAGAAGATACTAAAAATGAGGAGTTGAGATTCTTATCTTTACTGCCATAGGTGTGAAGAGAATTAAGGTGTAAAGGCGAGATGCAAGGCTATGAGAAGAGGGAAATAATTATAGAGTTGCGAGAGGGCCGAGACTTACACAATGTTACGGAAGGGAAGAAATTTAAGAAGTGTTGCAAGAGGGTCGAGATTTACGTTTGAGTTGAATAAAGGACCAATATTGCGAGAGAAGGCGAGGAGTCGCTCGTAGCGGCGACTTACGTTGACTTGTGAAATGGACTAAAGTTTGACTTGTCTTCATGGGAGGTTGACTTGATGGATGGAGGAAAATCTTTGTCATGGTCGAAAATTATAGTTTGTCTCATTGACTTGGTTCTTGAAGAAGAGAAGATATTTTTCAGTTTCCCCTCAAAGAGGGGTTTTTCCCTGTTGCGTGCCTACATCATTTGTGTCATTGATCTTTATGCTTTTGTTTTGGTAGTTGCTTTGATGCTAAAAGAACTTTAAGGAAGACAAAAAGAAGATAACAAGATGACAATAATATTGCAAATAAGTATCAAAGTTAAGAAAGTTTATGATTTTCCAACATGGTATTTGTTGAAATGAGAGGAAGAAATATTTTCTTATGTTGATAATTACTTGTGATATTCTTATGTTCTTATTAACTTTCTTGTTTTCTTTTATCAAGCAATTACCAAAACCATAACACGAAAATCAAAGACACCAAATGTAGGCAGACAACTAGGGAAAACCCACTCAAACCTATTCCTCAGTCATTAATTTCACAAGACAAGACGAGATAATCTAAGACTCTTTAACCTAAACGCAAACTTCCACCAATCACCAAGTCAACCGTCCCTTCTTCTTCAGAAAATTCAACCTAAAACTTTGACCTTGCAACAACAAAACTTCGACCTAGTAGTAGCAACAAAACTTCGACCTAGTAGTAGCAACAGAACTTCGACCTAATAGCGGTAGAAATTGACCTAGTAGCAACAAAAAAACTTTGACCTAGTAGCATCACTTCAACCTACTACAACTAAACTTTGACTTAGAGTAAATCTCAGATTTTTTGACCTCTAGTAATTTCCCAACAACCGCACGTGTGAGAGATAGATGAACCAGAATGTTTGATTCGATATTCTTTACAATCCTCCTCCTCGTAATTTCAAATTTTACACTTCTCTTTCTTTTTTTATATCAAACTTGTGTGTGTGATTGTCCAAATGAATCGAACTGCGCTTCTATATATACGATTTTTTGTGGGTCAATTGCCCTAATGTAGGGCAACCTTCAAACTAGAGTCGACTTGGTGTGGAGGTGACAAATGACTTACTCAATAATATTTTTTACATGATTCAAAAGCCCAAGAAGGGTCTCATAAAATGGAAAATGACTCTAATCGCTCCGAGATAAAACCTTTAAGTCCACAATGGGGACTACGAGCTAGAACATGATGACCCAGAGCATGAAACCCATGCTTTAATAAGTCATTTTAATAAAATAAAAATTTCCCTTTTCTTTCTTTTTTGATAAATACATTATGACTTAAATCTTGATTATGAAGACTGAACCTAGTTACATTCTTCAATACTCCCTCTTAACTATGTAGGTATTCATAATTACATATATACAAGTACACGGAAGATCACAAAACACATGAACCACAAAGAGTTTAGGCACACCTTTGTGCCACGAACTAGATTCTACGACCATGGCAATCTATCCCGGGTGGGACTAAGATGGACTAAAGCTTTCATACTCTCTAGGTGCCATAAGGCTTACTAACCATCGAACCCGGGGAACTAGGTTCGTAATGCAAGGTTAGAGCTTCATGACCAATGCCACACCCTCCCTACTTCAAGAACTAGACATCAACACACAAGCCAACCGAGATCTCCTCCCGGACATTTTTGTATTACACACGATGCCTCAACACTCTCGATTATTCAAATCGGTAACATCAAATCTCTGCATGATCAAATAGATCGATAACATTAAGCATGATTCCAAAACCTCGATTGGGGTCTTCGATCAGACAGAACCAATCATACACCTAGGGTTTCATTCCTAGTAGCTTACTCTAGATATATAAGGGTTTTTCTCAAAAACCCCAATTTTCCAAAACCTTAAAGGTCTAATATTTCAATACACAACAAACCCTACTAGGGTTTCTATAATAGTGTCAAAACCTAAACACCAAAAGAATACTATTTTCTATATTTTATCAATAACACTAAGTAGAATAGGGTTTCATAATCAATATCGACACACCCTTAGGTTAGGGGTTTACAAAGAAAAATTTTAGGGTTCCATAAGAATGATAAAATGTATAAAGAGGGTAGAATGATAAAATGTATAAAGAGGGTAGATTCAATCTAATGATTAATCACCCAAATAAGAATCTTTATGATTCGTTTAAAGGCCTCACACATAACGATGTTAGTAGTGTAAAGTAGATTATTAAAATAAATGAATACCTTTATTATGAAGAGAACAAAGCTTATGGTTTTTAAGACATACCTTTGAGTTGTTTCTTAACAAACCTTGTAGGACATCAATTTTGAAGAGCTTCCTTTGCAACAAAAATTACGTATTACTTCGAGAGCGTATCCTTTGAGGTCTCTTTTATAGCCCTTGAGCATATCGGCAAACTTTCTGGCTCAAGGAAAATATGAAAAGAAATATTATTAGCATCTAATACAAACACATCTAGATAAGAGAGGGAAACCAAATATAAAAGGATAATGCAAAAAGTAAGATAATTATCTTTGGTAAAATGGTGAGGGCTCCCTCTTGTCCCAATCTTGAAAGTCCTATAACAATTAAAAAATGTTCTTCAAAAGCATGTTAGACCTACAAGTACTAGAAATCAAAGCATAAAGGAAAACAATTAAAACAGCAAGATTAGAAGGATATCTAAGGGATAGAGTCCCTAGCAACTAAGTCTTTGACTTCATATTCTTACATATTGTGTTTCTTAGGTGAACCTTCGTGGCAATTTTTGCTTGAGCCATGTCCCTCCTTTTATTTCTTGGATTCTAGGAAAATCACTTCTATAGTGACCCATTTTGTGACAATTGTGGCATTCAATCTTGGATAGGTCCTATCTTCTTCCTTGGCCCTTTAAACTTTGTAACACCCTCTTCCCACATCTACTCAAATGCTTAGGCCAAGCGGGGTAAACATGCAACAAGAGGATACTATTATGAGATTCAACCTCCTATATTACTTTGAGAGTGGAGCAGACATAAGCATGAAAAAACGAGATCTTACAGTGCTTGCATCATTGACATCCCCATGAGGTAACCCAACATTCGGGGCTTTGTTTGTTGAGGGGGATCTAATATTTAACCCATTTGAGGCTTAACCGTGGGCATGTAAGGAAATGGAGCAGCTATAGACCCTTAGTCGTGGGCTTGCCCTTTGTGAGGAGTAGTGGCTAAGGCCCCAAAAGGTCAGTGCATTGCTTGCGGCCTCGAGATTTGTGTCACATTTTTAGCCCCTAAGCCCCGGAGTCACTACCCGAACTTTCTGTAACTTTAGGAGAGGGTAAATAGCATTAAAACAAAGACATGGAAGCAATCACTTCATTAGGAACTCATCGGACCGTGGGGAGTGGAATTAAGGTACGTTTCACCCTACCTTTACTTCGAATTATCATACACTTTTAGTAAATTTTCCTCATCTTAACGGTAAAGGGGATTAATGCAAAAATCGGGACAAATGGACTAATGGTAAAAAGCATGTTTAAACAACAAGGATTTGACTTATTTCATCCTTATTCACGGGAAAACAGAGCGAGATGAATCGACGATGACCAAGAGATAGTTGTCGGGGCGAGAGCACACGAAATCACAATGACCCCCAAGGACCAACGGAAGATGGAAAGACAGATCCACATTCGAAGAACTCAAATGAAAGCCACGAAGAGCGGCGGGTTGTCGTTTGGAAAAGACCATTCAATTGAGCGAAATCTCCTTTAAAAAGGCCAAAGATGGATGAGAAAGGGAGAGTTTGAATAGGAATTCTCCTTACGTAATAGATGTCAGGAATGGAAATTGTCCGGTTGTATTCATGTCTTAACCCTTTTTAATAAGGAATTTTGGTATTTTGAATAGTCATTTCACGAGTTTTTCCATACATATTAGACTTTTGGTGGTTTGGGCTGACCACGGGAGTTTCCGCACTCACCTGCATGCGTACGTTAATTATGGAATTTATGTTCGGTTGTCGATGCATTTTGTGAGATATCTTTCCACTTGTTAACTACCACCTATGATGCTGCGATTTCTATGCCACTAAGGCAGTTTATCACTCATGTTTTACGGTTTTGCGGTAATTGTTTTTATAATTGTTAAACGTATTCATCATTTTCTCAATTCCTTTACATCCGTTTATGAGCTTTAGCACGATTTCGTGTCTTTATATCACTTATAACTAGATCTTTCCACCGGTACTATAGGACTTCTTGTTACCCTTAATGCAAAAGAATGTTAGCTAAGTTCGTTTGCAAGATAATTCCATTGAAAAAATTAAATAAGAAATTGATGTTCAATTCATTGAGTTTGTTGTTCCATTCAGCAAGTTGTTGTTCAAATTATCGAAGTGTGTTGTTTCGATCGTCGGTTGTTATAGCTAAGCATTTGGAGCAAAATAGTTAGCGACATTTACAATTCCATTTCTTTTTTTGAGTTGATTGAACTTTGAGAATTATTTAAATCTTCTTCATGGTAATATAGAAGTAGCTATTTCCGATGTCACTCGCATATATCTTGTGCTTGCACTCTTGAAATAATAAGACTTACCCTGGGTTGATAATTGGATAAGAAGCTTATCGAGGTTGATAATAGTCACCTTAATGAACAAACATTTTTTACTTGTTGCCGGGGAGAGTGTTGAAGAGCGGCGTCCTTCATTACTTTTTCTATGTTGTTGCGAATAATTGGGTATTAAAAGCGAGAGGTAAGAACCTGCGTCTTGACGAAAAAACGCTTGCCCCCTAACCCTTCTCGAAGCCAATTGTTGAGTTAGTAGAATACGTGCTCTTGTTTTATTACTAGGAAGAAAAGGATAGAAACAAATCAAAATCATCCACAAAAACCTATGAAACCCAAGGACGGTAATCCTTGGTATAACAACATATATCGACGAAATCATTAAGAAAATTTGAATCCCGGAGCATACGGCCGGGACCCGAACCATTCCCATTCAAAGTACTACTACACTCTCTTAGAAGACGACGAAGCCTTACCATACGCGGCCCACGTCGTGATTCACGGTGAAACTAAAGGGTCTGAACAAAGCCTTCGAATTTGCTGAACACATAAGTACGACCCTTCAAGAGAGGGAGGTTCTTTTAATTTACAAGAAGGAGAAGGAGAAACTAGTGGGGCGAGTACAAGTAGGAGCTCTAGAGCACCGAACCCCATAAAGAAACAATTCGAGACTAAGACGCTTGGTATTCGGATCCGGGAAGTCTTTGTAAAGCCTCCTCTACACTCACCACCCAATCCTGCTAAGGTTACTCTCGAACAAGAAGGTATCACAGAAGATTACGGGCATATATTTGATCGGAAATGGCAAATAATCAAAACCGAATCCAAAGTCGGACATCAAAATTGGAATATCCCTTCTAACCATCTTTATTGCTTAACGCCCCTATGAAATCCATTCCCCTGCAAAACATCCCCACCTTCCATGGGTTGACCTCGGAAGATCCTAATGCGTTTCTATTTGAGTTCGATGTCTTATGTAGGGGGATATGACTATACCAACGACCCACGAAGTGAAATTGTTCCCCTCTACTTTGAAGGGGCTGCATTACATTGGTTCATGGGACTCGGTGAGGGAACCATCAATAACTAGGACCAAATGAAGAACATTTTTATAACTAAATATCAAGATTATTGCGAGACTCAAGAATTAAAAGATGAAATCTTCAATATATGCAAAATACAATGGAACATTAGAAGAATATGTCGAAATATTTCGGGTATAATATACAAAGGTCCCCATATACTGCATTATCCAAAGACATCTTAAAGGCAACAATGATTAATGGGATGAAAGAGGAATGGATTGAAACACTTAATATAATGGGAAGAGGGGACATCTACCAAGAAGAATATGATGAAATTATTTTGTTGTGTATCAAGTGCTCTCGGGGTAGTACGCGGAATAAGACAATTGGGCGAGACTCAACAAGGAACGATCTCAAGAAGTCCGGTGGCAACGTAACCAAAGCAGAATTTGGTAATATTTTGGAAGACTTTAAAAATGACATTTTGGGTACTTTGACAACACAACTTAATGTCCTACAATCCAAACAGATGTAAGCTATAACAGAACAAAACTTGTCCGTCTTCTGCCCATGCTTCCGAAAGAAGCATAGCCAAAGGGAATGCCCCTTAGACACAATTTAGACCTGTGCTATCTGCACTAAGGATCATGCCACGGACCACTTCCCTTCACTCCCAGGACTAAAATTAGTTTACAAAGAAGCAGAAGAAGAAACAAAACCAGTCTACCTGATGAACCAGCGTCGGAAATGGCAAGCATGACCAAGTATGCCTCAATACCTGCCTCCGTTCTTTCCTTCTCCGAAATTTAACCAACAAAACCCCACAATAGCTTGGTACAATCAACCACCTTTCTCCACTTGGCCGTCTCAGTCGTTTCCTATACAGCCTTGGCCAACGCAACCCTCTTCAGAAAATAATTGGTCAAGCTTTCCTTGTTCCCCTCCTTATTGGAAAAACAACCCATATCAAACCCAGTGGCCAGCATCTCCTTCTCAAACCACAAATTGGCCTCAAAATTGGCAACGACCTCTGGGAATGACCCACCCACCAATGGGGACAGGGATTCAAAATCAACAAAGACTTCCAACTTCATACCTTGTCTAGCACAACCCTCGGCCTATCATCCATCCTCAATTACCATCCCAACCCAATCCTAACCCCAACAATAGGCCGGTTCAGCTAATCGAGATTATATAAAATCCAAACCCCGAAACTGAACAAAAGCAATGTAATGAACTAAGTCTGAGATCAGGACGTATTATCTCACCAGCACAAGGAACGACCCCATCCAATTGGAATCTGGAACTCTAACAAAGCCCAGACAAATGAATATAATTGAGATGAAGGTGGAGCAAGAAAAGGAAACGGTTGACCAAGAGAAGCCTGAAAATATTAGTATTTCTCCAACTCCTTTCCCTGAAAGGTTAACACTGCCTAGACCAATGGTCTTTCCAAATTTTGATATTTTGGGAGAATTGAGAAAACTTTTAATTAAAATTCCTCTTCTGTAGACCATACAATACATCCCCATCTATGCCAAGACAATTAAGGAACTGTGTGGAAAGAAGCAAGCAAAAAGAGAAAAAACTGTACCCACCGTTCATGTGGTGGGAGCACTATCTGACTTATTATTGGGTAAGGAGGCCCCCATTAAATATGATGACCCAGGGAATCCCATAGTAACTGTACAAATCTCTTTCCACTCCTTTCCAAACACATTGGTTGACTTAGGGGCGGCCATTAACATCTTAACAACATGGACCTGCGAAAAGCTAGGCATATCAGCTTTAGAACACACAGCTACGTTGTTGGAACTTGCTGAGAGGTCTGTTATTAGGCTAGAAGGAATATTGCAAGACATTCTGGTTTTTGTGGACTCATGGGAGTATCCGGATGATTCCTTAGTTATTAACCCAAAGAATCAGATGGATGGACACCTTTTGATTCTTGGGTGGCCTTGGTTGGCAATAGTCGATGCTTACATAGGCTGCCGAAAAGGCAACATGACCATTGCTAGGGGAGATTCCATAAAGAACATTATCATTTACCTTCCTACCAAACCAAGTTTACCCATGGTAAACATTCAAAAGCATCCGCATACATATTGGGAGAAAAATATTCGCCCACCTCTGACGTTAGTCGAAGCTCTTGAATTTAAGGATCAAACTGAAGATGATGTAATAAATAACTTTATGAATCGTCCATCTACATCTGGAAACTTAAAATGCCAAATGTTGAAAACAGTTATTGAAGATGAAACACAAGAAGATCTCTTGGCAAACCTTTATGATCAACATATACCCGCAACCGTTGTACGCAGCAGCAGACCCATTGAGATTGAGCCAGGGAAAATTTTGAATATCAATGGCAATCTGGATAGTGACCAAAGGCAGAAGTTCATAAAGGTGTTACAGAAGTATCAAGGAGAATTTGCTTGGGACTACCCAGACATGAAGGGCATAGACCCTAAGCTATGCACCCATCACATCTATACTGACAAGGAGGCTCGGCCTATTTGGCAACCCTAGCATAGGTTAAACCCGCATCTAAAAGATGTTGTAAAAGTGGAGTTGTACAAACTGCTGGATGTGAATTTCATTTATCCTATTTCAGACAGCAAATGGGTCTCCCCTCTGGTATTCGTCCCTAAAAAGAATGGGAAATGGAGAATCTGTGTGGACTACCGAGAACTGAATAATGCGACACAGAAGGACCACTTCCCCCTCCCTTTTATTGATCAGGTCCTGGATGCATTGGTAGGGAAGCGTTTCTTTTCTTTTCTTAACGGATTCAACGGTTATAATGAAATCCAAATAGCCCCCAAAGACCAGGATAAAACAACCTTTACCTGCCCATGGGGTACATTTTCCTACAAGGTGCTACCATTTGGACTATGCAATGCCCCAGCAACCTTTCAAAGAGCCATACTCAGCATTTTTGCTGATTTAATAAATGAGGGGCTTGAAATTTACATGGACGACTTCACCTCATATGGTGATGACTTTGATCAAGCATTAGAAACACTAGAAAAGGTATTGGAACGATGTATTGCTACCAGGTTATGCTTAAGAAATGAAAAGTTCCACATGATGATGACCGAGGGAGTAATCCTAGGGCACTATATCTCTGCAGCAGGAATACAGGTAGACCCGAAAAAAATAGAGGTAATCCTTTTATTAGCCACACCTTGTACACAGACTGAGGTGCGTAGTTTTCTGGGGTATGCAGGGTATTATCATAGGTTTATAAAGAATTTCTCTCAAATTGCTGCACCTTTGTATGCACTGACTGGAAACATCGAATTCCATTGGTCTGATAATTGTGACACTGCTTTTGTAGATTTAAAGAGACTGGTCTCAACAACACCAATCTTACGCGGTCCTAACTGGGAGCTGCCTTTTCACATTTCCTTAGATGCATCCGATACAACGATAGGGGCAGTTCTTGGTCAAGAAGAAAACAAAAATCCCTATGCTATTTATTATATCAACACAAATCTCACTCCTGCCTAATTAAACTACAAAGTGACAGAAAAAGAGTTCTTGGTTTTCATTTATGCTATCAATAGATTTAGACATTATATAACTGGCTATGAAGTACTCTTGTATATTGATCACTCTGCCATTAAATATTTAGCCAATAAACCAATCACAAATGGGAAAATAACTCATTGGTTGCTGCTTTTGTAGGAATTTGACATAACCATCAAGGACCGCCTAGGAAAAGAAAACGTGGTCGCAGACTTCCTATCCAGAGTTCCAAAGATAGATGACACACTAGCATTAGATGATCAGGCAAACATCTATTTGTCGTAGCAGTAAAAATGCCATGGTACATAGACGTAGCAAATTACTTGGCAGTAGGGAAACTGCCTAGGCATTTAACATCAAGGGAACGGAAGTTGATTGTACAACGTAGTGCCAGGTTCTCCTGGATCAGTGGATACCTCTTCCACACAAGGGCCGACATGCATATACGCATATGCATCTGGGAATACAAGATCTATGATATCCTACGGGCCTGCCACGATGAACCATGGGGTGGCCATTTCGCAGATCGCAGAATGGGGCAGAAAGTATTACAATTGGGTTATTATTGGCCTACGACCTTCAAAGATGCGAAAAAATATGTCCAAGCCTACGATATTTGCCAAAGAATGGGCCGCCCAGGCCAAGCAAATGAAATTCCACTACAACCACAATTGGTAATAGAACCGTTCGAACGATGGGCACTAGACTTCATTGGGCCATTCAACCCGCCATCAAATCAGAAAACCTACATACTAGTTGCCACAAACTATGTAACGAAATGGGTGGAAACAGTAGCCTTACCAAGAACCACAGAAGAATCTATGATTAACTTTCTGTTCGAGCTATTTGTGCGATATGGTCTACCACGGGAAGTGATAGCCGATGAAGGGGCACAGTTTGTAGGTAATAAAATCACAACCACTCTAAAGAATCACCATATCATCCACAGAGTCACATCTCCTTACCACCCACAGGCGAACGGACAAGTCGAAAGCACCAACAAATTCCTTGAGGCAATTATTACTAAAAAAGTATCATCACATCATCGGGACTGAGCCACTAGACTTCTAGAGGCCCTATGGGCTTATCGCACAACATGACGAAACACCACTGGATATTATCCGTATCATCTAGTATTTGGAAGAGAGCCTATTTTCCCCATTGAATTTGAAGTCAAGACCCTAAGGACAACCCAGGAATTAGGGTTAGACTTGAAGGAGGCCCAGATTAAAGACTCCAACAAATAAATGAATTGGATGAAATACGGTTACTGGCTCTGCAGCACACAGCGATCATACAACAAAAATGAGCTAAGTGGCATGGCAACCTCATCAAAAAGAATACATTCCAGAAAGGAGATTGGGCACTTCTCTCTGACTCTAGATTCCAAGATTTTTTGGGAAAATTTCAAACAAGGTGGCTCGGTCCATATGAAATCCAAGAAGTACACAACAACGGTACCCTCACCTTGACCACCATAGATGGTTCTAGTTCTACATTTCGAGTCAATGGGCATAGAGTACGCCTCTATCACAAACCTCTCACAAAGGAGTCTTTCTGCTAACAAGTACAAAACAATCCGACCATCCAAGTTGTGGCAAAAGGGGGTGATAACCCCACAACCTCAAGTACATGAGAGTTTGATACCTTCATTTGTAAATAATGTATATAATCTCCTTGCAAATCCTAGTTTCTTATTTTGTTGTACATTCTTCATGTTCACAATTGAACCATTTTTCTCATCCTTTTCTGTTTTTATTGTTGTTCAAATTATTTGAATGGTTGTTGTTCAATCCAATTGAACATCTGTTGTTAAATCGAATTGAACAACTGTGTTTTGTGTTTTTATTTTTCCTTAATGTTCAAATTCTTTGAATGGTTGTTGTTCAATCCAATTGAATAGTTGTTGTTCAATCGGATTGAACAACCGTGTTTTGTGTTTTTATTTTTCCTTGCTATTCAAATTCCTTGAACGACTGTTGTTCAATTGGATTGAACAACCATGTTTTTGCATTTTTATTTTTCTCATTCTCTTGTGTTTTTATTTTTCCTTGCTGTTCAAATTATTTGAATGACTGTTGTTCAATCCAATTGAACATCTGATGTTCAATCGGATTGAATGATCGTGTTTTTACGTTTTATTTTTCTTGTTGTTCAAATTCTTTGAGCAGGCACATTGTTCAATCAATTGAACAAGCGCAATTCAATCGGATTGAACAACCATGTTTTTTGCGTTTTTTATTTTTCCTTGCTGTTCAAATTATTTGAATGACTGTTGTTCAATCCAATTGAACATCTGATGTTCAATCGGATTGAACAACCATTTTTTGCATTTTTATTTTTCCTTACTTTTCAAGTTTTGAACGGTTGCTATTCAAATCCAATTGAACAGCAATTGTTCAATTGAATTGAACAACTATGTTTCGCGTTTTGTTTTACTATTCAAAGGAATTGAATAGCTGATTTTTTTCCTCTCTTTAAAGAAGCACGATCCTTCTTTCTTTTGTCGATATCCTCTCCTCATTCCACACCCTAGCTGTAAAAGACATCTCTGAGTAGGAATTGGCAGCTGAAGAAAATGAAAGCAGTAAAATTTCTAATATGATGATCCTTTGACACTATAATCTCTAACCTGGAAGATGACATTGCACATCTATGTAATGAAGGGCTAAGTCATTCCCAGCTCAAATATGTCATCACATAATATATGGTCTTGTGATGGTATATCTTTCTGCACTCTCGAGTAGTATTTCCCTTCGACATAAAGAAATAGGAATAAGGGGTATTAATTGTATTGGAATTCTTTTTACTTCTCACACCATCCCTAACTCTTAAGGAGTAAATGAGCCTCCCTTCATGTATAAAGAATAACTATTATGTTTACATGCAAATTTTTTAAGAGAGGATAGGGGGCCTCATCACAAGCCAGCCTACCATGATCATAAGGGTTTAGTAGGTGACATGCCCACAATGGCCATCACACTAGGGTAATGACCTTCTGAACTGCTTGAAGGACAAGAGGTCTCATCACGAGCCGGCCTGATCATTCTGTTACAATCCTAGTGAATGGCACTGCGACTATCTAGCCATCATACCAGCATAGTGGCCTCCTCATAAATAAAAATGCTTATGTTTCAAAAATAAGTACTATGTTCATATGAAAATAGGATAGGGGGTCTCATCACGAGCCAGCCTACCATGTTCATAATAGTTTAACAAGTGACATGCCCACAATGGCCATCACACCAGGGTAATGACCT